>LPNX010968141.1:0-12100 GCA_001517045.1 Pseudotsuga menziesii | reverse complement strand
TCATTCAAGCTAGCATTATGATCTTAGGATCTTTAACTGAGAGAATAACATGCACAACAATAAAACACAAGAGACAAGAGACACAAAGAATTTTCCTCAGGAAAAACATTAAGGAGAAAACCCCACACATTCCTCAGAGATAGAATCAGCACCAAAATAGAAAATCCCAAAACATAAAGATGATCTCCACAGCTTCTGTCTCTCTCTCTCCCACTAAGAGAGATTCTCCTCTCTCACTCATGCGCCCCAATGAATCGGTGTGTGTGTTGTGAGTGTGATCAATAGAGAGGTGCACTCTCTATTTATATTCTTTCATTCACTTGAAGTGCACTCAAACATGTCGGCCTCACTTAACAATGAATTACTAGAGCTGACATCTCTTGGAGTGTCTAATAACCCTAGTGCCCCACAACTTGTGGGGACTTTTCCCTCTGCTCAACAAGGAGGGTTAACCTTGACTTAGATGGTTGGGACTATTTCCCCAACTTACAATGACTCACCCAGGGTTGATTTCACTAGGATAGTCTAATAACCCTGGGCCCCACAACTGTGGGGACTTTAACCCTTGACCAATAGAAGGGTTACCCACAATGAATTGAGATGACTTTCACATTATAGAAACTTCTCGATCAGAACATCGGGGCATGACATAACTCAAATACATCCTGGAATGAACATCGAGTTACAATACATAAGAAATATGGATGAATACATTCCTAAGTTACAAATACATCAACATGTTCCTGGTCTTCTTGGCAGAGAAATATAACTTTAAGACCTTTGTCACCTGATTGGTCCAATTATCTCAGTAATTAAAATCTTCTCACAGCAATATGAACTTCAGCGTAAAAGCTGGAATAAATTCAGTCTCAACAGTTAACCCCTCAAACTTACTTCCGTAATCCCCTCCATTGAATTTCTCATGAATAAATTCATTCACCCTGAATGATCACCTCTAGAATGAGCAGCCTCAGCTGTCTTCAATGAGAAATTTTATAGAGATGCCTAGGTCTTCTGGGTCATTTTTCATTTAATGAGCCGCCTGCTCCAATTCCACTTTATTGGGGAATCATGACCACAAATATAGGGAAGTTGCTACCTGCAACAGTTGGAAGTAGTTTGAGGATGCTGCCACTTGTCATTGTACCCTCCACCCAGTGTCCTCCACCAATTAACCAGTAAACAATCTTTTAACAACTTCCATAAGGCGTTGAAACATCATTTATTTATTTATAAATAAAATATTCTGAATTACATTAATTATTCTTTACCCCACTAAGTCATCAATTACAAACTTAGCATAAAATATAACACAATGTTCCACAAATAACATTAAAATGTTTTTGCAAATTGGGGCATGTGACACAACCTATTCTATGTGCTTATTTAAATTCTTTTTAAATTGATAAAAACAACCTATTCTATATTCTTGTAAATAAGATTGAACAATAAACTAAGAATGAAAGGATTAAAAGCAAACCTAAAAGAAAACTATACGTGACCGTCCATTTATAGACAAAAACTACACTAACAGCATAGTATGAATTTTATTAACTACAACAGGTACATGCTATGGAAAACAAAGCAATAAATAATTGTTGGGACTTAACTACCTAAACAAATTATAAATAAAAATACTTATCTGTAAGGATGAGATAACAAAAACTTGTATGAAAATAGAAACCACATATTTTCAAGGGGCCCTCTCAGCAATCATTGATAATTCCTAGTGAATGCTTGCACATGCAGTCATAAACAAAAAAGGGTAGAGTTATTAATAAACAAAAGGAACATAGTTACAATATCCTTCCCTCAAAGCAAAATAACTATCTATCTAATGGATTGATCAACCCCTTATCTCTATATATGGAGGTGTTTATATACACACTGTTTTCAAGAGGTTGAGCAATTCAACCCTTTAGTGGTGGAATGATCTTCTAAATTTAGTTAATCATAAAGGTAATAACAATTTACAGGCCAGCACATATGCATATCCCTTCTTTGGTGTAAATATAGTTTTCTTCATTGTGAGTATGGCATGCAGGATCCTCTTCAGCGTGGTTGATGTTGCATACAACCCATGCCTTGGTGCAACTGACGGTGTGGTGTCAAATGGAGGAAAGCACAAAGTGTTCTTCCATAATGCAAGTCATTCCGTTCTTCAAAACATGCAGACAAGTAACAATTCGAAGTTTAAGCAGAGGAGGCCATGACTAATCCTTCTAGACTAGAGGCGTTCCATCCTTTGAACACATGGATAACAAGCAGCATCATGGCAATCTTAGGCTGAGAGTCTCTTCAATCATCAAACACATTGGTAGCATGACGTTTGCAGAACTGTTTCAACAGTAAATGCCTGAAATCAATTATGGACAATGCGCAAATTAGCGATCTGGATGGGAACTCGAAGGTGAGTTGGACGACGAGCTGCATGATGAACTGGACAGTGGTTGTGCAAATTAGGATGAATGGTGGGTTGAATGTGTTTTGTTTATAGATTCTCCCAAACATACTACATAACCTACAAACAAATACACATATTAATTAATATATCAAATATGCTTTAAATAATATAGATTTGAGTTAATAAAATCATAAAAAAATTATATTAATAACCAAAGTTAAATAAACATTAAATTTGTTCTTACCTTGTGCTAAATAATGATTTGCATGACATAAAATACACACAAAAGATAGTAAAATATGCATTTAAATGTGTTATTTTAATGCCAAAAATGATAACAAAATGAGGCTCAACAATAATAAAAAATAAACTACTAAAATATCCAAAAATAAAAAGAATACAAAGCAAAAGAAACATGTAAAAGTAACAATTGTTCACTTCCACTAACCTTGGCATTCACACCATCATGAACAATTCTTTCTTCTGACTTCCCCCTCAAGTAGTCAACCCTGGTGAATTTAGTGAAACCCCTAAAAGATTAATACCAATAAATTAATTCATGTATAGTAATTAGGCATTAAAAATATATAGAATTGGTATAAATGCAAAATACCATTTTCTACTGACAATTTTTTTTGTCTCCCAGGAAACTTGAACTTGGCCTGACATAGAGCATCTCGGGCATGATTTGAGTGATTTTCCTTGCATCTAACTGAAAAAAGGACTTGGCCTATGGACACACGTACACAGGTTCCATGAGGTTTTCCAACTTCTCCTCTCATTCCATTTTGAAACATGTATCCCTATACAGGGTTATTATTGATCATAGTGAGAAAACAATCCAAATTTATAGTAAAGATTTCAAAGACTCCTCATTTACAGTTGTTGGTACACATTAATCTCTTTTAGTCCCATTGGCCTACTTCTTGTGGTTGTCCATTGAACATTGATAAATTATATTCTCTTATTATCTATCCCAAAAAATAATTGGATACCTGAAGACTACGTTTACAGATAATAACTTTGGAATTTTGATTGACTTGAAAAAAAACTTGTATGCTTCAAATTATGTTTATGACACTATGTATCTTCCCATAAAACTAAACAATCCTCCCATCTTTAGAACTGATTCTATCTACTTGTTACTTGTAATTTTTCATACTTTTGACATGAAATTTTATATTATCAGACCAAAATAGATTTCATCATGAACAAGGACATTGCCTGATAATATTGAGGTATAGATATGTTTTCATATATGAAATTAAATTATCAAGTTATACAATCAATGGATTGTGAAAAAAAATTTAGTTGATCAACTTTCAAGCCAAGTCACATGATTCTCGCAAATAGGACATGTAGGACATGTTGCTACAATTATCCGACACAAGACATGCCAAAATCAAAGGCAGGACATGTGAACCAATGATAGAGCTAAGTTTGCGCCCTATAGATTTGATGAAGACAACAAAAGAAACAAAACACAATCATCCAAAATTCTTTGGAGATTCCAAGCTTCTGATGCATTGGACCAATGGCAGAAGCAAAATTTAAAATGTTCTGAGAGCCCCAATAATGAAGCTAGTGTTGGGTGTATAACACTCCTTTGATGATATCTCTTTCATTCATATGGATAGATCTAGTTACTATATCAATATAAGTGTCAAACGATGATCAAACACAAAAAACTAAAATATTCAATGCCCAAAATATAAGTTGATAAGTTAGAACCATAAACTGCAATTTTTTCAGAGTCATTTGATGTCATCAAAATTGAAATATATTAAGGAGAATTATTTACTAATACAATAGGTGGAAATACCAATGGAAAATATAAAACATGTTAGATACTAGAAGTGTAGATGGAAGAATCTCATAGCCCATCAAACATAGGACAAAGCATCGGGGGCATGGTTAAATGAACACGCATGTTTTGAGGTTGATGTGTTTTCTAAATTCAAGAACAAATGGTTCTTGCTACTAATATAGTCCATAGAAGCACTTAGATTTCCTAAAATTACCTTTTGATGCACATGTTTGTCCTCAAATTTAACCCAAAATCAGATCATTGTTGAGTAGGGGGTCAAATAGGGATGATAATTGCTTTTAGGGCCTAGTATGTGCCCAACAACATGGATTTATTTCTCATATATCGATTGCTTACTACTAATACTCATTCTCAAAAGTGCCCAAGTTTGAGTTTTATCCACTTTACCATATTGTCAAATTGTACCCAGAACACACTAAAAATTGAATTTGGTTTATTTATGGTTTTTTGAAGGATCGGACATAATTTTTCTATTGTTGTTTGGGGCTAACAAATACTAGAACTGACCAAAAATATCCCAGATCAATTAATTAGGTTGTTAGAAGGATCAACATATGTCAAGGTCACCAAGGAATGTTCCTAGGACTCATTTTGATTGTTGTATGAGGATTAGACACGACAACATGCTCATGTTTTCTTTAACCATTCCAAACTATGGAAAAATCCATTATATTGTCCAAGACTAATGGTCCTTCCTTTCAACCCATCTAACTCATATAGAGTTCCATCAACTAGTAAATAGCTTATGAAATGGTACACAAAAGGATATGGTCTAGAAATATTGTTGTGAGTAGCATGAATGGATTCACTATTGTTGATAGAAATCCTTTCATATTTGAGAATGCAGGGCCAATTACAACATATACTAATATTCCTTTGCATATATAGAAATACTGTAATAATTCACATAAAAACCTCATAATTGAGACCTTGACAAAAACCCTGTCCAAATATCTGAGCTTAATACATCCACAAAAATGTTTATTTCTCAAAAAATAAATGTAAACGGAAGTACTTTTCTAATTATTTTAAATAGATTCTAAATATAATGTAATGATCGACTAAATGTTTCTCATAACATATCTATAAAAACATTTTTTTCCTGAGAACCCCTAGATAGTATACCACTTGGCTTCACTTTTCCATGATATCAGATATAGCTTGGCTAACTGACAAAATTTACAAATTATTTTTGAAATATCTGAACATTATTTGTCTACATTTAGAAATAAATTAAAGGTATTCCACTACCCAAGAAAAAATTTCAATTTCTAGAGATTTATCTTGCTCTCTGGCACGGATAGAATTCTATCTCATAATTGAAGGGATGAAAACACCTAGACTTGTGAATTAACAATTGAGTGCATGTGGTCTCTCTCTACAATAATTACCTACTCATTATTCCTACATTGGAAATGAGAACTCAGTTGCTGAATAGTACCTTAGGGTACAAGGACTATCTACAAAGTCAATTTCTAAAGGTACAGGAAGAAATCATAGATACAAACATCAATCTTTTTTACTCTGACATCATATTAGAGGAAATTTCAACTCAAAATGGTCCTTTTAACTCTAATTCAAATTCCATGTCATCATGTGTTAGCCAATGAAATTGATTTAAATTTGAAATAACGTATAGGTCTTAAACACTTTTCTAATATAAATTTGGGGATATGTATCATAAAAGAAAACTACTTTTTTTTGTATTTTCAACATATCTCTCCATGTTTTTACTCAAATTTTGATTGAGAGAGCTCGTTGGATGTAGAATTAAATTTTGCATCCAACTTGTAGCCACTCAGCATACTTTTGATGGACTCTTCTACCCCAAAAAATAAGAAATACCTAAAAAAAATGCGATGATGACATCATCATCACGTTTTTCCAGGTTTTTCTTATTTTTTTGGGTAGTGGGGTCCATCAAAAGTATGACAAGTGCATACTCGTTGGATGCGGAATTTAATTATGTATCCAATAAGACCTCTCGATTGAAATTTGAGTAAAAACACGGGGAGATATGTCGAAAATACAAACAAAAAAGTAGTTTTTTTCTTCTCGTCCTCCAAAATTAATCAATATTATTTTATTAATTTTTTTTAGGAGACCCATTTTGAGGTTAAATTTCCTCTAATACAGAGGAGGATTTTATTTTTCTATGGTCCCTTTTACATATTTTCTAAGATCTTAACTCTTTTTACATTTTTTCTATTATGCTTATTGATGCACAATGTGCTATGAATCGAGAAGAAACAAATAGTATTTTTTTTGCTACTTTAATTAGGTGAGCCATGGATTAAGTATAAATGTAGAGGATCCTAGTTGGGAAAGAAAGGTAACAGGACTCTTGGATAGACAAGAAGCGTTAACTATGTGATCACCTACTGCATTCAGTACTAGGGAGCAGGTATGTTGTTTTACTTATTTAGGCTTCTACAAATCACATCTTCAAATTAACAAGTATGTTGACACCAAACCATTGTTTGTGAGCTGATCCTATCACTTTTGTAGGTATTGATGCAATATGTAGTAAATAAAAGCAATGCCTAGCTGGCATTAGATTATGGTTTTGTGGAGAGGAATGATAAATGTGTTTCAAACAAGGATATCTTTACGTTAACCTTAGAAATTTCATAATCAAATCCATTTTTTTTTACAAATTGAATATAACTAAGTTCAATGGTATGGAAACCACACCATAGATTGATATAACTCAAGTCTAAGGTGTTCCCAAGTCTATATTAACATTCTTGTGTCTCATTTCTCTTAGGGGAACAAATGAATTCTATTAGTCATTGTTTAGTGATTCAGTGTAGGAACATTTAAGTTTGCATGTTAGCCAAGAGAACGAGGCATCTATTTAGAGATATTTATAGAAAATCACTTGCTATGCTATTGATGCTATTTCAAAATTATGAAGATATGCTGCAATCAATCAGATTTAGTGTCTCATAAGCCCAACCCTGCTTAAACTACAAACTCAGTGGAAAAAAAGATTTGGATCCAAATTGCATACTAATTATTAAGTGAAGATCCAAAAATTCATGGCATGTTAGTTAATACTCATGTTTCTTATACTGGATAAAGACATTGATCATTGGAAATCCTTTCCTACCAGCATAGCAGTCTTAAAATTGTCATTGCTAACAACCTCAATAGAAATACAATTCATATGAAGCTTTTGTCGTGAACGATGGTATTTGAAAATAAGCATTAGTCATTAATAAGATCAACTATCCATTTCTGGATTTGATCCACACTAACTGAATGAGGACAATTTCTAACCCCTGGCTCCATAGTGAATAAAAAACCATAAAACCATGCCCAATAACATAAGCAACTCTCAACTTATAGTCTAAAATTTTTCCATCCCATTTAGTGAGTGGTGTGGCCACTACAATAATTTGACAACATGAAACTGAAAAATATCCAAAGAAATTTATAAAAGTGGTTGGACAATTAAGCGTGTAGTTGAAAACCGCACATGGATGGGGAATATGTAGAGTTTTGGCTCTAGTTTTTTACTAACAAAGGAAAATGGGTATTTTTCATGTAACATGCATTAGATACCAGGGGAAATAAAATACCGGAAGCCTTAAAACCATTAACAAAGAGTATCAGACAATTGGAGATATGTCTATGTTTGTAAAGTGGATAGGAAACAACATGTCAAAAATTGCATTCTAATATGATGATCAAAATGAAAATGAAATAACTTTGCAAGTCTACCACCAACTGTGATACCATATGTGACACCCTTGTGTGTAGGATTCGTGGCTACGATCCAAATCCACTAATATCCACCATGGAAGAAGATCACCCATAGAAGGAAATGGAACCTGAGCCTATGAAACATATCCCATAAAAAATGAAGTGGATCCTGAAATTTTGAGACAGATCCAAAAAATTCCAGTTCTTTATTGACCCACCAATCCCCCAAAAATTTGGTTTTTAATGGAAAGACTTCCAAAACCCTATAGTCCTAAAGGTTAAGACCATGAACCCTAAAGACTACAGTGCCTTCTTAACAAATGATGGAAAATAAAATGCAACTGCATGAATATGCAATCCAAGATGATCATATTAGACTTTAATACATTAGATACAGAGTCTCTCAATTATATTTTCCAGAATTACTAGCCTTGTGATATGAGGACAAGGAATTGCAAGGATTTTGGTTTGTCCAAGTTGGATCGATGTCATAGTTTACTTATATTAGAGAATTCCTTGAAATATTTGGGAAAGAAACATACTCAAACAAATTTAAGATGTTTATCTTATATAAAAAGCATGCATGTAAACTCTAAAATATATATCCTTCATAAATCATCACAAATAGGACAGTCTAAAGACACTAGAGTATGTTATGCTTTTACCGATAACCATAGTAATTCCACATTAAAACCTTCAAAATTGATTAGAGAAAAAAAATATTACACTATTTCTTATTATACTCTTAACTGAGAATCCATAATACTTTGACTGAGCAATGACATTAATTAAGTAAAGCTTTTATATTACTTCCAAAAGAAAATTGTCATAATTAGGATATAGTCTAAAGAGTCTAGTCATATTACCTTTGATTTATATTACTTAGTTTCAACCTTGTTCTCTTCAATGTGATAGACAGGATTCCTGAAATCTACAGTCAATCCTTCAGTTGAGCAAATAAAAAAACCAATTTCTCTGCTAAATACCACATTATAATAAAAGGAAATAATAAAGTTGTTATCTAACAATATAATAGTAATTAATACATTCAACAAGACATCTAAGGTCCACAAACATATTTGATTGCAATATTAGCTGTGTGACCATCCACATGAAATAGTATTATAGTGACAGTCTTTAAAAAATGGATTCTCAACAATCCAAGCCTCATCTTTAATTCACTTCTTTATTCAACAGAGTTTGGAGATCACATACCTCAGATATTGTGGAACATATGTCCATGCATAGTGAACACAAACATTTAAATTCTACCTGCATGCGAAGACAATATCTTGAATAACGTGCATATGCAACCACCAACTTTATGTCTAACTAATAACTACACCTCCAAGCCATATCCAGATGTATCATATCCAAAATAAATGTAAAAACTGGAATACGCATTCTCATCCATATCCTATTTGTGTTTTGGTAACTACAGCTCAAAACCTACATAAGTTTCATATGGTAAACAAGTAATATCTAACATAAAAGAAAAAATAGCATTAATTCTTAGATCGGGGACATGATAATTAGATGTGTCATTAAAGGAAAAGAGAAAATCATAAATTAAGATTCCTATACTTTTCAACAGAACCAATACTTTTCAATAAAACCAAACAAGGATAAAAAGGAAATCCAAATAACAAAAACAGTAAACCAAGCATGGAATATGCCACGTACATGTCTCAAAAGTACTTGATGTTGAAGTTTAAGGGTTAAAGGATTTTTTAATTTAAGTAGTAAACTTTAAAGAATGAACATATAAAATCAGATTCAGAACAATACTGATATAATAAAATTTGAACTGTAATAAACAAACATAATTTTCATCTCTTCCAACTTAACACTCCATTATTCACTGTGTTAAAGTTGTTCCTTGAGAATCATCAAATTCCATGTATAGTCACAACATGATAAAATAATGTACAATATATATCAGCAGTAAATAATTATAACCAATATTTGAATCAACCATATACTCAATTTTTTCATATTTGATCTTGTCACCGAAGGGACAAGTAAATATAAACAAACAATTTATGTACATTGAGAGAGATCCACAGAGGGTTAAAGAATAAGCATACTGACCAAATACTAAGCTAGAATTCTTAGTCAACAAGCACATTCATACCCAGTATAGTCATCCTGACAAAGGACACATAGTCATGCTAAGCATGGATGCAATTACATACTGCAGGGACACACATGCATACTTTGCATAGTCATGCTTGAAAACACACAGTCCACCCATAACATGAAACTCACTGTCATGTTGGGGAAGAACCCATAGTCTACAAAATAAAATAGGCTCATGGTCACCTCATGGTCACGCTAGGGAAGGACCCACAGTCCACTCGAGAAAATAGATCATACAGTCATGTTGGAGAAGGACACCAAGTCCACCAAGAAAATAGATCACGGTCACGCTGGGGAAGGAACCATAGTCCACTCAAGAAAATAGATAACAATCATGTTGGTGAAGGAACCACAGTCCACCAAGAAACATATCATGGTCATGCTGGTGAAGGACCCACATTCCACCCAAGAAAACAGATCATGTTCATGCTATATAAGGACCTCTCAAGGTATCACCAAGGCACAGGGTTTCTAGCCATGTTGAAGGACCCATAGTCCACCAAGAAAGTGAAAATAAACAAATTACAATCACGCTAGTGAAGGACCCACAGTCCACCAAGAAAGTGAAAAGAAACAAATTGTGATCACAATGGTGAAGGACCCACAGTCCACCAAGAAACAGACTCACATTTACACTGTGGAAGAACCCACAGTCCACCCAAGAAACATGCCACGGTCACGCTGGGGAAGGACCCACAATCCAACAAAATCATGATCACGTTGGTGCAAAGTGACCATGTGGAAGGTGTAACAATGAAATCCTAGACACGGGGGTGGTGCCGAAAGAGATCACATGGAGCAGCAACAAAGATCATGTAAAGGTCATGCAGAGGGAGATATCTTAGTCACGCTGAGCAGCACACCATGAACTAGATCCATCTCTCATGTTAAATTAAAATTTGAATTTATAATCTAGATACTTCTTAAGATAGGGTATCAAAATATTAATAAACATAACCTATGGACCAAGTAAGATAAAGGACCATGACTCAACCAAGGGGGATACAACAAAACAAACAACAAACAAAAAAGGTCAAGTTGAACTATATAAGGTGGACATGCAACTCCTTTATATGACCAACAGAACCAATAATATTCTCTCTCTCTCAAGGTACATTGTTTTATATATCTTTTGTCATCATTGTATAAGATTCATTAGTTATAGAAAGTAGAACCAAATAAACAAATTATACGAGGAAGAGTTCAGTGAAATCCATAAAATGTAGTTAGCTTGGAAACTTCAACTACAACTGAAATAAATAAATAGACATCAAGGAAACTACAAACCATCTCAAATAGACATAATCCATTACAAACAATGAAAAAATAGTACTAGAAACAAAATAGTATCGTTTTAACTAGACAAGATAAGTTTCAAGCATAATTTTCATCTATTTCAACTTTAACACTCCCTAAGGTCCCTATGTTAAAGTTGAAAATCATACAAAGATAATAAATAACAATAGTAGTAAATCTAACTCAAAGTACAAATGAAACTAATATGATAACCAACTATGAGAGTTGAAAGCTTCCTTGTAGTCATCTTAGCACACCTAAACAGTGTAGCAAATATATCAATCCACACAACTCCGAACGCCTTCCTCCCTTGAACTTTATTATCCTCTTGTAATTATTAGTAACAAAGCTAGCCATACTTGTTCTCAAATAAATATTGTTACGGAGAAAACTTCCTATGGCTTGGGGTACCACAAAAGATAGAGTAACTGTAGAAATCAATCCTTTCCTATATGCAAGAGAAACCAAACATCTAACACTAAAGGATCTCGATACATACCTTATTATGGACGGTTGATGTAGATCCCCATTGTGCTTTTCCACTCTCGCTTGTATTGATAATTTGCTCTCTCAACATTCGGTAAACAAGACAAGCATGCTATATATAGTTGTGTTAGACCTATCTAGCATATATAATCAATAACATATAAGCATTTAAAAGCATCCATGGATTCAATACTCATTTAAATACACATTATTGGATAGAAAAAGATATTTCTATTAAT
>LPNX010968131.1:28567-90880 GCA_001517045.1 Pseudotsuga menziesii | reverse complement strand
TGCCAGGTTGCATTATGGCTATGTTGAGTAATGTGGTAGTGTGACAATATGTAAGTCATTGTAATGTTGCACAATGATTAGGTGTAGTGAAATTATTGCGTTGTGTTTGTATGAATATATTGTATTATGGTTTTTTTAATTAATGTGGTTCATTGCATTACAACATTAAAAGCAATTTCATAAGAGCATTATATGTTTAATGTATGAAGTCATATGGTGGATCATCATAGTGAGTGAGCATCAAGTTGAAATGTGACATTGTTGTATGGCCTTGATGGTTACTGGATTTTTGTTACATGATGCCATTAATTAAATTGTTTAGTAGTAGTTGGGTTTAGTTTTTTGTTGAATTTCTTATTTCATTCTAAAATCGATGAAGGGCTATCTTGGATTATGATGTTCATTGCTGCTTATTGTGTCTTGTGACATGCGGTGTATAGAAAGTCATCATTAATTACAATATCGTTAGTTATGTTGTTTTCATTTGAACAATGTGTGAATGTCAATTGTGGAGCAAATATGGACTATCCTTGTTATTTCAAGTGCAAAAAAGTGTTCTTTAATGTGCAATGTTGGTTCCCATACCAAGTTCAGATCGAATGCCTTGTTTATTCATTTGTTGATAATGCAATCTCCGTGTGACTGTATTGGAGATTATTGGTTTAATTGGAATGTTTACATTTTAACCGCATTATTTTTATTAATATAGAAGGACAGGAGACCATGTATTAATGTAACTATCAACATAATTGATAAAATACATTTAGTCTATGAGGGCAAGATATGTAATATTATTTATACTATTTAAAAGATGTAAAATATAGTTTCCATTAAATTCTTCATATAGCCAGTAAATTTTGATGTTATACAGTACATAAATTTGTTAGTGTTCTTTAATGTGCAATGTTTGTTCCCATACCAACTTCAGATGGAATGCCTTGTTTATTCATTTGTTGATAGTGCAAGCTCTGTGTGAATGTATTGGAGATTATTGGTTTAATTGGAATGTTTACATTTTAACCGCATTATTTTTATTAATATAGAAGGACACGAGATCATATATTAGTGTAACTATCAACAGACATGATAAAATACTTGTAGTGTATGAGGGCAAGATAGGTAATATAGTTTCCATTAAAATATCGATATAGCCAATAAATTTTGATGTTATACAGTACATAAATCTGTTTATTTTAAGAAAAAAATAAAAAAAAATATTGATTTGAAGCTAAAACTAAAACATAGCTACTCGAAATTTCCATATCCTTTATAAAAAGCTTCATGAAATGAAGCCATGTTTTATTTAAAACTAGAACATACCAAAATTTGCACATAGTGCAAAAACTAAAACATTGTTTTGTTTACAAAGAAGCATAAACATATTGAATTACATGCCAAAAACCTACAGGGACTGAAACAATGTCGGAGGGAAAGGGAGAAATTCATCAAAGAAAACTATGCTGGGAGTTAAAGGAAAGAAATTCTTATACATGATAATGTTACTGCATTGAATGTTTGCTGGCAATGGTAGACGCTGATTTGGAAGCGATGATCTTTCATCAACTGATAAATGAGTAACAGTGGAAGTTTCCAAATCATAGTATATGAATGGAATTTCAGCTTTCTTGCACATCAATATAGAAGTTCCAACTGCTCGAAATGGTAGATATTCTGAACAATGTATATTTATATTTCTTGTCATACCTTGTAAAAGGGTCCATCTTAACCCTCTACCGTCCTCGAAGTGACTATATGTTTGTTGAACGCAATGTTGACCACGTTTGAAATCTTGGATTTGATCTATGCACCATATACTTGTAAAACCATCATTCACAAGACATATCAATCGGTTGCAGTGTAAGGTTAGACACATAGATCATTTCCTACGTCCTGTGTAAACTGAATGCATACCCCATATATTAATTTCAATGTTCAGAGAGTACATTCTGTACACATATGAGGCATCGTCTTTAGAAATTATTTTCACATGCAACCAATAAATTTTTCCCTTATAAAAAACAACATCTTTAGGAGCAGTAGGTTCACCATCAGCACCAATTGTTTCTCTCCAAACTCTTTGGACATTGCTGCAGATAAAAAATTTAGGACCATGTAGAGTACGCCTATGACGTACAAGTATCCATCCATGTTTTTGTTGACCAGTGTTTCCTATTAGAGAAAAGAAACCATAGTATCCTATATCAATAATTCCTATATTTGAGAAACGCTTTATGAATGGATTTGCGATGTAATATTCCTTATGCCCTCGTACAGGACAATATTTTGAGAGCAAAATGATTGAACCAACTGTACATTCAATCGTATATCTATTTTCCAGATGAGGGACATGCAACAAGGATGTATGTCCTGTACGATTGATAAACTTATATGCAAAATGGTTTTGATGTTGTCCCAATAGTTCAATTAAAAGGCCAGTTTCTGTTATATTGTTATTTTTTCAAGCGCTAACAAAAGATGGCCTAGACAAGAGCTCTTCAAAATGTTTAGAGATTGATCGCAAATGAACCAATGTTGAAAATGGCACCCATAGGAGAATCATCTCTAGAAACTCCAGTGGGAGTAAAATCCAAATGCTCGGATCCATTCGCAATTAACTAAACAAAAATAAAAAAAATACATAGTTATCACCAATAGAAACATAATAAATTATAAAAATAATTTCTTTGCATAACACAGTCATAGTAGAACATAACCATGAACCAATGTCGCACAACACCACAAGCACCAATGAACATCAGAATCCAAGAAAACCCTTCGTTGATTTCAGAATGCAAAAAGAAATTCAAAATAAAAATAAACACAACTACTACAAAACATTCTAATTAATGGCATCATGTAACAAAAATCGAGCAACCAACATTACCATATTGCAACAAAAACATAACAAATCATAAAAGAAATTTCTTTGAACGAACACACAAAGCTATTTTAACTACTTATAAATACATTAAAAATACATAGTTATTACCAAACGAAACATAATAAATTATAAAATTAGTTTTTTTGCATAACACAGACATGGTATAACATAACCATGAAGCAATGTCAGAAGACACCATAGGAAATTCTTGCACATCAATATAGAATTTCAAAAATAAACCCAACTACTACAAAACAATTTAATTAATGGCATCATGTAACAAAAATCCAGTAACCATCAAGGCCATACAGCAATGTCACAATTCAACTTGATGCTCACTCACTATGATGATCCACCATATGACTTCATACATTAAACATAAAATTCTCTTATGAAATTGCTTTTAATGTTGTAATGCAATGAACCACATTAATTAAAAAAACCATAATACAATATATTCATACAGAAACAACGCAATTTTTTCACTACCGATTTTAGAATGCGAAAATAAATTCAAAACAAAAATAAGCCTAACTACCACAAAACAGTTTAATTAATGGCATCATGTAAAAAAATCTAGCAACCAACATTACCATATTCCAGCAGAAACATAACAAATCATAAAATTAATGTATTAGAACCATCACAGAAAGCTATTGAAACTACTTATAAATAAGATATAGGTTGACAACAAATTATTCAGGAATAGATCAAAATTCAAAATATTATTTAAACTTATAAAAATATCTTCAACACATTTAGATAATACAATGATGCGAACTGAAAGAAAAGGGACTCTCACTATTTATTCTATGTAGATGGTGATGACAGTGGCTCAACAACTTTTTTTTTTCTTGGCATGACACCACGAATTTTCTTTGCTTTTTTTCTGTATTTTTTTGGGTTTTCTTGCCAAGATCACGAATCCCGTTCTTCACCAATCTGTGGTTAGGGTCATATTTTATTGCATCCTCAAGCTTGTCATATACCAACCCAAAACCTAAAGATCTTTGTCCATACGTACGAAAACCATAAATAAAATTTTGTTGTGTACCAGTAATACCAAACTTCTTCCCTATCTCTTTTTGAATTTCTGGTTTGGAAAGGTTTGCTCTTCCAGGATGTAGAACATGTATCTGAAATCGACGCCTCAACCTTGGTTCATCAATCAGGTGTCTGATGCAAACTGTGGGACGATGAGGGATTTTTTTTACATCCATTTGTTATGTAAATTTGAGGCAAAGATCTGAAAAATAAAAACATATATGGTTTTATGAATTCGAACATAATGTTAACCAAATGATACAATAAACAACATTGGAGGAAATGTGGCATAAGCACTAAAACTAAGATATCAATAACAATTAAATCATACAATACAACAAAAACGTAAGTTGCATAAAATGGTAACATGCATGGTCATGGTTATATATGACAAAATCATTGGCATGCCATCATGTAATCTATCATTCAATACTATTTTTCTGGCACATTTCATCAATACATTCACATTATAAATTAGATTAAACTATGTTAGTCTGTAAATTGGTTTGTTCTCTTGCAATATATATTTCTTCCTACCAATTCAAATAATAAGAATGAAACATGTCAATATAAATATCTATACAATAAACAATGAAGTTGCCTAATAACCTGATAGTTGTGATCTTTAAGCTGAAATGGATTCCAACCATTGTTCTTCTTTTTTCCTGATTGTAGCATATGCACTTTTCGCCATTTTTTAATACCTTTCAAATGTAAATGGCAGAGATATTCGTAGATCATCAATAGATTTTACCCTTGAAATTGCTGTGAAAGTTAAACCTTGCCTCTCTACGATACCAATATCAATGGTTTCCCTTTGTAAAGTCAAACCTTGCGATTTGTGTATGGTAAGAGCCCAAGACATATGCAATGGGATTTGCTTGCGATTTCCTCTAGAAATAGGTGTTATTGGAACAATTTTGGGATATCTGATGTCCCATGGTAAACCAATGTAATCATCAAATGAGACTGTAGCATACATTGGCAGTTGTGGTGGTTTGGATCCATCAAAGAAAAAGATGTTTTCAACTGTCCCAAGTGCCCCATTTACCAACCCTGCTTCCACCCACAGGTTACACGTCAACATCACTCGCTGACCAGGACATAAAATCACTTCTTGTTGAAGCTGGTCATCATCGGCATCAGAAAAATCTTTATTCTTTGTATGTTCAGCAACACATCGTGCTATGGGAATTCCAAGTGACTTTAGCATGCATCGATTATGTACATTTACCAAGCTGTTCGTAGGAAACAAATGGATTTCTGAACTGAAAGTATTACTTTCAGTACCGTCCATATTTGCATCTGTTCGTGACATTAAAAGATTCCAATCATCCACGATTGGGTTTGCATTTCTGATGTTGGCTAGCAACCTCTTAAATTTCACTTGATTTGGATCTGTGCCTTGTTGACGAAATATCGTGTCCAATGTAACAACTTTTCTGAAATATTTCCATAACACCCTGCCAGCTGTGTTTCCTACGTACAGTGGTTTATCTTTGACAGGAGGCAGCTACCCAAGATCTCCAACAAGAATCATTGATGTCCCACCAAAAGGAACTGACCTTTTCTCAGGAAATGCCTCCCGAAGACGTGAATCAATTTGTATGAACAACCTTGGCCCAAGGAAACTCATTTCATCAATTAAAATGTGTGTGACATATCGCATTTCCTCTTGAAATACAGAAAGTGACTGTCCCTGTAAATATTTGAAGTCTTTAATAGGGATTCTAAGGGCCGAGTGAATTGTTTTGGCCCGTATGTTGAATGCAGCTGCTCCTGTAGGTGCCAACAATAACAAAGGGCTTTTTCCATTTATGGAATGCATTGAAAATTCATGTCCAAGACAATGTATAAGGTAAGACTTTCCTGTCCCTGCAGTTCCTTGAATTATCATCTTCAGTGGGTCTACATTAGGTCCTTCATGAAAATGTTGAATAATAGTTTCAAAACAAAGACGTTGCTTATCGGAAAAAGAGGATGGAGAAGCCGACGTAGAATGTGAGACATTTGGTATGGATCCTCTTGAGTGTACATTTTTTATGAAATCTGTTGGGTCCTCCAAGTCTCTATTCCAACCTGTTGTACTATTCCATGCATGGAACAAGTCAAAGTCTCTACGACCAAGAGTATCAATGTCTGAAACTTGAATAGTGTTGGGAGGAACAAGACGTGACAACATCTCCCACTCATCCATGTCATTCTCATGAATCACTTCATCCTCATGTGTATCGTCATCTTCCTCATTGGTATCCGGTTCTAAAGGTATCCTATTGACATGCCAAGCTCGATATCTAAGGATCCTCCAGTTATGAATAATAATTTCTGTGCTGAATCCAATATCAATCTAAATGTTTCTAAACGGTTTATAGAGAAGCAATTCACTGAGGAAAAATGACTCAAAGGAATCTGAATTGCTGTTAGGAACTTCACAGAACCGTGGCCATACACGAACTATAGCAGGTGTATCTCTTGGCTTCCATGGCTCTCTCTAACGTCGACCACTAAAAGACCATGATCGTGCAGTTTCAATCAAAGATAAGTGCTCCAGAAATGGAGGTCTGTTTTGGTAGTGCTCTAGAAACCCAGACCCTGCTGGGAATCTGTTGTTATCCGAGTTGGAAGAAACTCTTTTGAATATTTTTCTGCCAACATTAACTGAAACAAAGCTACGGCTAGAAATAACAAGAGGAAGCTTTAACAACATATGACAGGTTTCCTGTGCTCCTATATCTCTTTCCACAATTGTTTAAGAAATAAACTTTTTATATGCAGTTATAGAGGGAATGTCAGAGTCAACGACATTGGAGATTCTTGTCAACATGTCTTGATAGCTTTCTGATCTTCTCTCTAATTTTGAAGCATACTTTGCAATGTATTTCAAAACTGCATGACGTGAAAGAACCGGCTGGCAATCAACATTGGCACGCCATATTGAAAGAAGAGGAATGTTATGGACATTTAACCTATTGTCGTTGCAAGCAGGTTCATATTTTTTGTGTCCTTTGTCATTGACAAATATTTTCGACTGGTCTTGAAGTTCCCATGGTGCGTTGTATCGGCACATGTAGGATGAACCTTTTTTACGTAAACATGAATGAACACTGCATCTTGTGTGGCGTTGCACTTGATTCTCTAGTTACTCATAGTCATCAAGGGGATTTGTATTGAAAATTTCACTGGTATCCAACAAGCAAGGATCTTCCTCAAGAGGTCGATGAATAGATATATTCCTGTGGTGAGCATCACGAGGATTCCATGCTGTTACATAGTTGTCAAAGTATTGTCTTGCTACGTAAACCCTTATCGTGTCTGTCCAATCCAGTTTCTCCATGTCTGGAGCACCTTCTAACCAAAGAAATCCATGGATATGTGCTGATCCCCTATGTTGCCATTCATACCTATGAGACTCATCATGTTTCAATAATATGAGCTTGCAACAAAATTTCAAGTAATAATCTAACATGCTAGATTGAAAAATAGAGTAAGGAAACGACATACCTATACTAGTAGTCTTTAGCACGAAGGTATTTTACAATGATTTCATCACAGAATATACTAAAACGTTCATGCATATACTTAGCAACAATATGTGGATAGTTTATAACATTGTCGATTCTCCATCTATTCCGGTTCTGTGCAGATAGAGGTGCAGAATTGGGCATAGCTTTATGTAGGTCTGGCCACTTGGTATCAACTGCACTCAGAGTGAAAAACAAAGTTGGGAAACCGATTTGTGATATCATGTCAGTAAGCTCACTGCGACATGTGTTCTAGTATGCCTTCATTCCTCGAAGACATGAACCAAAACGCATCAATCGTTCAGCTAATTTGGTGTCAGGGAATTCAATAAGCTCCTTACGTAGATCTTCAATTGTGGTAGGTATGCCATCTTCAATGTTTTTTTTCACAAATACAGTAGCTGTTCCTTGGCTTCAATGTCTCATTATCATGTTCAATACAAAATAATGAAACCTTGGATGTTTTCCAAACCTTTGATCACAATATTTAAGTAGGTGCAACCCATACTCATTTAAGCGGACATCCTTCAAACGTGGTTGCAACCAATCAGCAATTCCCGTGGGAAACAATGTTGGAAATGCCATGTCAAACAAACCTTCTGTGTTGTATTCATTTATTGGAGACAAACCAATCTCTGGCCATTCCATACATAAATCTGACAAAGAAGATTCTTTGTTAACAAAGTTGCGTATCTCCTCTATCTCTCTTTGTGCATTTGGCATTCTAGATGTAAAGGATGAAGGATGAGTTTCGAGTCGATGAGTTCCAAATCTATCAATGTCTGCATCAATCTCTTCTGAGTCAGCTATGTCAGAGTTGATATAACGCAATTTAGAGGAGACATCTGTTGGCTGTTCTGGGAGACATATGACTGATTCTTGATCAACTTCAACATCTCGGTAATATTTTTCCACCCATATTTTGTAATTCAATGCATCCATTACTCGCGACCTAATAACAATGCAATCATAGTGCTTGGATGGAGGCCCTTCTCTTCTAACAATTAATATGTATAGGTCTTCAATTCGACGAGGAAGAGTCTTAGCAATTGAAACAATATCCTGTGGGAAGCTAATTGTATGGCCACTGTATTTATATTGACCTCCACGTGCATGTGTGACCTGTAGTATTGGATTCACTCATGATATTAGCATTTCTTCAACCTGTGTCAAAATTGATAAAACAGGAGGTTGTTTGCCAGGATTCATGTTGTTATCTCGAGAAAAACGATGGAT
Organism: Pseudotsuga menziesii; assembly: GCA_001517045.1. Lineage (NCBI taxonomy): Eukaryota > Viridiplantae > Streptophyta > Pinopsida > Pinales > Pinaceae > Pseudotsuga > Pseudotsuga menziesii. Next base: position 82,198 of record LPNX010968131.1, on the reverse strand, counting down.
ACCACGCTCTTGCTTACATCTCACACAAACATGTCCTTCATCTTGCCTAAAAACATTCATTCCAGGGTATGATTCACGACAAACATTACACATTTGCACAATTGACAATTTATCAATTTCGGCACGGAATGCTCGATGGAAAGAGGACATATGCTGGAAAAGTTCAACCATGTTTCTTGATGTATGTATATTTAAACCTGGATCTTGAGCATGGTCATTACCATTCAATGGAAAGTGAGGTGAGACATGTCGACATATACTCTCCTCTGTTGTTGCGACGATGTATATTTCTGACTTTCCTTCGTCGAGTACCATTGCCTGAAACCTGACCCAAATTGATTTCATCATGAAAATTAATATCAAGGTTGGTTTCCATCATATTGTTCAGATGAGTTCGGGTTTGAATGTTGTGTCCTCGACGAGCCTTGACGCTATTATCCTGAAAAGTTAAAATGCCGTTGTTAATTATTATGTCAAATATTCTGCTAAGATCTAAATATGGAAGTTGTGTACAAACAAGCTGAGTAAAACCTTTGATGTTCTAAGAAAAATAGTCCTTTCTACATCTCCACTTGGTGTACTGAGCATGATCTGGTTTTGAATCATTGCTTGATCATTCATTGCTGCAGAATTGTTCTCCTGATTGAGGTCCATGTTCTTCGATTGGATGCACACAACATAATTTTGACCGACATTTTGTAGAGATTCATCGTCACCAGAAGACGGAATGACATTGATGGATGTCATGTTGTTTCGACAATTATGTCCATGGATGCTACTATCCTGGCATCTCAAAACGATTTTTCATTGAATTATTGAACAGGAAAATGAAATAGTATTGTATCTAATACTATTTTATTTTGATGAAGGTCAAATGCATGGTTGTTGTTGTTTTCATGGATAGGTGAAACAATACCTTGGTTGTTCCAATAGAAATAGTTCTTGCTGGCCTCGACATTTGCAAACCGGTTTCGAGTTGATTTCGAAACCCTTGATCTTCATTCATTAGCAATGGATTGTTTGCGTGGCTGTGTGAGTCATTCATAGCAGACTTGGAAGTCGTGTCCTTTTTTGTTCCAAGATAAATTGTTCTTATACCACTGCTTCTTTCAGCCGAATTGGTGTTATTATTTTGTACTGTTTCTGGTTGATTTTCAAATCTAGCTTGCCCGCACTCATCAAATGTTTGATTCAAAAAATTGTTGCGAGTAGTTATCTAAACATTGAACATGTGTGTAAGTATATCTATATTGTACAGATAAATAAGTTTTCAAATATAGACAATCCAATGTAATCCTTATACCTCGATGCCATGATTAGAAAACGTTTCGCCCGAAGTATGACCTACGAAAGGTTCAATAACTTCATTCAATGTTTTGTTACAGTTGTTGCGAGATGTTGGATTTGATGATATAAATTGACTTTGGCGATTTGATCTCCTCATTATATCAGATATGCGCTGGAATTTAGCGGGCTCCCCCTGAGAATCAACGACATTTGCAAAGGAAGGACCATGTCGTTCTCTTATCTGTTCGCCAATTTGCTCACTATTCTCTTGGTATACTAAACGACGTTTTCTATTAATGCCTTCCTTTTTTTTATTATAGTGTTTTCGCGAGGATTCATTTTTTGCGTGGCGGGATGTTTCCATCAAGTTCTTCTTAGTGCTCGAATTGTTGTTTTTCTCTGACGACATATCTACACGAGCATAAAAAAATTAGTTTATGTAAAACCATATTACTGTACAAAGTAATGTTACAGGCATAGCAAAAAGAAACAAAAACATAAAAGTTTTCAACTTTATTCAAAGATTATCTTTTAATATTTTTAAGAATTTTAAACTTTATTCAAATACTAACTTATAATATTTGTATTGCCGAAGATTGCGAAGATATAAATTAAAATTGTAATGAAGTGTTATATCCAAGAAAATAAAAATTGGCATCTATGAATAATTTCTATTTCATAGAGAATGTAAATTGGCAAACATCTGAAGAGACAAATCCAATAAGCATGGTAATGAAGTATTAAAGATGTTGATTTGCATAAGTACAGGTAAGTAAAATTCCATATGTAGCACTGGCTGCCGAAAATCTGTTAAAGCAGGTTGGGAAGAAATATTTTGAATAGGTATGATTAAGACCCATGCAAACAGGGCAACTTGCATAACATACATGTAAGTTACATGCCATATATGTTTATATTACCCCATTGAAAACACATCATCAATAGAATCCATGTTTGGCCTACCTAGAATGATCGATATGTTGTCTACAAGCTCAACAACACTTAAGTGTGTTTGATTTTCAAGTTTGGATAATGCAGAATCAAACATTCTATCCTCGCTTAAAAATTTAGAATGTGTGTTGATGAAGTCATAGAAACCAAAAGTAATTCGGTCGTATTTGCACATGAGCAAGTAATTATCAAGTGCTGCAACAAGAAAATACCCCCTGCATTTGCCATTAATGCCTGAGGTCAAATTAGACATGATACTCCATCGCAATCCACCTTCTAAACTTCCAATTCTTATCAAAGAATTTGTTGAATCATTTTGATTTTTTGTTGGTTCTATGGACCACACTGTAGTTCTCCCATCATTTATAAAACAAAGAATCTCATTGCGATAACATGCTAGGCTAATCGATAATGTTGAATTCGAGTGTAGAATAAACTGGAACCCCCATTTGTTATCCTCAAGATCTATCCAACATAGCTTGTATATACATATATGATTATCTCTAGAAACCACATGACTCTCCACCCATAACATTGTTTCATTATACAATATGGGATTTTTGGGCTGGAAAACATTGCCATCGATAGGACATGTTTGTCTCCACTGCATATGAATACTGCTGGAAATAAAATATTTTGTTTGAAACTCTGCATAAATATGTTTCAATGCTACCCAATGGTATTTTTGTTGCTCAAAATTTTTCAGCAATGTAAAGAAACCCCAATGACCAAGTCCAAGAGACCCTACAAATGTACAAGTCTTTGCGAATGGATTGGCGATGTAGTAGTTTCTTTTTCGATATAAGATACTGGGGGATGAAACTACAACAATTGAAACACATGTGGATTCAATTTTTTAATCGTTGTTTAGGACTTGCATAGAAAGAGATGAACATTTTCCTTTTTGGCTAATGTAATGGCCAACGAAACGATGTCTACCAGAAGAGCCAAAACCAACCAAAACTCCATATTCTTTTGATTGATTGTGTTTCCATTGTGAGATGAAATTGTTTTCGGACACAATACGATTCCAACCTTTGTAAACCATTTTCAAACGGATAATCATAGATAAAGGCAACCAAAGAAAGATCATTTCAAGTATGTCTAATGGCAGAGATTTCCAAATCGCAGGGACCATGTCCATTTCTATAACACAAAATAAGAGAATAGGTTAGCAAATGGATTGATGTAAATATGCCTCCAGTTCCAAATACTCATAAATCACAGTTTTTTATTTGCAGGCATAAGTATAATTTAAAAGTGCTAGACCAAGGGAAACATTTCTTGGCATGTTACTTGTACAATTGAAGTAAAAAAAATAAATGACGACATGTTAATATGATCGCAAAAAAAAACATACACTACAATAAAATTTAGCATCCACAATGGATATTATTTGGTGCAATATAATTTTTTAGATATATATCTAATGATTACATGGATGTAGATAATATAAAAAGATGATCAAAATTCATGAAATATGCAAAGAAAAGTTTTTTTTGCATATTGTTTACATGCCATAACGCTCCAACGACTCATCATAATTTGTAGGAAAAGGGAGTAAATCCTTGAATGCTTTCATGCTTGGAGTTAGAGGGAAAAAATTTCTAGACATTACAACGTTGGTACATTGGATGTCTACTGGCAAGGGCAATCGATGACTTCGGAGCAAGGATCCTTCACTGGGTCCTACATGAGTAACCCTGCAAGTGTTGAGGTCATAATATATGTACGTGGTTTGGCCATACCTACACGTCAGAATGATACTCCCCACATCCCAAAATGGAAGGTACCTTGGACAACGTGTGTTTATATGGAGTGTCATAACCTCTAAAAGGGTCCATCTCAAATCTCTTCCAAATATCTAAAACCCGTGCACCTCTTCAACTGCAGATGCACTAATCCTCAGATCTATCATTTCAGTTATGGACCATATAGTTGTCCTACCATCCTTCACAAGACATAACAGTTGGTTTTGATGTACAGTCAAACACATGGACCGTTTGATGCGTCCTGTATGAATTGCATGACTAGCCCATTTGTTCAATCCAATTTCGAGTGACCACATAGTATAGGAATATAAAGCATCTTCCTCTGAAATGATTCTCATATGTATCCAATATATTTTTCCGTTATAAAAAACTGCATCTTTAGGAGGGGTTGGAATGAAGCTAGTTGCATCAATTTCTCTGCAATCTCTATTCACATTGTTGGAAACAAAAAATTTTGAACCATGTTCGTTCTCTTCATGACGAACAACTGTCCATCCCTGTTTATGATCACCGATGTTGCTTATGAGTGTGAAGAATCCAAGCACTCCAATTTCAATCACGCCTATATATAAAAACCGTCCTTTGAATGGGTTAATAATAGAGTAGCACTTGTGACCTGGTAATGGACAAAACCTTGATAGCAAAATGTTTGAATCAGCTGTGCATTCAATTGTCCAATTGTTTTCTGGATTGGTAATATGCAGAAAAGACGTGTGGCCCACAGAATTTATAAACTTATATACTATTTCGATCTCGTATGGCCGCCACACTTCAACAAAAAATCCAACTTCAGCTATGTGATTGTTCATCTAAGAAGTTCTAAATGCTCGTTGCCACAAAATTGCCTGGAAATGTTTAGAAGTTGATGCGAACCGGATCAATGTTGAAAAAGGAACCCACAACAAAATCGATTCCAATATCTCCATTGGCAACAAACTCCAGACGGCGGGATCCATTGTGGCTATATAACAAAAAAATGAAAAATCATATGGTTATGGACAAAACCAATAAAAATGAAGAAATATTAATTTTACCATTTTATACATGGAACATAGCTTCACTTGTTGACATAAAGCAATGTCTATGTCAAACAAAATTGTTCTTCCAATCTCAATTTTGAGGTCATTGACGTGTGATTTATGAGTTCAACATCCAACAACGGATGTTAGAGCGATAAACGACATGTTAATGTTATGTATCCTATGCCTATCATCCAACAATGGAATGGTAAATGGGAATAAATTCGTTTTTTGGTGGGGCCACATATATGTTCAATTAAACCTAATATACCATTTTCAGGTTTCTCATGATTATAGATATTGAGGTCATTGACATGTAATTTTTCAGAATAACATCAAAAAATTGGATGTGCAAGAGTGGCCTCACCAATTGGCTAAGCACGTGTCTCTTGACTTCTGACATGAAGACACCTCTAGCTCTGAAATGGTATTCATAAGTTTAAAATTTATGAATACCATGGGATGAACCTAATGTATCATTTTTTCAGTTATATCATGATTATACATATTGAGGTCATTGACATGTCACTTATCAGTCTAACATCCAAAAATTGGACGTGCAAGAGGGGCCTCACCAATTGGCTGAGCACATGTCTCTTGAATTCCGACATCATGACACATCTCTCTCAAATGGTATTCATAAAGTTATAATTTATGAATAACATGGGACTCTAGACTCTGTTACGTATCCTATGTCTATCATCCAACAATGGAATGGTAAATGGGAATAAATTCGTCTTTTGGTGGGGCCACATATATGTTCATCAAAACCTAATATATCATTTTCAGGTTTCTCATGATTATAGATATTGAGGTCATTGACATGTCATTTTCTAGAATAACATCCAAAAATTGGATGTGCAAGAGTGGCCTCACCAATTGGCTGAGCACATGTCTCTTGACTTCTGACATGAAGACACCTCTAGCTCTGAAATGGTATTCATAAGTTTATAATTTATGAATACCATGGGATGAACCTAATGTATCATTTTTTTAGTTTTAACATGATTATACATATTGAGGTCATTGACATGTCATCTATCAATCTAACATCCAAAAATTGGACGTGCAAGAGGGGCCTCACCAATTGGCTGAGCACATATCTCTTGACTTCTGACATCATGACATATCTCTCTCAAATGGTATTCATAAATTTATAATTTATGAATACCATGGGACTCTAAACTAAAGTTTTTATATAAAAACAACAAATAAATCTCATTCATAAATTCCAATTTTGACCATATGGAAAAACATTATCTATATATATATATATATATATATATATATCAATGTAGTCACAATATTACACTTAAACATTACAAAGCATGATTTAAAAAATGACATGAGTTGCATTTAAACATTTTCGTAATACATATGCATAAAGGGAAATTTCATATAGTATTTTAAAAAACAAAGCTACTTCTCCATAGAAATTTGGAAAAAAAACAATAGCTACAAAAAAGGTAGGTAATACATATCCATAAAGGGAAATTTGACATAGTATTTTGGGAAAAAAAAAACCTAATATATATTTTAATTTTGCTGTCTTGGATTTCTAATTTGGAGTATTTTCAAAAACAAAGCTACTTCTCCATAGAAATTTGCAAAAAAAACATTAGCTACAAAAAAAGTAGGCAATACATATCCATAAAGGGAAATTTGACATAGTATTTTGGGGAAAAAAAACCTAATATATATTTTATTTTTGTTGTCTTGGATTTCTAATTTGGAGTATTTTCAAAAACAAAGCTACTTCTCCATAGAAATTTGGAAAAAAAACAATAGCTACAAAAAAAGTAGGTAATACATATCCATAAAGGGAAATTTGACATTGTATTTTGGGAAGAAAAAAACCTAATATATATTTTAATTTTGTTGTCTTGGATTTCTAATTTGGTCGATAATTTCTTCTTGTTGAGCTAAAGCTTCCCAAGCTCTCTCAAACTCTTCTCTTGTTGTGGCTGTATTCAGTACTAAATTGAATAAATGGGAAGATATGGAAATCTGAGTCCCAAAACCATTGGGCAAATTTGGTTAGCTTCGTTGCGGTATTGTCATGCTTCTTTCAAAATGTAAGATCTGATGTGCATGAACAACAAAGTTTATTAGTTAAGGTTGTGCTTCATAGATTAATAAAAAAATATTAAAAGATGTATTTTATAAATAATAATTAATCTTAAACATTAATTAATAAATGAAATGTTAGAAATGAGATACCTTTTTATAACTATTTAAATTTGTATACATACAATAAGCCATAAAAAGTATAAATGCCTTCTACATTCAGTGAAGGCTTATATGCCTTCACAAATTGAAAACCCTTTATATAATTTTTAACATATATTACTCATATCTTAGTATTGAAATTATTATATTATGTCATTAATAATTTATTATTCTAATTAAATATAATTAATAACATAAAAGACATTTATTACTTTAGATATATACATATAAAAGGCATATACACATTAAATGCCTATGGGACTATGGATTTGTGAGATTATGTGAAAAACAATTCTAGCACACCGACATTGTTTGTGGTTGGATAACTACAATTCTAGCACACCCACATTGTTTGTGGTTGGATAACTTTGATAGGGATCAAATGGTTGAGAGATAGTAATGGAATAGAAAACACTTGTGAGTTATCTATGCCCATAGATTAATAAAAACATATTAAAACATGTATTTTTTAAATAATAATTAATCTATAACATTAATTAATAAATGAAATGTTAGAAATGAGATATTTTTTTATAACTATTTAAATTTGTATACATACAATAAGCCATAAAAAGTATATATGCCTTTTACATTCAGTGAAGGCATATATGTCTTCACAAATTGAAAACCCTTTATATAATTTAATAAACCGTTTAGTAAGTATTATATAAAATGTAATTAACTCTATAAAACAATAATATTAACTAAATTACAAGAAAAAATATATCTCTCAAAATTTTACATACAAAATCTATTGAATCTAAATGGTTGGTTAATTCAAGTACTTATGTATTGAGGCTGTAGAAGAAGGTAGCTTATTGTATTTCTTAATTGTTTCTTTGAAGAAGGCATATTGTAGAAGAAGAAATTAAAAATGATAAAAAAATAAAATGAGATGAAAAATTAAAGAAATTTGGTAAAATTTAATTAAAGAAATTTAATTATTCCTCAAAACATGTTGACGTTTATCCAAATACTCTAATATAAGTGTGAAATAATAATAATAATTTAATTATTAAAATATTAATTAATAACTATATATAAATAAAAATAAATAAATACCAATTAAAATAGTACCAATTATGTTGAAATAATAATTATTTGTAAATGGAAAATGAATGAATATGAAAACCTATAAATACTAAATACTACAATATAGATGAGATGTATGTCTGTTAAGACTAATTTGTATGTCTGTTGCATGATTTTATTTGGATGCATCGTGGGAGTTTGACCTCTTCTACCTACACACCTAAGAATTCTCTACCTAAAAGATGTATTATATGAGAATAAATCCAAGAAACAATAAGTGACTAGGTTTTTTTTAATCTAAAATAAATGTAATTATAATGATTATGAATAAGTTATAATAATTTATTAAAAATATAAAATGTTTATAGATAAATTTATTTTAGAAATATTAATTATCGAAAATTGTATTACTAATTCATAAAAAATTATTATTCTAGTTTTAATTACTAATCATTTTTAACATAAAAAATATTCATATGGTGAATAAAAAAATAGAAAGACTTGTCAAAATAATCTAAAGAGTAAGGATTTTATTATTAATTATTATAAATTTTTTATAATAATAATTGTAGGTACTTTAACGAAATAACGACTACGCTTTAATGGGCCTCGTGCTCTGTTAGATCTGATTGCGTTAGCCCGAGATCGGGTTACGGCAAACGGGATGAGTTTTGATGTAAATTCTCAAGTTATTTGAAGTTGTGAATTATTTTAGGGTTTGCAATTTATGGCATAAATTTTTTTGTTGATTTTAGATCTGATTGCGTTTTCGCGTGGTTCGGGTTGGGGCACTCTACCGTGTTCTGGTTAAATCTCATGGGCCTCGTGGTTCTGGTTGGGGCACTTTGCCGTGTTATAAATATGTATGTATGGTTCAAGGTGGAACTGAAATGGGTTTTTATCTCCACTTCTTCAGATTCTACCATTAATATACCAAACATTTTAACAATTGATTTCATATAAACTAAAAACTCATATTAAAATGCACAATTACAAATTTGTTACAACACTTTGAATAACACATATATTATAGATTTAAGCTAGGAAAAATAAGTGCATGATCATCCATAGTTTTTTTAACAATTGATTTCATATAAACTAAAAACTGATATTAAAATGCAGAATTACAAATTTGTTACAACAGTTTGAATAACACATATATTATAGATTTAAGCTAGGAAAAAAAAGTGCATGATCCATAGTTTTTATACCTTCCACAAAAATTTCAACTTTATCCCACTCATCTTATAAATTCCAACCACTTCTACTTGCTAATTATAGCACATTTAAGTCTTTTAAAAATAAGTGATAGGGACAGAATTTGATATAGCCTCATTTCATAGGAATTCGTGAGGAAGTGGGGGTAAAACCCTACAAACTCAGATCTGAATTTATCCTATAGACAAGTAATTAATGTGCCATTCATCACGAAGTTGTGCAAAAGCTTACAAACTCATTAAGAATTATCCATCGACAAGTAGCACATTAATGCATATATCAGTTTTACAATATAGTCCAATACATTGATGAGATGTGATCTGAAATGATAATTATGATGATTATGAAGTAGTATTGGAAATCCCACGAAACAAAGATGACCAATTTTTATGAATTGCGAACTAATCTCGATGGAATGAGAAGAGAATCTTTCATTTGGATGTCATTCTTCTAGTTGTAAATATTATCAATATGTTTTTTTAAAGGTGAATCAATTTGACTTAATGCAATTAATTACTATATAACAAATATCTTGCTCAGATCATCCATTCAACTAAGTGATTGATAAATGTTACAAGAAAATCATGATACTCGAGATAAATACACATGAAGCTAAGATATTGCCATGTATATTACATGAGGTATAATGGTAAATGAAATATTTTCATGTATATTATATGAGGTATAATGGTAAATGTATATTATATGAGGTATAAAAATGATAAAAGAACTATGAGTGCCACGAAGGGAAGATCTATTGGAAAAGAAAATATTAAAATAAAGTAGTTACATGTTTTGAAATTAAATTACTACATTATTCCGTGACTCATTAAAAATCCCTCCATAGGAAAACATAAATGTATAATGTTTGTTTGTAAACTCTTCTTTTCTATCATTATTCCCATTATTTTTTCCTGTGGAGAGTATTTTTTCAGTAATCATTCAAAATCAAACTACCCATACCAAATGGTACTAGCCTCTTTAATGTAATGCTATCTGGTAGGTGAGATTCTTTTGTCATGTGTGATCTGGAGTGCTGGCATGTTATCCTGCTATGATTCCGTAATTAAGGCTCTTCTTTCTATCAACCGGAGGCAGGTCTGCATCACAGGTTTGTGCAAAGGCATCCACCACATTAACTTTGTCATGTGTGATCAGGAGTGCTGGCACGTTATCCTGCGCCAATCGATGGGTCCGCCTGACCTGCCTGCTGGCACATTGTCCTATGAGCCTCGGGTTCATCTCCTTCACATGAGTGATGAGGCGATGGCTCATCGACACTGACAAGTAACAGCAAGGTGAAAATTGCAACGGATCTGAGATAGATTGCCATGATATCGAAAGTTATTTTCAAAGTTTTAAACCCTACTACGAAACCTCCAGAAATTAGAACCGGCATTTACTTGCTCTTCAACGACAACCTACTGCTCTTCACAGCTTTCGGTAAGTTTTCAGATCATCCATTCAACTAAGTGATTGATAAATGTTACAAGAAAATCATGATACTCGAGATAAATACACATGAAGCTAAGATATTGCCATGTATATTACATGAGGTATAATGGTAAATGAAATATTTTCATGTATATTATATGAGGTATAATGGTAAATGTATATTATATGAGGTATAAAACTTAAACATAACGGGCTTTTATTATAATATATTTATTTAAACTAATTTGATTTATTTGGTGTTTTTTTTATGTTAACATGAAAAAATGATAAAAGAACTATGAGTGCCACGAAGGGAAGATCTTTGTTTTTAATGTTTTATTATTTCTTTTGCAGGTCGTGGAGGAAGTTTTACAGACTAACGGACTATCCATACCAAATGGTACCAACCTCTTTAATGTAATGCTATCTAGCAGGTGAGATTCTTTTGTCTTGTGTGATCTGGAGTGCTGGCACGTTATCCTGCTATGATTCCGTAATTAAGGCTCTTCTTTCTATCAACCGGAGGCAGGTATGCATCGGCGATGGCTCATCGACACTGACAAGTAACAGCAAGGTGAAAATTGCAACGGATCTGAGATAGCTGGCCATGATATCGAAAGTTATTTTCAAAGTTTTAAACCCTAGTACGAAACCTCCAGAAATTAGAACCGGCGTTTACTTTCTCTTCAACGACAACCTATTGCTCTTCACAGCTTTCGGTAAGATATTGCCATGTATATTACATGAGGTATAATGGTAAATGAAATATTTTCATGTATATTATATGAGGTATAATGGTAAATGTATATTATATGAGGTATAAAACTTAAACATAACGGGCTTTTATTATAATATATTTATTTAAACTAATTTGATTTATTTGGTGTTTTTTTATGTTAACATGAAAAAATGATAAAAGAACTATGAGTGCCACGAAGGGAAGATCTTTGTTTTTAATGTTTTATTATTTCTTTTGCAGGTCATGGAGGAAGTTTTCCAGACTAACGGACTACCCATACCAAATGGTACCAGCCTCTTTAATGTAATGCTATCTGGCAGGTGAGATTCTTTTGTCTTGTGTGATCTGGAGTGCTGGCACGTTATCCTGCTATCATTCAGTAATTAAGGCTCTTCTTTCTATCAACCGGAGGCAGGTCTGCATCGGCGATGGCTCATCGACACTGACAAGTAACAGCAAGGTGAAAATTGCAACGGATCTCAGATAGCTGGCCATGATATCGAAAGTTATTTTCAAAGTTTTAAACCCTAGTACGAAACCTCCAGAAATTAGAACCGGCGTTTACTTTCTCTTCAACGACAACCTACTGCTCTTCACAGCTTTCGGTAAGATATTGCCATGTATATTACATGAGGTATAATGGTAAATGAAATATTTTCATGTATATTATATGAGGTATAAAACTTAAACATAACGGGATTTTATTATAATATATTTATTTAAACTAATTTGATTTATTTGATGTTTTTTTATGTTAACATGAAAAAATGATAAAAGAACTATGAGTGCCACGAAGGGAAGATCTTTGTTTTTAATGTTTTATTATTTCTTTTGCAGGTCGTGGAGGAAGTTTTCCAGACTAACGGACAACCCATACCAAATGGTACCAGCCTCTTTAATGTAATGCTATCTAGCAGGTGAGATTCTTTTGTCCTGTGTGATCTGGAGTGCTGGCACGTTATCCTACTATGATTCCGTAATTAAGGCTCTTCTTTCTATCAACCGGAGGCAGGTCTGCATCGGCGATGGCTCATCGACACTGACAAGTAACAGCAAGGTGAAAATTGCAATGGATCTGAGATAGCTGGCCATGATATCGAAAGTTATTTTCAAAGTTTTAAACCCTAGTACGAAACCTCCAGAAATTAGAACCGACGTTTACTTGCTCTTCAACGACAACCTACTGCTATTCATAGCTTTCGGTAAGTTCTTATAAGATAGGTTATCCGCCATGATATCGAAATTTATTTTCAAACTTTTAAACCCTAGTACGAAACCTCCAGAAATCAGAACCGGCATTTACTTGCTCGCATTAAGTCATCCTGGTGTAAACCCTAGGTACGAAACCTCCACTTTCCATTACTCATCATTAAGACAAGATGGAACCCTTTCAACTGGCTTTTTGCTTAGAGGAGAAAACCCATCTGCCGAGCCATTCATTTCGCTGTGGAGCTCTTCCATCGTTTATCTCTGGTTTGCGGTCGACCCTAGGGACAAAAATATCCATCTTTTAGAGCATTGATGCAGAAAGAAAGAGAAGAGGGAAAAATTGTTCAACGACAACCTGCTGCTCTTCACAGCTTTCGGTAAGTTCTTCTAGATAGGTTATCTGTTTAAGACTTCGGTGATGTTTTTCTTTGCTTCTTTGTTTTTAATGTTTTATTATTTTTTTTGTAGGTCGTGGAGGAAGTTTTCCATACTAACGCGCGGGAGCTGGTTACCATCTCATATGTTGAGGCAGTCATTTCACTATGGAGTACAGCATAGATGCCGAAAGAGAAGATGGAATAAACTGTCTATTTTTTTTCTCGAAATTTCAGTAAGTGAATGTTCATGGTAGAAACATTCTAAGCTCTCTGATCCAAGGTGTTCCGATAGATCCACCGGATGGTATACTGTGAGCAGATCGCGTTTTTAGGTGGAAACGTATCTTGGATACCTTAAGAGCTTTATGCTTAATGCCATCTATATATGCTTCTGTATATCATCTTATGGTGTTTATTTCAGATAAACACCTAAATGTATTGTTTGCTCTTACTTTATATCGTTTACTCTAAATATTTATGCTTCTGTATATCATTAAATAGTCCTAAATGCTAGAAAACTGTATTAGGGGTTTAACTGTATCTTTCAAGTTTCATCTATTTCACAGAACTCAAAGTAGCATTTGCAATGGGAATAGTTGTATCTACGGCTCACATTGGATACCTTAAGATCTTTATGCTTAATGCCATCTATATATGCTTCTGTATATCATGTTATGGTGTTTATTTCAGATAAACACCTAAATGTATTGTTTGCTCTTACTTTATATCGTTTACTCTAAATCTTTATGCTTCTGTATATCATTAAACAGTCCTAAATGCTAGAAAACTGTATACGGGTTTAACTGTGTCTTTCAAGTTTCATCTATTTCGCAGAACTCAAAGTAGCATTTGCAATGGGAATAGTCGTATGTTAGAATCATCTAGAAGGATATTTGGCTTTATTGGAGGGTGTTTTTTGATAATTTCTATATGGCATTTGGTTTACATAATTTTCTTAATCGAATAGTTTTAAATCACCCAGTTTTTGAATCAGTAGATGCACTGAGAATTAATAGCCTACATTCGTCTAAACAACTTACACGTATTGATAACCTACATTCTTCTAAGCTGTCAAATATTGACAACATTAAACAGACATCCAACTGAAATCCTAGCATTATCTGACTGTTCACAGCATTAAAGCAACCAGGCCAGCGAAAGCAGAAGCTTACCTCTACTACACAGATGCTCCAAGATGGCGAATGCACACACGAATGCTCCGAGACGGTGAATGCACAGACGAATTCTCCAATGCTCCAGCGATCTCACTACGAATGCTCAGGACGGTGAAACTGTTCAGGTATCTCCTCCGCGGGCTAAGAAACTACTCCTCGGCGGCCGCTAATAGACTGTTCTACGTGTATCTCCTCCATGCTTCCAGGTATCTCCGCAACGGTTGCTACTCCACGGTTATATCCTTCATAGCCACGTCCACGCTTCCAGGTATCTCCGCGACAGTTGCTACTCCACGATTATCTCCTCTACAGCCACGAACACTAACTGACTGCAGTCATCTCCTAGTCGGCAGCTAACAACTCTGGTCATCTCCTAACTCTCCGGCTGTTAAAAGATCAGACGATTCAGAAGATCTTGAGCATCCACTTGGCGGGATTTGCTGGATCTTGATGATCCGCTCAAGCAAGTCCATCCGCCCCAAAATACCATTGATAGACGCCTATCGGCGTAATGAAATATTTTCATGTATATTATATGAGGTATAATGGTAAATGTATATTATATGAGGTATAAAACTTAAACATAACGGGATTTTATTATAATATATTTATTTAAACTAATTTGATTTATTTGGTGTTTTTTTATGTTAACATGAAAAAATGATAAAAGAACTATGAGTGCCATGAAGGGAAGATCTTTGTTTTTAATGTTTTATTATTTCTTTTGCAAGTCGTGGAGGAAGTTTTCCAGACTAACAGACAACCCATACCAAATGGTACCAGCCTCTTTAATGTAATGCTATCTGGCAGGTGAGATTCTTTTGTCCTGTGTGATTTGGAGTGCTGGCACGTTATCCTGCTATGATTCCGTAATTAAGGCTCTTCTTTCTATCAACCAGAGGCAGGTATGCATCGGCGATGGCTCATCGACACTGACAAGTAACAGCAAGGTGAAAATTGCAACGGATCTGAGATAGCTGGCCATGATATCGAAATTTATTTTCAAAGTTTTAAACCCTAGTACGAAACCTCCAGAAATTAGAACCGGGGTTTACTTGCTCTTCAATGACAACCTACTGCTATTCACAGCTTTCGGTAAGTTCTTATAAGATAGGTTATCCGCCATGATATCAAAAGTTATTTTAAAATTTTTAAACCCTAGTACGAAACCTCCAGAAATCAGAACCGGCATTTACTTGCTCGCATTAACTCATCCTGGTGTAAACCCTAGGTATGAAACCTCCACTTTCCATTACTCATCATTAAGACAAGATGGAACCCTTTCGACTGGCTTTTCGCTTAGAGGAGAAAACCCATCTGCCGAGCCATTCATTTCACTGTGGAGTTCTTCCATCATTTATCTCTGGTTTGTAGTCGACCCTAGGGACAAAACTATCCATCTTTTATAGCATCGATGCAGAAAGAAAGAGAAGAGGGAAAAATTGTTCAACGACAACCTGCCGCTCTTCACAGCTTTCGGTAAGTTCTTCTAGATAGGTTATCTGTTTATGACTTCGGTGATGTTTTTCTTTGCTTCTTTGTTTTTAATGTTTTATTATTTTTTTTGCAGGTCGTGGAGGAAGTTTTCCATACTAACATGCAGGAGCTGTTTACCATCTCGTATGCTGAGGCAGTCATTTCGCTATGGAGTACAGCATAGATGCCGAAAGAGAAGATGGAATAAACTGTCTATTTGTTTTCTTGAAATTTCAGTAAGTGAATGTTCATGGTAGAAACATTCTAAGCTCTCTGATCCAAGGTGATCCGATAGATCCACCGGATGGTATACTGTGAGCAGATCGTGTTTTTAGGTGGAAACGTATCTTGGATACCTTAAGAGCTTTATGCTTAATGCCATCTATATATGCTTCTGTATATCATGTTATGGTGTTTATTTCAGATAAACACCTAAATGTATTGTTTGCTCTTACTTTATATCGTTTACTCTAAATCTTTATGCTTTTGTATATCATTAAATAGTCCTAAATGCTAGAAAACTGTATTAGGGGTTTAACTGTGTCTTTCAAGTTTCATCTATTTCGCAGAACTCAAAGTAGCATTTGCAATGGGAATAGTCGTATCTACGGCTCACATTGGATACCTTAAGAGATTTATGCTTAATGCCATCTATATATGCTTCTGTATATCATGTTATGGTGTTTATTTCAGATAAACACCTAAATGTATTGTTTGCTCTTACTTTATATCGTTTACTCTAAATCTTTATGCTTCTGTATATCATGTTATGGTGTTTATTTCAGATAAACACCTAAATGTATTGTTTGCTCTTACTTTATATCGTTTACTCTAAATCTTTATGCTTCTGTATATCATTAAATAGTCCTAAATGCTAGAAAACTGTATAGGGGTTTAACTGTGTCTTTCAAGTTTCATCTATTTTGCAGAACTCAAAGTAGCATTTGCAATGGGAATAGTCGTATGTCAGAATCATCTAGAAGGATATTTGGCTTTATTGGAGGGTGTTTTTTGATAATTTCTATATGGCATTTGGTTTACATAATTTTCTGAATCGAATAATTTTAAATCACCCAGTTTTTGAATCAGTAGATACACTGAGAATTAATAACCTACATTCGTCTAAACAACTTACATGTATTCATAACCTACATTCTTCTAAGCTGTCAAATATTGACAGCATTAAACAGACATGCAACTGAAATCCTAGCATTATCTGACTGTTCACAGCATTAAAGCAACCAGCCCAGTGAAAGCAAAAGCTTACCTCTACTGCACAGGCGCTCCAAGACGGCGAATGCACAGACGAATGCTCCGAGACGGCGAATGCATAGACGAATGCTTCAATGCTCCAGCGATCTCACTGCGAATGCTCAGGACGGCGAAACTGTTCAGGTATCTCCTCCGCGAGCTAAGAAACTACTCCTCGGCGGCCGCTAACAGACTGTTCTACGTGTATCTCCTCCACGCTTCCAGGTATCTCCGCAACGGTTGCTACTCCACGGTTATCTCCTTCACAACCACGTCCACGCTTCCAGGTATCTCCGCGATGGTTGCTACTCCACGGTTATCTCCTCTACAACCACGAACACTAACAAACTGCAGTCATCTCCTAGTCGGCGGCTAACAACTCTGGTCATCTCCTAACTCTCCGGCTGTTAAAAGATCAGACGATTCAGAAGATCTTGAGCATCCACTTGGCGGGATTTGCTGGATCTTGATTATCCGCTCAAGCAAGTCCATCCCCCCCAAAATACCATTGATAGACGCCTATCGGCGTAATAATCCGGAACTTACATTCAAGTACAACATACTGCTTCCAATTTTTCAGAAAAGAACAAGCTTGGCGAGGGAGGTTTTGGATCCGTTTTTAAAGTTAGCATCCAATGTCATTATATATTTCAGTTGAATTAGATATTTGAAATGAGCAGATTCAATGGAGAATAGAAATAATTTTGAAATTCATTGATCTGCTGCAGGGTGTTCTACCTGATGCAAGAGGGATTGCAATTAAACTGTTAAATATAAGTTCAAGGCAAGGAGGCACATAATCAAATCTCATATGTCGTGTTCACCACAGGAATCTAGTGAAATTGCTTGGTTGCTGCGTTGAAAGTTCAGAAAAGCTAAGCAGCTGCAAGGCAGGGCGTGGCTTGACCTTAACTTTATCTTTTCAATCACGTTCTAAGGGAGATTCAATTTGCATTGTAAGAAGTTAATACTCATTGCACAGTGGGAGAGAAGCCTGGTGGTCGGGGGAACTGCGGAAGAAAGAAGAAGTAATGCTGATAAGGTAAGTAGATGGTAACTGAGTAAGCTATTCACTCATTGAAGACGAGTAATGCGGGAACTGCTGAAGAAAGAAGAAGCAAAGCCTATAAGATAACTAGATGGTAACAGAGTAAGCTATCCACTCTACAGCGTTTTGTGAACCCAAATTACAAATCATTAAGTAGATAGCTTACTCCCTAGTCCCCGGTAAATAATCAATTGCTGCACAATCTATTAACATCATTGTCAACCCTTTCTGCAACAGGGTCCGGCAAACATCTTAACTTGAGGCAGAAAATAAAAGTCCACCTTTAACCTAGCTGAGTCGCTAGGTTCCCGAGCGAAGCCGGCAGCGTTTCCAACAAAGGGAATTCTAATTTCAGAACTTCTAAATTGGTTAGTTTCCCAGGGCAATTCCTTTAACATTGTCATCCACAAATCTATTTATTCCAGGAATCGCTGATGTGTGACATGGGGAGGCAATAATTTGTTTTGCAAGAGAGTGAAAAGCCTAAGTTTTCAAGAGCGCTGATATTTCCAAGTGCTTCGCTCGAAACGGTCAACCCGGAGCAGCCCGCTAAACAAACATGTTTCAGTCTACTTAAATTTCCAAAGGAGTCTGGGAGACTTTACAAATTGCCCAAGGATGCTGGCAGCCTTTGCAAATCCGTGCTATTAGAAAAGTCAATATGCTGGAGATCGTTAAGTTCAGCAGAGATTCTGGCAAACACTCCATTCTTGTGTTGAGTTTCAAATGTTTCAAGTGGCGGAGATGAAAGGACTCCTGAGACAATGTTTGGATAGTGTCTTCCAGTTCAATTTTATATATATATATATAACTTGTGGGGAATGAAGAAAAGGTAATACAAACTTGATAGATCTTTTTAGAGAGTTTCTGCTTTTTAAGAGAATCAACCACACATAAGCTTTGCTTCAACTTCATTCTCTGCTCTGGGTTCTCGTTTTTTCTATTTTTCTCATCTAGAGTTTAAATTGATTTACAAACCTTTTTTTTCTATTTATAGACAACCTGAAATTGTTTCTTCTTGAATCTACAGACTTAAGTTCAGAAAATTAATTCTACTAGATTATATTATTGCAGAATGGTGAACACCTCACTTTTGTCAAGCTGAATAACAAAGACTAGACAACTATGGACTCCGGCAGAGTCGGCTTTATTTTTTCAACAAACCCGTGCATATCAACTGAACGGTTCCTAAGCCCCGCGGATTTTCCTAAACCCCTCAGATTGACGGGATATTTGTAATTATTGACCAGATATTTACGAGTAGGATCAAAGATAACTAAAACACCGCGCTTTTCCGATGAATTTTGGATATTTTAGATATAATTGTTTATAAAAGATAACTAAAACACCGCGCTTTTTTTAAAATTGTTTATAAAAACTGTTATTTTCACAATTTCTTATTTTATGCAATCAAACTCAGTTGTTTAAAACGTCTCAATTGCTCTGCCGATTTCCAGTGAGTCTGGGCGTTTTGGTAAGGTTTATACTGCTTCATATATCTGTTCCAAAATGAACTCCTCGCACCTAAATTGATATATATGAAAACTGTTAGAAACAAGATTGTAGTTTTGGAATGAAACTAGGTTTTAGTTTAAAAACATCCTTTTGGAGTAGACACTCTATGCGTAGGACACTTAGAAGAAGTATTGAATAATAGACAAAACTGAGACTAACTCGATTAATGAGATTTCAAAAGCGATAAACTGAATTATATCTGTTGCTCACTTTTTTCTGTCATTCAAAGATTTTTTTTAAGCATGGTGATACTTTTCCAATATTATTTATTTCTTAAACTTTATTTAGATTTTTGACTTGATAAATTGAGTGTATAATAACATTAACATTAGCAACAACCATATTACTAAAATTAATATGTTTGAGTTATTCTAAGGGGTATATATTTGATATTGATAAATTTTTTTGTATCTAATGGTTAAGCTAATATAACAACCATTTAGTTAGGCTCATAGTTGTATCATCATTGAAGTTAAGCTAATAAACCTTATGCATATTAACTAGACTCCCAACTCAATTTGGTGCATGGTTTGAGTGCAATCAAGATCAACTTCTCATGCTAAATATAATTGTGATTAGAGTTGAAGTTAAGCTAAAAATTGGTGATAATGTGGGGATATCAATGTGATGCTAAGATTTATGGTGCAAAAATGATGTTTGTAAAAAAATTGATTTTAGTATTAAATGAATATGTGGCATTCTATCCTGTATAATGCAAACCACCAAACCCAATTCTAGATAGATTGAGATTTTATGATGCAAAACACCAAAAACTAATCCAACATGAATTGAAACTTCAGTGTTACATCGTCTTTCGGTGACATTGTCTAAAAATACCAGAGCTTTCTATTTTAGGATCCAATGGAATCAAGAAGCTTTTCTCACATCAAACAAAAAAGACGATCAAACAAAAAAGACGATCGATCGTAATTGCAGTTAAAAGAATGCTTTTGCCAAAGTCGTCTTCCCAATTCCATAGAGCCCCACAATAAGCACAACCTTGGACTCCCCTTGGGGTTGCTGCTGCTGTAATACTGCTCTTTCAAACTCCTCTACCAATTCGCCCAAACCAGTAGGGTATGTGGCCACAGCAAACATTTTTTTTCTAAGACTTTTCTCCACCCAAACCAGTAGGGTATGTGGCCACAGCAAACATTTTTTTTCTAAGACTTTTCTCCACCCATTGCACGATCTTATCGCACAGTAACCCTTCGTCTCTGATTATTCAGGATTATAGAAAGATGTTTCAGAATACATAAAATAAAATAAAAATTAAAAAAAATGAGATTGCAAGCTTGAGATATTTGAATATTTAAAACCAGAATAACGGATAACTAATTAGAAAACTGAGATTTTTTTATTATAAATGAGAACAATATCTTGCATTATTCCTTAAATTCTTCATACGAAGGAGGTCTAAGAGATTTTACACAAAATCGATTCTTTTAATCGATCAATAAAACTGGCAACAAATTGAAACTATCTGTCTATAATTCTTCATAGACTAAGAAAGTTACAAGTTTAGAATTCTCACCCGTTACAGGCTTCCAGCTCTAAACCGGATATAAATGAAACGCGTGATAAAGCATCTCTCCACTTTTCAATGGTGCTGGGTTCGTATAGCGGTTTCATTCTGTGAGTTTGAACATCATACGTCGTCGTCCATTTGAGCTTGCGAAGGTCTTTAACATACATCCCATCTTTGCCGCTTGTCGACCATGGAAGAATTCTTCGATGGATTCGAGCATACCATCCTTTTGCTCCGCTCGTCCATCGAAGTTCAGAGGGCTTCACATTGTAGAACACTGGGAGGATGAGAGCAGTCGTGTCCAACATCTGTACGAGCTCATCAAGACACCATGGTGATTCTGCATATGTCGGAGAGAATATCGCTATATGGCAAGAGGCCGTTGCGATAGCTCCTTCAATCTGAGGAAACGACTTTTTGCCCAGTTGCATTTCCGTCAGGTCCAGAAAGACTCGGAATCCATCGGAAACAAGCCGATGGTAAAGGTGGCTCGCTAACGTTTTTTTAACATCCGGTCCGCGGTGATTTATAAAAATATCGAATTGGTAATCGCTAGCGGTAGAGGTGGAAGCCATTAATTCTGTTGGAGAGACAAGACGATCCAACAGATGCCGCACTGCCTGATAGCTCCCAAGTTAGCAGTATGTCTCTGCCTCTGAAATGTTCTTGTTTCTTCCAGATCGACAAAGCCCGCATTGCTTTCTATCAGCTAAGGATATCTCTCGCCTCTAAAAGGATCTGTTACCGTTGACTTTCATACCAAGTGGGTCATGCACAGTGCACACGGCTGGGTCATGCACACGGCTTAAATGTGGTTTACAAACATTTTAGTGGGGTCGCTA
Source organism: Pseudotsuga menziesii (assembly GCA_001517045.1). Lineage (NCBI taxonomy): Eukaryota > Viridiplantae > Streptophyta > Pinopsida > Pinales > Pinaceae > Pseudotsuga > Pseudotsuga menziesii. The sequence continues at coordinate 60,096 of LPNX010968131.1, read as the reverse complement.
CCCAATTATTGTGACGATATTATTTTTAAAATATTAATTTATTTATTGATGATGATGGTTAACCTCCCCTGAGACCAAACTTTGGTCTATCGGACCTAAAAAAAGAGAGTTAATTAGTTTGCTTTAAAGTTAAATTTCTATGCTCAAAGAGCTTGGAAAGAAGCGTCCCGAGCTTATTATAATTTTGACAGGCTAAAAGGCTAGGAAAGTCGGTATTGCCATAAAGATTATGAAACTGGGATCTAATGTGGGTGTACGTAGGGCACTCTAAGAGGAAGTGATTTTCATCTTCAATGTTCTTACTCTCACAAAGGTGGCAGATCCTTTCTACCCATGGTGTTTTAGGGACAGTCCAACGACCAATTTCACTATGGAGCTCATGCGAGTTCGTTCTTATCTTAACTAATACTTTTATATATTTAATATTTATTTGTTATTTTTATATATTTAATATTGCAGAGTAGATAATGAAGTTTTATATATTCAATAATCAATGAAATTTTTCCACACTTTTTTAATATTTAAAATTACTTGATTTTCAATTATATAATTATTGTGACGCTATTTATTTTAAAATATTAATTTATTTATTATCTTTATGTTTACAATATATTTATTTGTTTCTACTTTAGTTTTATAGATTCAATCATCAATGCCATTTTTTTCCAATTTTTAATATTTAAAAATTAATCGTTATTTACAATCCAAACTAATTATTAAAAAATATATTAATATAAAAACAATTTATTCAAAAATTAGATATTTAAAAAAATATATAAATAAAAAGGTTTAATATTTTTTTAGCTATTTAATTAACAAAATAAATAAATAAAAAATTATATATATTTTTATTTAAGTTAATCAAATTATTTATGTTCTAAGTTAATGATGTTTATATTAATAAATAAATAGATAGAGCCTTGTTCATTTAGACTCTTTTGTGAAAATATCTAAAACGTTTTCTCAATTTCTTTTACAAATAAATCAATGTGTTTTTTATATTTGCGATCTAAGTTTCCATCATTTTATCATTAAAACACAAGAGAGCTTTTACCCAAAACTAATTAAATGATTTGAGCTTCAAATTGAGATAATTTTGGTTAGCCTTTATATAAAGCCAATCAAATGATTTGAGGCTTTATTTGACATAAAATGGTTTGAGCTTCAAAATGAGATAAGCTTCAAATTGAGATAATTCTGGTTAGCCTTTATACAAAGCCAATCAAATGATTTGAGCCTTTATTTGACATAAAATGATTTGAGCTTCAAAATGAGATAATTCTGGTTAGACATTATATAAAGCCAATTAAATGATTTGAGGCTTTATTTTACATAAAATTGAGGCAATTTTTATTAGTCCTTGTTTTTTTAGGACTTTATGATCACGGTTGTGGCCATTTTAATTAATCTTTATATAAATTTATGCATTTTTTTCTTAAGTTTTTATTAAAAATTTATAAAAAACACTTTTTTCAATTTGTTTTTAATACATTATTTTGTCCACCAATCACACTTCCTTGTATTTAATATACCATTTTGTCCACTAATAACACCTCCTTGTATTTAGTACACCGTTTTGTTCACAAATCACTAACTTCGACCTCTTATTTGGATTTTTATCGAGGCAAAAGAAAAGGTTTTATCGAGGCAAAAGAAAAATCAAAGGACAATTTAATACCATCATTCCTTTAAAAAATTGAATAAAAAATCCGAAATATATGGAAAGGTGAATTAATGTTGGTTTTTTAAATAAAAAATCTGAAACATATGGAAAAGACTTATTTGTGTTTCTTCAATAGGATTTGAAAGCTTCTTATGTTGTTCTTCACATGACTCCCAATGGGAGATTATATGATTAGCATAACTGGGCACCAGGTCATCAATCCTGAAGACTTATGTAACCATACTTGTAATGAAAGGTTGCGGAAGCCTAACGGGTGAATCCATGAAGATGGGTAACACTTTTTGGCCAAATTTGGCGATGAAAACCTGATTTTTTACTCATGTGCTAGATAGAAGCCCTCAAAACGCATATATGCCATGTGAATTTTGACTTGCAGTAAAAAAACAAATTGTAGAATATTATGTTGGCTTCATAGTGATATTTTTTAAAAAATATTCCGATGTCATTTAATGTGTGAATTTTTGCATTTAATGAACTGTGTGACCTTAAAAATTTGAAGAAGCTAATAAGTGGCTCGTGTCCACGTAGAGTAATTCAATCTTGCATTAATAATTTAAAAAAATAAATATATGAGCATGATCTACATAAAATGCAGTGTGATGTGCATATTTTTTTGTTAATTTTTTTCGCATTATACAATTATTTATTATTTTTCAAAAGTGACCACATTCGATTTCATCATCGTTTTAAACACATATTTGTCCACGAAAAGCAATTTTTTCTATTTTTTCAAAAATTGAAAAACCAAAGATACCCTTTTGAAGTGGACACGTCGATATGTGATGTGTACATTTTTAAGAATTTTTTGGCTGTGTATTTTTAACTCTACGGATTTTTCTTTGAGCTGCTTCAAAGTTGCAGTGTGGTTTTCTAAGTATAAGTTTTAGAAGTAATTAAAAAATAAATTTCATATGAATGCCAAAATGCCTGTATGATACCTCAATGGATAGAAGATTCGTTGGTGAATTTATCGGTGTCAACTCCGCTCAGTTATGTGATAGGAATGGCAGGGTTTACACCTCTGCAAGGCACAGGAAATTTTTCATTTGTTTGAATGAGGGCTAAGTCTATTTTCTTAAGCCCTCGACCGAGGGTTTGTAAAGCCCTCGACCGAGGGTTTAACAAACCCTTGGTCGAGGTATCTATTAAATCAATTAATCGCAATACCTCGACCGAGGTATTTATTAACTAATCGCAATACCCCGACCGAGGTATTTATTAACCCTCGGTCGAGGTTTTAATACCTCGACCGAGGGTTAATAAATACTTTGGTTGAGGGCTGAACAAAACCTGGGTCGAGGGCTTGATAAAACCTCGGTTGAGATATTAAGACCTCGGTCGAGGGTTTAACAAGCCCTCGACCGAGGTGCGTTTTTTTGTTTTTACCGAAATGCACTTGCCAAAAAGTGTTACCCAGGTCCGCGGATTCACCCTGACCATATTGACATCAGTTACATATTTTAATATGTTTATTAAATTATAAGGAAAGGTGTGTATATGTTCATTAACAGTGATGTAATCGCACTGAGAAAAAATGGGACTTAGTTAAATTGGTGCCTATCTCCGTATGAATACTTTTTTTTCTTGATGAATGTTTTTTTTCTTTTAAGTTAAGCAAGGAGGGAGAAACCTTACCATACCCCGAGCATCCAGAACATTGATGACAACTAGCTTAATTTGATCGAAATTCTCATCAGTGCTCTAAGCCTCTATTCACACCATGGACAAGCCAACAACTTAGATCTGAAGCATTTGTGTTGGAGCCATGGACTTTGTGCCCCTCCTCCACCATGAACTGCTCTTTTTTTCTTTTGCAATGCTTCTTCCTTGTCCTCCATAGGGTTCAATCCCCCTTTACACTCGTTGATAGCCATTGGGTTCGATAGCTCACATGACAACCACACCGACAACCAATTTCTCTGCTTGATTTAGGCTCTTCTGAAAGTTAATGTTGTAAGACCTCAAGAGTTGAGCACGTTGTGAGACCAAAGTTGTACTATCTCTTAAATACTCTAAAAAACTTTTAGAATCGTCATTCCAGAAAAGAGAGAAACACAACTAATGCAAATATCTCTCCATTTACTTCAACTTTATGACAATACAGTCAAATGCAACCAAAATTGTACAACACTACCATCTCTACTTGTCCAATAATACGACTATGAATTTATAAACCAAATCCTCAAAAATACCTAAAACAAGAAGCACGTACTAAGGAGTAAACCTATATAAACGACTACCATATACACACATTTTATCTCTTCAATTTACCTGAGATTTCAATGGAAATAACTTCAGGTTTAGGTTGACACTGCTTGGGGACCGTAACAGTGAGGACTTTGTTTTCCATGTTATCCTTCACCTCCTCTACCTTTGTATTTTTCCATAGAAAAAAACTCCTTAGAAATTCCCTGTGATAACGCTCAATACGATGCCACTCGTTAGTCTTTTTCTCTTCTTTTTTCTTGCATTCACCACCTATATGTAGAAATTCGTCATTTCCCACCTCTATATTTACCTCCTCTTTCATTAAACCTGCCAAGAACAATAACAAAAGGTAAAACTAGGTTATAGGTAATCATTAACTAAAGGAACATAAGCCCTCATCAAAAGGAATAGAAACCCTCACATAAACAAGATGAATACCTGGAAGATCAACCTTGAAGATGTGTGCATTGGAAGTTTCCTTCCAATCAAGTTGAGTGTTGGCTATAGTTGTAGCATCATCCCTTGGAAACTTCCCAATTTCCCTCGAAAATGGAGAATTCCCAGCTCCAAAAGGATCCCATAAGTCAAGCAAAAATGGATCTGTCATGTCCCCTCCTGTCCGAGAGGACGCGACTACGACACTGTTGCTATCATTTAACGAGGAAATCTAAGCCCCATGAACATAAGCAGAAAAATGCCTTGAAGATATAAACACACAGAAGCATAATGCATGCAATCTACATTGAAAGAAAATACATTTTATTCAGAGCATTCATCCTGTTCATAATTCATAAAACAAGCAGCATTCATCCTGTTCATAATTCATAAAACAAGCAGCATTCATCATGTTCAAGCATTCAACATGTTCATGATAAATTATAAATTAAATACATTGCAGAGATTAAACACACAAGAATACTTATCTTGAAAAATATTTGTCCCACAATCAACTATGTCGTTGCAATGTTCCACCCAACCATAGGCCAGCGGGCTCATCAATCTCTCAGCACCACTGCCACCCCTAAGCTAGGCATGATTCCCACAAGGAATAAGGGAACAATAGCAAGCTCACACAAAACAAGACCATACATCCACAGTTAAGCCAACACACAATCAACAAGCCAATAACATACAGGATCCTTGGACTTACTCAGCCAAGCCAACAATCACCCCAAAACATAGTCAACCATTTAACATATGGGTTCCTTGGAGTTACTCAACCAAGCCAACACCAGGATGAACTTCACATCCAAATACAAGTTATGGGTATGGACAAAAATGTCCTGGAAACAAAATCGAAAATGGTAATTGGGGAAAAATGACCCAGGTTAGAAAATCATTTCAGGAAATGTTTAATGTCTTCATAGAGGAAAAAATGACCTCTACAAAACCCCTAGTTCATGGATTCAAATTCAGAAAAATTCTACGGGCTTCGTATGGGCAAAATGACCTCTTCCAAAACCCCAAAACATGGATCTCTGCTGCACATTCACGTAGCAACACAGAAAACGAATTTTGGGCATGGAGAAATGCAGAAATGAAAGGAAAATTGTGAGGAGAAAATTCCCAACAATCTTAGTTGTGTGAGGGAGACAATACGACCTCTTAAAACCCCAAAAACGCGAATCCCTGCTACACATGCACACAACAACACAAAAATGGCTTCCCATCCATTTAGAAAAATGGTAAAACTATAGAAAACATGAAAAAGAGAGCTCAACAAGCTTCAGCTATGTGAGAGAGCCAAACGTGAATGAGAATAGGTGAGGAATGAAATAAATGGGTGCCAATAATGGCTTGGGCATGCATTTCCAAGAATTTACTTTCCCAAGAAGTCAAAAACACATTTTCAAAAAATGGGTGGCTTCCCAAATTCGAATTTGACTCCCATATTCTTCCCATTCCCATGCATTAACTTCCCCAGTCAATTTCTAGATGACTGGGCACAAAAGACAAAATGGGTAGTTGAAAACTTTATGGGTTTTCCCTTTTGACATTTGGCTTTACCCTATTGGCTCAAGGTTTTGAATGTTTTCCCTCCCTATTCCTTGTTAAATCATGCCCCCATCTCTTTAATGTTGTAGTGCATAGCTAGTTGTGGTATTTTTATTAATTCACATTTTTACATGATGTCTCCAAATATATTGTGCCTGGCTAGCACAAAAACCACCGACATTGATTTTAATTGTTGATTTATAAATGTTAAATCAATGAACGGGCCTTTGCCTTGAGCTCCACACCATGATTAAATAATGATATTCACATCATATATAATCTAATGCAATAGGGTAAAAACTGGGGTGTTACATTCCACTCCCCCTTCAATAGCACTGTCCTCAGTGCTTTACAAAATTGAACAAAATGCTACACTGACATGACCCTAAGTGCTCCGCAGAATTGAACAAAAAATGGATGTGCCAGTCTCATGGCATCCCCCATCTCCCACGTAGCCTCATCAGGACCATAGAGATTCCATTGTTCCTTTGTCTGTCCAATGACATGATCTGGAACTCTTCCAAGTTCTTAATTTCATGCATCAATACACACCACAAGGTGCACTTGTAAGCATATTCTTCACTGTCGGTAGCTTTCTTCACATATGGGTGTCCATTCAAACTCTTATCCCCTTCTTTCGCAAAAAAGTGATTGAATGTGCAATCCTGGATAATCCTTCTTCTTAGCTTGGAACATTTCCAATATCCTTGGCATCCAGCAATACCTATGCTCAAGCCCCAAGCAATGAGTCAATTCTCATGTTATTATTCACAAGATTTTCCAAACCATAGATGAATCACATGCACATGTATATCGACATAAAATCAACAAGAAGTTTCCAAGTGAACCAAATACTTATCTGCCTAAGTATCTTATTTTGGCTCCACATGTATCTGACTTAGCTTTATACAACCATGGTACCCACAAAACCTGCCCCACCCACACAAGGATGGTACCTCCTCTCTGCTATATAGTCCTTTGAGCATACCCACCCTTCTGGTGCTCTCTAGGGTGCGCATTAAAAGGTGCCCAAGTTTTTGCAAGCCTCGGATCACTTGTGACAATATCTCTCAACCAAGATCTGACAACTATGTTCCCGAGCCTAACACCTCATCTAGGTGCTCACGAAGCTTAGGTGCTTCCCTTCCGGACACCATAGTGAATTAACTCACATGTCATATTCATTTCTATAGGATGCAATCTATAATAAGATTTTCAAAACCATGGATGCATCATATGCTCATGTATATTTACAGAAAATCAACAACAACAAAAGTTTGATAGGTAAACCAAATACTTATCTATATATAGCATCTCTCAATCGAGATTTGGTCAGCCCCTCTTCGAAGCCTAACACCTCCTTGGCTTCTCAATGGTAGATCTAACTTAAGGGCCTAGCACCTCTTCCAGTGCTCACCAAGCTCAGGCGCTTCCTTTCCAAGCACCATAACAGATTAATTCACATGTCAAATTCATTTTTACAGGATTCATTACTTAACAAGATTTTCAAAATATTAGCTGAATCATTATGCACATGTGTAATTACAAAAAATAAACCAGGATTTGCCAAGTAATCCAATACTTATCTATATGGCATCTCTCAACCAAGATCTGGTCAGCCCCGCTTCAGAGCCTAACACCTCCTCAGGTGCTTAATGGAAGCTCTGGCTTAAGGGCCTAGAACCTCCTCCAAGTGCTTACCAATGCTCAAGTGTTTCCTTTCCATACATCATAATACATGGGGGTTAGTCTCTTCACAAATCCCCCACTCTTGTGACAGTCCCCTTACGGTGTGAATGTGTGTGGAAAGAAGTCTAACCGGATGTCTTACACCCTGGGCGTCCCTAGTGTTGCATATCGGTTCCTAGCTGGCAAGGGGGAGAAGCTATGTACCCAAGTACATCCTTCAAGAGGATCCATGTACCCCAAGTACATATTTTCATCGTCTCACCTGCATTACATACAAGCATGTAGTTCACATGAGATGTCATCATAAAAAAAATTCAATCATAGGCTTTCAAATCTATTCCCAACACATCTCTCCGAGAATCTATGTATCCAACTACATCCTTCCAAGGAGCCATGTACACCCAGTACATCCTTCCGAGGAGTGATGTATCCCAAACACATCCTTCCAAGAAGCTACCTACTCCAAAGGCGTACTTTCATCATCACACCTGCGTTACATACAAGTATGTAGTTCACATGAGATGTCATCATAAAAATTTCAATCATAGATTTCCAAATCTATTTCATGCATACATGATTTCCCAAATCTCAAATGATTAATAACATTGATAGTCAAATAAGAATCTGAGTTCACAATTCTAATTTTTGCAGAAAATCAGATTTTGCAACCATGAAGTCATCCTAATATTGTTTGGCTCTTTCCAGTGGGAGTACTTATCCATTACTTACACATGCTTCCCAAAACCTGGACATCCACATACAACATGTCATCCTAAAACAATCTTAAATCAGCCCAACAGTCACAGTTAGCAACAGGAAAATTCAGACATCAAGCAATGCAAGACAAGCATATCCATTGTTAGTATGACTTAAAACCATCAAAGGAGATCACAATCTCCCCTAATCAACAGAAAAACTTGCAATCTGAAGTTCCAAAATATGTTCATATTCATGAGTTTTTCCCTCATAATGTCTGGCCTTTGGACATGGCATATTTCTACCTCAATTCACCGAGTACCACTTAGACTGCCCTGTCCAAGTCATTCTATCTGCAACCTTCAGGCATCAATGTCCCAAGCACTCCTTGGAAAAATCCATACCCAACTTCCACCGAAGAGTACTGCTCAATGACCTCCTGTAGTATCCTACAAATCCCATATAGGATCACACATTTGTCACATTCCTCAACGTGCATACAATTCATGCCCACCTAGCACTTTCAATACCATCCATAGATGTGTTTCATGCTTTCCCTCATTCTTAGAATGAATAAGAATATCATCAAGGATGACAAGAACAACTTGTCCAGATACCTACTAAAAAGACCATTCATGGAACATATGAACATAACTGGTATGTCCGTGAGACCAAATGGTATCACCTGATGCCTATCCCTTCTTTTGACAGTGTTTAGCCAGATTGATACTTGATTTTTAGTCTAGTCTGAAATTTAGCAAAACCGCTAATCTATCCGACTCTGTCAATGTACCAAGCATCACTCTTTCCATGAGATGACTTCAAGCCTTCGATAAACTGGATTTTCATAAACATCTCATTCCCATGTCCAGCAATTAACTGACTTGTTAGTTCGCCAACGAAATGGCTAGAGGTCCGTCATATCTAGATCGACGATGGACCTCAAATATCGTAGGGTGGATTTCATCAATATCATGCCCATCGAAACTTTCTTTCTCCACGCTATATCACCCAAAAAAATAGCTCACAGTCGTTGATCTGCTTCGGGATCAACCTCATCGGTTGATCTCAATCTCTTTTATGGCGATAACCTTCACATTTTGCGGCTGATTCACCATTTTATCCTTCTCGCTATTCAGTCAGCGAAATTCATTATGGTCATTGATCTTCAGCCCTTCAAATATCCACCATACAATCTACCATCATGAGGATGATTTAATCTTGGCACTATTGGGTTATCTCAGATGTAACTCCAACATTGTGAATCCCATCTTCAACTGTGGAATTGTTCCTGGTCACAATCTCAATTTCCTACTTGCTTACTATCGATCCTTGTAGTGATCGATCACTGATCTAGAAACCTAAAACAAGTTTATTCTGAACATAATTCATTCATGAAATCCTCAATGGATTATTAATTTAACTCTCATTCGATTGATCAAAGAATCGATCAATCGATCTATGTTTTTCTCCCTCTCAGAAACCTTGATTCACATACAAGATTATCAATCATTAATAGAGGATTTGATTCATGAAATCACACATTCAGACAGAATTGAATTTACACGGAGATTATGCCGAAATAGGTTTTCTTCATTCACACAATGAAGCTGTACATACAATTTTGTCTCAGAGCTTGCGTTCTGATCATAGTAAGACTTAGTCTTCCTGATAGCCTCTTCTAGAGTTCTAGGTTTATCAAACTTAATCTTGCTTTTGTAAGCTTGAGGTAGCCTACTCAGAAGACGCTTGGGTTTCACTTTATCTTTTATGATGTATATGGCATGCCTCAATAGTTTCAAGAACTGGTTTGCATAGTCCTCCATGGTCAACTGTCCCAATTTCAGCTTCAACTCCTTAGATGTTGTGAACTTTCCTCACATTCCCATCCTGATGCAGACAATTCCTGCATGAATGCTTTCCTCCAGATTCCCAACATTGGAGTGGTTTCCCCACGGTTCCAGCTCCTTGAATGTTGTGGACTTGACTTTCATTCCCATTCCGATGTGGACAATAGTTAATCATATGGTATCCTCCACATCCCCAACATTGGAGTGGTTTCCTTGGCTTTTTTCCCATCATTCTGGCTGGCTTAGCCACAGCTTCTGACGACTGCTTTTGCTAATTTCAGGAGTGAGAAGGTTTGAAACTTTCTTCCTTTGGTCAAGCTTCACATTCTTCTTGCAGGAATTTCTCCTACTCCCTTTGATATTTGTTGTCTGATGTCCAGAGTTTATCTGCCTGTGACCTAAGGTGCTTCCTAGGATAGGGTTTAGACATCCCAAAGAGGCCTGTAAAATTAAATTCATAACATATGAGGATAAAAACCAATTTTAAATCCATCGATTGAGGTTTCTAAAATCCTCGATCTAGTTTTTAAACGCATTTTTTAAATATGTTGATCGAGGGATTAAGTGTATTTAAACTAAAAGCTTGATGAAGCTATTTTCAAATAGCCCGATGAAGCGATTTGAGTTAATTAATTTTTTTTTTACATATAATGTTTAAACTTTTTTTTATGTATTGTGATTGTTTTTTAATTTTTTTAAACATTAAATAATAACCGTATATAATAATACATAATATTTACAAACATAGCAATTTCAAATCTTTTTGAATCCATCTAATGTGATTTATGGCTCATGGTTTGTTAACACATTGTAGATTTAACCATGGTATCATATCACATCAAATGCCATGGCTTACCGACACTACAACAAAACCCTATGATTAGCATCTTTTTTAGCGTCCTTTTTAGTGTCCACTATCACTTTTAGTGTATTTTTCATCATTTTTTGGTAAAAGTGGATGCTTTTACACGGGATGGCTCTTTTAATGGCGTTATTAGTGTCCCTTTTTAAAATTTGACGCTATTTTGGACGCTAATTAGCATCCCAATTAGCGTCCAAAATAGCATCCCATAAAACGCCTAGAATAGCCTCCAAAAAAATGTCCAGAATAGCACCAAGATTAGCACCATATTGAGCCAAGGTTAGCGCGAGGAATTGTGCCCTACTTCCTACTTATGCTCAACACCTCACAACAACATCCATATTGGGTTCATTTGGAGGTGTTCCTTTCCACCCTGTTCTGTGTAGGCACCTGCTCAGCTCAACAACTCTTCATGACAACATCTGGATTGGATTCATTTGGAGACATGCCCTCCCACCCCGATTGTTGTAGGCACTTGCTTAGTTCAACTTCCTTTGGAGGCACACCCTCCCACCTTAGTCTATGTAGTCACCCTCTTTAGTCTAAACCAAAAACACTCTTCAATGTATTCATTATTTTGCAGCACAACTCAACAACTATCATTTTAGACTTGGTTTTAGTTTTCTTACATTTCACCTGAGAGGAAGAAAGAAGGCATCCTTTCCCCTTCAATTAGGAGGAATTGGTATGAATGGGAGGCCCATCCATCACAATATGATGTTTGGATTTGGTTCGCACCCCATTATCAAATTAGATTGGTTAGTTAGTTAGGTATATTATTAAATAATGGTTAGCCTTTTGACTTGTCAAATGTGGACATGCATGTAATCATATCAAAATGATATGAAGCCTTCATCTAATATAAGCTAGTATTTTTTTCTTCTTATATGTATTTTGTTTATTCTAAGTTCGATTATTGAGTTTCATATGTATGTGGATCAATAATGTATTACATAAATTTTGTTGATACCTTTGATAATTACCATTTAACTATTTTATTTTATTTTTATTGTTTTTTTATGTGGTTCGTTGCATCATAGCTTCGTGGAAAGAATTTCAAGGGGCCAACCCAAAGGGACCTCACCCTGTAAGCACTAGTTTTGGGAACTTGTCCCCGGAAGGGATAGAGAATTCAAGTGTTGACCTCAACCTACTAACATCTTGGCCACATAATCTCCAACCAACTAAGCTACCCTACTGGACTAACTTTTAACTTTTATTTATTATTGTAGATTCAATATTTAATATATATAGTCATATTAAAATTGTTATGATAATTAAATACATAAAACCAGCACACAATAACACTTCACTTTTATACCAAACAATCTTAAAAAAAACATTAAAAAAAGAGTGAAAAACTAAAACAACAATAAAAACAAATTATATAACAATAGTTAGCAATAAATCAATATTTTCAAAAAAAAACAGAACTTATGAAACACTTAATAAATCTGAAAATATAACAAGCCAAAATATATAGATAATTTAAAATCACATGTTTTAATTTTTTTTTATCTTAATATAAAAAACATTAGTATTATTATATACATAGACTTTAAACCAAAATCTATTTTAACCTACAAACTGAATATTAAAATTAAAAACAAATTACAAATTAAGAACAAAAATAAAACAACGTAATTATTCAATTCCCTACTTACTAAATATTTAAAAAAGAAACATCATAAAACAAAATAACAAAAACTAAAAATAATAAATATAATATAAAACACATGTTAATATTAAAAAAAGAAACATCAACATGTTAATATTAAAAAAGAAACATCCTAAAATAAAATAACAAAAACTAAAAATACTAAACATAATTTAAAAAATGTTAAACAATGCAATAAACACTAGTAAAAAGAAACATCATATAAACAAAGTAGAAACACCAATATCCTATAGGTAGTTCCTCAATTATTAAATGATCTTTCAAACACTATATTAAAAATTATAAACAATTCCAATAATAAATATAATTTAAAAAACATGTTAATATTTAAAAAAGAAACATCATAAAATAAAATAACAAAAACTAAAAATAAATTAGAAACATTATATTAAAAATTAGAAACAATTCCAATAATATATACCATTATTTTAATATATGCTATTATTTCCCTCTTAAATGCATTCACTACATTAGCTCTTTGGTATCTTTTCTGATGCTTAGTTGCTCTTCCCTCCCCATGATGTTGATTTAATAGCTCCTATCTCTATTTTAATAGCTATGAACATTGCAGTTTGATGGTAGATTTTATATCATATTAAAGGGTTTTTATTATTTTACTATTTCATGAATGTAATTTCTTATTGTTTTACAAGAGGTCAGCCCAGGCTAAATACTACAACTTTCTCATTCATGAAGCCAAATGTAATTAGTTGATGGCAGATTTTATATCATATTAAAGGGTTTTTATTATTTTATTATTTCATTATTTCATTAATGTAATTTCTTAGTGTTTTGCAGGAGGTCAGCCCAGGCTAAATACTATAACTTTCTCATCCATGAAGCCGAATGTAATTATATTTTTTTTTCTAAATTCGTTTGCTTTGAATAATATTTCATTGGTTTTCTTAGAATATATGCAGAAGATTAAAGGTAGCTTAAGGAAACCCTGTAATTTCAATTTTTTTTCTTAGTTTCTTCTAACCAGTTTCATTGATTTTCAGAATATGAATGAAGGTGATCCAATAAATTGAATATAGTTGGAGAGAGATGGATTAGCCAAGAAGAGAGCCAAAGAGGAAGAATTCAATCATTAGGGAAGGAGGGAAGTAATCCAATCTATGGTATGTTTATGATAATTTTTTTTATTTGAGTTTTTGAGTTTTTTATTCCAAATTTATAATGCCTATAATGAAATATTCAATTGCAAAGGTTCCCAGTGGATTTCATGCGGACGGAAAACATATTCAATAAAGTTCACTGGAGGCTCAAAGTTTTCACCAGCCTTAACTCTTTGTTCATAAATTTTTGAAAAAAAAAGAACTTAATGGCATTCAAATAAAAAGCATAGCACTAAAGCAAATGAATGAGAATGAATAATACCAAGTTTTTTTTTGTTTTTTTGTTTTCTAAACAAACCTCAATTAGTTAAATGATATTGAAGTAGTAAGAACTTTGATCCTTTGGTAGGTGTAAATGAAGGAGGCATAAGTAGGAAAATATCTAAGATTCATTGAAATATATATATATATATATATATATAAAAGTTTTAGTTTTTAAATTTGTTTAGTTGTTAAATTTTTATTTATTTTTAAATAAAATAAATTATTATTTAAAATTTAAATAAAAATATATTTCATTCATTTAAAAAAATTATAGTTTTTTGTTACTTTTAAAAATATTATCATTTTATTTGTATAATTTATATAATTTTATAGTTTTTATTATTTTTTAAAATGTTATTATTTTATTTAAATAGATTTTTATTACATTTTAAAAATACTATAATATTCAATTTACAACATTAATTTATGTTATTTCTTTTTATAGATTATATTTTCTTATAAATTTGTTTAATGATAATATTTTAATTTTATCTATATTATCCATAATAATTTTAACTGACAATTATAAGATGTTATTATTATTATTTTTTTGTTTGTTTTAATTGGAAATGGTTCATAATTGTTTTCAAAAGCATTATTTAGTAAACATAAAGTTAATTCAAATATAAATAATATAGTTATATAAAAATTGTATTCACTATTTTTCATAATTTACAAAGAATTTAAAAGATGGCATAAAACATGAAAAATAAATTCTTAATTCTCATAATTTATAAAGAAGTTAAAAGATAAAAACTAGTTTTTCATCAAACAAAATTGTTAAAAATAAATTATTTTTTCAGCATTGTCTATGTTTCTTTAAAAAAAAAATAATTTAAAAAAACAAAATTAATTACATTAATATTCTACTTATATTTAATATGATAAATAAAATTATCTAATAAAATTATAAATCATTGATTTCATAAATATTTTATGTATATTAAGAGTAAATGAATGAGAATAATGGTTTTAATTTATTATACATAGTGAATTATTGAACTTTGATTATGGATAAAAAATTATTAAAAAGACTAGTTTTATGTATAATTTCATTATGATAATAATAATATTATGTTAAAATTAAGGATATTTAAAAAAAACTAAAAAATGTTTTAATAACTATAATCAGATTTGTTTGTTAAGAAATAAATTTCTTAATTCTTATTAATAGTAAAATTTCTACAATATTTTTTTTATAAGATAATTATTTTATATATACATTTATGAATGAGAATTGGTATTAGCATTAAACCTTCAATAGCATCCATAATAAACTCCCTATTAAAATACAAAGTTGTCTTAACCATTTGTTACTTTATGGTGGTACCAAAGCATGATGCAAAACAGGAAGCAAAAATTGGTGCAAATTTGGAAGCGAAAATTGGCACATATTTGGAAGTAAAACGTGGTGCAAAATGGGATGCTAAAGTGGTAGCACAAATGGATGCAATATTGGACATTAATTTGGACGCAAATATCGTGCTAATGGGGATGTCATTTAGGAAGCAAAAGTGGACGCTCTTTAGGAAGCCAAATAGGATGTTATTTAGGAAGCAAACCTCGGCGTTGTTTAGGAAGCAAAGTTGGGTGTTATTCTGGAAATAAAAAAATGGACGCTATTTTGGACGTCATAAATGATGCTATCTATGACGCAAAAAAAGACGTTTTTTGAGACGCTTTAAGTTTTGTCCATGACACATCCCATTTAGCGTCTAGTTTTACCACTCAATGTAAACAAAAATTACACTAAAAAGAGACACTAAATGGGACGCTAATTCTAGGATTTGTTTTAGTGCGAGCCCAAATAGTGATTAGCTTAACATGGTATCACTTAATTACTATTTGAGTTTTGGTAACCCATGGTAAAAACTGCATATGGTTCTTTTCCCAATGATTTATTGGAAGCATTTTTTGAAGCTAATATTAAAGTTAGATTATAAATCCTCAATATAAAACCCTAATTTTAATAAATTCAATATTAAATAATAATATTCATATTATTAATATTCATATTATTAATATTGAGTTTTTATTAAAATTCTAATTTTCTAAACTTGTATATATTAATTTATAATAATAACATTTATTATTAGAAAATTACTTAATCACAAATCTTTAAAATATTGGTATTAATTATAATAACATATTATTATTATTATTATTATTATTATAGGTATAGTTATTAATTTTAATAACCGTTGAGAAACAAAAAAAGGAAAAAAAATCAAAAGGGATTAATAAATATTATTTTGAAGTAATAATTATTTTTGGAAAAGGAAAATGCTATTTAAACTAATAAGAAGAAGAATACAAGAGGTAGTCAAAGGAAGACAAATTATTGATGAAAATTTTAAAATCGAAGGAAGACCAAATTATCATTAAAAGAAATCAAAAGACAAGGAATACCATGGAAACCAAACTATAAATACAAGTAGAGTGAAAACTGAGCTATGCCCTAAGAGATAGAGGGTCTTCCTACCTTAAGTTGCCTACACTGTGATGATCCCATTATCTTATATTGAGTTATTAAGGCTTCTTCTATTTATTGGGATATTCTTTTTTACTATAGTTATCTAGGAGAGAGTTAGCTAAAGGTAAATTAAGGCACTATCAAAGAGACAATGAATATTTATGCGACATGAATACAAAATCGGAAGTAGTGATTAAATGACATGAGATACAAGATAGGTTCAATGAACAAAAAATATCCAACTAGAAAAATCATATAGAAAAATTGTCTCTGAAAATCGAGGAATTAAAAGACAAAAGTGATTTCAATCAGAGATTAAAAAATCAAGATATAAAGAAAGAAATAAAAGATTACAAAGCATTAATAATACGCTTGAACAAAATATTTAGGGACAAGGATGAAGAACTGACGCAGATACGAAAAAATAGAAGGTCAAGAATCAGAATTTGACCAGTGTTGAGAACAGATAAAAGTTCTTCAACAACAAAATGACAGAACTAAAAGGGAAATCAACTTAGAGATCACAAAAAGTAATAAAGCATTATCCAACAATTCCGAAGAAATTTTCAGATTAAAGAACCATAATAAGATGTTAGACACAAAAATTAAGAAGTTGAAAAATTGTCAGAAGGCAAAACACTCTACAGAAGACATTGAAGGAAAACTTCTAGACAGGTAGGATGAACACATTTGCATCTAAAATCATAACAATGATATTAAGGAAACACTAAAGAACTCCGAAAATGACAGGAATTTGCAAGTATAATTGATTAAGAAGTTTCAAAATGAAAACATGCAATTAGAGAAAAAGTTGGAAAAGATACAGAATGAAACATTAAAACTTCAAGGGATGAAAGTACAACTTCCAGCTTAGATCAATACTCAAAAGAGGATGCTCAAAAAAGAAAATGACTTTGCAAAAATTCTCTATCAACACCCCAATCATAAAACCAATATCCTAAAAAGGGGGAAATGTCAAAAGATAATGGTACAAATGTGATGAAATATACTGACTATAGATTAGTAGGGAATCCCAACAATTGACAACAAATAAATTTGGGATGGATTGATCTATCAACATATCAGAATTTATGTTGATGGTTTCACTTGGCGAGCTCAAATTTGCTCCCCATTTAGACCCCAAATTTTCTCTACTGAACACTAAAGTTTGTTATGATTTATAATCCTTCCTTGACCAAACTGTCTATTAGATTATTTTAGCCTAACTTAGGAGTTTTATTTAGTTATTTGGTTCCACTAGTACCAATGGGTCCACTTGGCCTAATGGGGTCATATGTACCAGTTACTAGAGTGTGGGGAACACCGATAGAGGCTAAATTCTACTAATTGCACTTGCATGCATCATTTTAGGTTCCTCCCAGGCCAATCCCTATGTTTTAGGAACCACTAGGAGTCCCGACACCAACTTGCTTCAGTCAATTGGAGTTGGAACTAGTTAATCTTAGTTATTTTCTAGTTACATTTAGTTATATCAAAATCAGTTCAGTTAGTGCCAGCTATGCATGGTTGCATGTGGATAAGCCTCCTTTTCTCACCTACCACTTCAGTTAAACTGAGTTAGCTGATTATAACTGATTGTGTGACTTGATTAGACATATGGAGTAAACTACTTGGACTCTGATAGTGATTGAGTCATCTTTAGTTAGCTATGCAATCAGATATAGTCACATCCATTTGGGAGATTCGTATTCATTCCTCGTGATTCAAATTATTTTCCTATGTAACACTATTTTAACACATGATTACGTAATGAAGATAATACTGTAATTCTATGAGCAATGCTTGTGTGTCTCCTGTGAGATTTGATTTGTTCAGTTTGTATAATTCATTCCTATTCACTACATCAATAATTTTGGACTCATTTCTTGATGATCTAAATGGAACAGCAATTATAACATGGTATTAGATCCATTTCAAGCAAGCTTCATGTTTGTTTGCTCTCCATTGAACACCAGAAGCAGTTGGGTTTCCACAGAAGTCCCACAAAGAGTGCCTTTCTTCCTATGAATTTATTCAGAGTGGCGGTATGGGTGTGACGAACCCTGAGAAAGTGTTCATGTCAAGAGGGTAGGCTTGATTCTAACATAGTTAGAATATTTTTTGTTTTGTAGTGATATTTTGCAGGTTCAACTTCATATGGATTCGATATTATCAGTTCCTCTTCTTACTCCATCCACAAGATATTCATAATGGAAGTTGAAGATGATTGCATCTCTAAAGAGACAAGGTCTCTATGAGGTATCTATTGGACTTCGTAAAGAGTCTTATAATGATGAGAATGGCTGGATAAATGACGGTGATAGAGATTTTGGAAGAATAGTTTTGGTTGTTTCTCCTAGCTTGCGCTACCTTATTGATTCTTTAGAATACCCAAAGGTCTCTGGATAGAATTGGATAGAACCTTAGGGAAGCAAAATGAGGATTATTATGGAAATTTGGAGAGCACATTTAGAACTAGAAGAGTTATTTATTCAAAATTCTCGGCCTCTAATCTCTCTGATGAAGTTGTTCAAGATGAAGAAGAAGCATAATCTTCCACACAGTCAATTCAAACTGAAGAAAGTCTCCTTAGAGAGACACATTCTCCTGTTGCTCTGGAAGTTTATGAGATCTTTGATATCTCATCTTCTCATATGGATGATCTAGAAGAATACATTCAAATATTTGTTATTAAAGAAAAACTCTCCTTCCATTGTATGCGAAAAATCTCCAATGATTTTGTTATCTCCTAAATAAATTAGTCTTCAATAGGTCAGACTCAAAGAATTTATTTTGTGTAGTAAGGAAGATTTCAGGGCACATTATGAAAGTTTTTTTTTGTGTTAATAAATTTTGGAACACCTTGTACTCTGTTTTTTCCATAAAATCAAAGTTTATCATTCAGTGGCTGAGGCGAACATCTCAACTATTCATTAGCTACCGAAAAGCCCAGCTTTTGGCAGTTTAAAAATAGAATTCAAGGCTACCTTAGCCACCAAAATCTCAAAAAGGGTAAAACGGTTGGCGCATCCATCACAATCAGAAACCGTCAGCAAAAAGAGCACCACCATCAAGCCATTAACCACCAAAAATACTGGACTTGCAATAAAGCATGAGTTGGTAAGAGGGATCATTATAAAACTGAAGTGGCCTATCAAAACCCTAACCCTCTCTGCCCTCCACATGTCCCATGTCTATGATCGAGCCGCCACAAAGCATTGGTTTCCATTTAGAATGATTATGGAACTGGCTAGCTTATGGGTCTCATTAGAATGTACTGTCACCCTGCTCAAATATGGATTTCCAGTCATCTCCCTCAAAATTAGTACCCCATCCTTAATTCGTTCCACATTTCTTGCATGCGTCCTCGCTGAGCCAAGCTTCCCTGAAATCCAGCATTGTAATTGCCTTCTCTAGGGTTTGAAGTTTCAATTTTGCAGGTACAAAAGAACAATCCAGGAAATGAAGAAAGGAGGAGGGCCTGCCCTAAGAAAGGAGCTAGGTGATATTGGCTACCTTGAATCACACCTAGAGGTATGCCAACTTTTCAAAGGCTTAGGCTGCTATAGGTTCTACGAAAAGATTGAGGGATCCCATCAGCAAGTGGAGAAGCCTTTTCTCTATCCTTTGATGGCTCGAAAGCAGTGATTGGCAAAGAATAATTACAAGTGGATGAGGCTCTGATAGAAGAAGTACCAGAGCTCCCAAGGACTAGGGAAAGCTGGTTCAAAACCACAATCACAAAGAATGTAGAATTCAGGTCTTACCTGAAGCCTGAGCACAAGAACATTGTATGGAAGAAGAGAATTCCTACATCCTGGCTTGAGGAAAAATGGCAGCACTTGTTGAAGGAAATTCTTGTCTACATAACTTGTGAAGGCAGGTCTAATAGGGTAATGATATACCATTTCAGTTAATGAACCATTTTACTGGCAGGAACCCCTTGAACTTGCCTTTTTACCTATACAAAATCCTAACTAAAATGGCCCATCAAGTTAAATCCAAGCCCACCAAGATTGTAGGCAGGCTATCCCACCATGGCTTGATCACGTTAATTGTCCTTGAACAGCTACAAAGAAGGAACATGGCCTAGACATACTTCCTTTTTTGGAATGAGTTTGAGACAGAATTGAAGCCAGAGGACAAAAGGAAGTCTTGTTCCAAAAAGTACTCCACACCCAAAAGTGGTAAGAGGAAGAGGAGGGCCATCTCTCCAATTGCAGTGGATCAGGCCTCTCCAGCTCCTAAGACCAAGAAGGCAAAGAGGAACCTGGATTTTAGTGAAGAGGAAAAGGAGGTTCCAGCACTAGGAAAAAATATCCTCAACCTACCTTACTCTGATTATAAGGATGAAGTGGAATAGGAAACTAACCTAGCATATCAGTTTCAAATAGGGAAAGAGGAGTTTTCATCACCTACACAAAAGGAGGATCAAGGTGAACCAGTGGCAAAGGCTTCATCCAACAAACCTAGATCCCAAAAAATCAATCAGCTGCTGAGGTAGGTGTATGAGCTAGAAATCTTGTAGAGGGAAATCAAAAGAGCCAATGGGAGGTTAACCAAGAGGAATGTTGAACTATATGACTATCTACAGGATATAAAAAGGAATTATACCAAGATGGAGGAGAGCAATCTCAGGTTAAGGAAAGAGAAAATTAGGCTCTGTAGAAAAACCAGGCTATCCAAATTGCAAACAAGAAATTCTAGCCCTCAACCTCAAGCTCACCAAATGCTGGAAACCCTCGTAGAAGTAGCAATGAGCCTTTTTGACACAAAGGCATCCTGTGATGATGTTTCCATCCCAAACCCTAGGCAGGCTGTAGAGACACCCAAGGGTCAGCACTGAAGCCTTAAAACACCATGGTAAAGTGTGATGACAATTTTTATTAAAATTTTAAAATAGAATTTTCGGTGGCTTAGGAGAACACTGCAGTTGTTCATTAGCCACCGAAAACAGAGCTTTCAGCAGCTTACGGTCTTAGAGTTTTGCTTTCTTATCCACCGAAAGTGCAAAACACTGTAGAAAGGCATAGTTTCACATAGAACTGAATTTTGTTGATCCAAACACCTCATGGATGATTTATAAAGTTGGAAATTATTAAAGGGACCAATAGTTTTGGCTTTGTTTCGGTTTGGAAGGAGCCAGCGAGGTAAATTAGGTCAGATATCCTACCTACTCTAACAAAGTGTGACTTGTCTGCCAAATGGCAAGTTCGAGTTCTACTTCAATGTCTACTACAACTATTAGATATTTTAAGGAGTAGGAAGATTGTGGAGTTATGTAGATTGGCAATCAAGATAGGATCTTGACCTATTTTTAGCAAATAGTTATGACTATCTATTTTTAGTAAATTCGATCCAATTTTTTAGGATCTGAAATAAATTTTGTAAAGCCTATAAATCCCGTAACTAATGTAGAAGAAAGGGTTCAACTTCTAAGACTTTTAGACACTTATTGTATTCAAGGTTCTCATGTTCTTTGTCACTCAGTACAATATATTTTGCCATTACATGTTCAACTTTCATCTTCTGTTTGTTCTGTACTTATGCTTGGATGTTTCATTCATGTTTATTCTATTCACTTAATGCAAGATAGCTGTCATCCTATCTTTGTGTGGGTTATTGAAATTACAAGTATCTTTTCCTTGTTATGATCAACCATTCATATGTGAGTGCCTTATGTATGAATCTTCCAACATAGTGAGTTCTTCATCTATTCACCTTTATTACAAACCCTTTGAACATTGATAGTTAGAATCCTTGTCTATTTGACTGAGTATTATGCATGTCTTGAGTGAGTGAGGTCTTATTGGTCATCTGACTTGATCCATTGAGTAAACCATTTAAAAATATTGAAGTTAACATGCATCTTCGAGCTACAACCTAGAAGAGTTTCCTGGAGAGATAACAAATTGGCACCACTGCCAGGGAGAAGAGATTGAAGCTTAGCTTCCCTGGGGAATGACATAGATCCTACTTTGATGATAGACAAAGTTGGGACACTAATTTGGTTGTAATCATCTATCTGGTGACTCCATTGGAATAAGGTGGCTTCGAGAAGACCAAGTACCAAATAAAATCCTCAAAGGCCACTAGTAACACTTGTTTCAGATCCTAAAAAGATTATAAGGAGAGGAAGAGCTTCACAAAGGTAGGCTTCCAGATCTGCAAGGGGAGCTGCATCAAGTACTTCCAGACGTATTATCCCATTTTATCAAATAGAACTTCAATATTCTTCTACTGAAGCATCTAGTTCTCATAAATTTATAAGTGAATTAGAAAATTTGAGGGTTGGGAAATCTTCAAGCACCGTGGCTTGTAAAGATCCAATCCCTGGCAACTCCACTGAGGTAGATCTACCACCTATACTTCTGTTGAGGCCTAGAAATTCGCAGGAAACAACAGCAAGGGATTCTCCCCAGTCAACGTTCCCAACTAGCCCGTGACTGTTTGGTGTAGAGAATCCGTCCAGTTTGCAGTCCGGCTACCGTAGGTCAAGTAACAAAAACAAAAGGGTTTTACCGGTTGCAGCCCGGTCCACCGTGTATATTTTTGTATTTTTGACTTTAAGTATGATATGCAGGTGCCTATCTAAGATGCAGATTGATGAAGAATGCGAGGAGTGGTCACAATGTGATGCGCAAGTTCTTACCTCTCGTCTTAGACTCTCTCGCATCTAAATCACACACAACTGAAAAAACCATACTAACTAAGATTTCCCTAGGCGGCAAGATTATTAATTCATGAGTAATGTAATATTGTTCATATGTTAAGACAAATCACAGATAGTTGTTCTTAGAATCAAAACACACAAACATGAATAAAGATATGCACAACAAGATAGCTCATCATCTATTAGAACATTCATTACTCATAGTGGAAATTATCACAGAATAAACCAGAGAACATTCAAATAAGAACATAGGTTCAGAAAGTTAGAACGCTCTCATAGTTAATGAAACATAGCTGAAAACAAAATAGTTCCCCTTCAACATTGTTCATTTCATCACATTTGAACATTCCACACAGCACTTTCTCCAACATGCAAAATTGTAATTTTATTATTGCAAAACAAAGTAGTTCCTCTTACAACAAGTAGTTCACAAGTTTCTCCGGGAAAAATCCCATTCTCTTTCTATCTTTTTCCATTTATACAAGGAACAACCCAACCTTTTGGTTGCCTCACAAATGTTTCAATCTCCGGTCTTTTCGTTTTGTGAATGCTCATGATTCAATATTACATTTCAAATAAATATTTTTATAAAAACGGGCATAGCTAGGTAACTGATGGAATGCCCAAGCCTGAGCCTTTGCTCTCTAATGATTACACTCTACCATGCCTCGGTCTCCTCTTCAGACCCTTATAATTTTCTTCCTCGAGTAACGACTCTGTCGCCTTATGCTTTAACATGCTTTGTCCTCCAACTGCATCTTCCTCGCCGCAATAATCTTCAAAGGGATCAGAGAAAAGTGCCGTGTCTATCTACAAGCAAACGAGAATTTATCATTCATTCCGACTACCTTTAAGAAACACGAATTATAATATCAATGAAATAATTATTATAGAAGAGAAAACTGGAGTTTGGTTCTTATGTACAAATTTCAACCTAAAAACAAGGCACAGCAGTCTCTTACAAGAACAATTACGATCTCATAACAATCAGTGGGAAAACAATTAAGGACAGGAAGATAAAAACCCCCATCAGCGAATCAGAACACTTGACATCAGTACATTAGCGGGCTACGTAGCTGCAATGACGGGTAACCTACAATTTAGGGTTTTCGGCACACAGACTAAAATTGGCATGATAAAACGTTGGGGGTTGGATCCTTTGTAGGCATCAGGTAGCTAGTGAGCTACACAGCCGCAACGCCCGAAGTTCAAAGGTCAAGAAAATTCGCAGACCAGTCAATATCAGAGAAACAAAGAACAGGACATCGGGGAAAAGACAAACAGTTCAACGGGTAGTTAGTCTATTATAGGGTTGCAACGGTGGAAATCAATCAGCCTGCTTCCTCTGATCAAAGTCATAACCTTTTCTGAAAAAATCAAAAAGCGAGGTCTATCTTCCAACAATAAGATGCAAGCAGACCTTTGAAAATGGCAAATGATAATCCCATTTTAAACCTCAACAATAACCATCGTAAAACATGCTAAGCCTCCCATTCCAAAGCATGCATAGACCCAAACAAAATCTCAAAAAGCAAGAAAACTTGGCGTCAAGCAATCCAAACATGTGGTAGAGTGGAGCAAACAAAATTAACAAGGAGGGTCCAAAATTTTCAGAAATTTGGGAAAAGTTACAGCTGCAACAATTGGCGGCTCACTAGTGAAGCCAGATCTACGAATAAACTCCTCCTTAAGCAACATACTATTTAACAGTGAAACCGACATGCTGAATTCTTCTAGATGTCTGGATTCCCATAATGTCACATATATGAACTTGTAACTATTGATGATAGTCCATTTTTTTGGGAATGGAAACCAAAATCTCATAGTCAGGATAACTCTTTTGAGGCTTAAGTAGGCGGATTTCATTTTAACTTCATCTTTGGGTAGCTTCCATCTTAGACGCCACAGGATTGTAATGCATGGTAAACAAAAATATTCGTTTGTTCCCCATTCCCATGCCACTTGGAATTTTCCATTTGTGGACTTTATGTCCTTTTGAGTCCTCCTAATGCCTTTTCTTCTGAATTTTATTTAGGCTCTTCTATCCATAGTGTCCTTTTGTGTGAGAGATGCATTTAATTTTCAGCTCACGGATGGAGAAGAACTTTTGGCAATTTGTACTCATATAATTCAATACTTTGCTTTGATGAATATTGATTTCTTAGGAGTTTTGACTCTTATTAGCCTTTTCGCTTTCAATTCTTGGCATGGGATCATTTAGATATAACATACTGTTTACCTTGCTCCCCTTTCCATGGGTATTTTGCTATCACCCCCTAAGACGTTTTAGATGTGAAATGGATGGAGCCTCGCAATAATATTCTAGACCTTTCGATTCTGAGTTATTTCAAGGATTACGTTGGACCTCAATGTGTTCATATACACTTAGGAAAACTACTTACTAGAAGAAATTCCATCAAATTCAAACAATAAGACACAACCTAATGCCCAAAGAATCTTAGTTTATCAAGGGTTCTAATGTTCTCAATGCAAACAAAAGTTTGCTTCCTTTATTGGAATCAGAAGAAAACTACACTAAACAAAAATGAAAGGAACAAATCAAAGTGGCAAAACAAGTCAATTATTTATGTACAAAATGGAACAAAATAAAACAAAAATCAAGAAAAATAAGGTTTAAGAACTAAACCATTTACTGGTAAGTTCTCCTCCCATCCCTATAAATCCTACAACTTATAGGTTGAGGGGCCAAGTTTTGCCGCAATCTGGAAAGGGCCTACCTATAACTGTTGAAACTTCGTGTGTTTCCCCTTCTCATCATGAGGGTGTTGGAGACATTTACCATCATACACACTCTTTTGGTCAAATTGGCCTAGTTAAACCAATATCCTAAGTTTAATTAACATCAGTGGAGCATTAATTGCCATCATCCCAGTCACATCCATGCCTACCTATAGTTAAGGAGGCTAAATTAGCCTTCTCCTACAGTCAAGGAGGCTAACTGGAGCACTCCAAGAGTGATCTGTGTGACATTAGTGCACCTAATTGCTAACTGGTGGTTCAACCAGTTAGTTACAGTCAGTTAAGGCGCCTCCAATAATTAAATATATTATTTAATTATTATTTAATGATTATTTATTATTATTTAATGATCTGGAGTCAACAAGGCGCCTCGACCAACTTCTGATGGTCAGTTCAGCTTCAGTTAACCTCATTGGGGTTCATTGGAGTCATGGAGCACTAGCACTTGATGATTGGATTGCTATGACATGTGTTTGATCTCCTTCAGTTGAGATTCAATCATTTATTGCACTCTGACTTCAGTTAGGGTTTGGTGAGTCAATTAGGGTTTTGGTCAAGTGGTTAACTGAGTGAGATTGAATGGTTGAGAGTCAGTTAAGCTAGGCTCACTCACTGAATTCAAATTGTCTCCTTAGGTATTTGAATTCTTCATGGAGTTAAGCCATTGCTCAGCATTGGTATTGTAACCCTTTATTGTTTATTAAATATACAGAGAGGAAACCAATTCTGGTTCCGATTATTTCCAATTCATGAGTATTTGTTAATTATTCTTTTAAATTGTTTTCATTGTTTTTTTCTTACACACTCTAAATTTAATTGATATTTATTAGAAATTGTTTTAGTTAAGTTGGTTTACATATTATTTATTTATGTATAATTACATTTATATCTGAATTTGTTTATGTATTTATGTATTAATTAATATTTTATATATATATTTTTATAATTGTTTAATTTGAATTTTGAAAGATTACCTTAAAATCAATTTTGATAGTACATTTGTTTTATTTTTATTTAGCAAAATCATAAATGATAATAGCCTAACACAACCACAAGTAAAGTGGTAGGTGAATACATATAAACACAACATAATAATATCTAAATACTTATCAACATAATAATCATCAGTTGAACATTTATGTTAAATATATTGTATAAGTTAATATTCAATGTTCAAAAAAGACTATGTATGTTCATATTTCCGTGCACATTCTGGAATGCTATTGATTTGGGCACCATTCTGAATTTGTAAAACAAGTGAATTGCTAAGACTGCAGTTAGGTGACGCTGTACAGTACTACCATTTCTGATAAAAAAGCATGCCACTATAAGCAAATGCACACAAACTTGGAAAGAAAATTCAGCGTATAGGAAATTTGGACATTTAATTACGTCGATAGGTGTAAATATCAATGGTATTTTTGGGGGATGGACTTGCTTGAGCGGATCATCAAGATCCTACAAATCCCGCCAAGTGGATGCTCCAGATCATTCCAATCGTCTGATCTTTTAACTAGCCATTTATAGCTTAACTAGCCGCAGATTTAGGAGTCTGTTAGAAGACTGTTGGCCACTGATCGTTGATTTACGAGTCTGTTAGGAGATGGTTATGAATCGGTTTGTTATCTCCCACACCGATCGGGAGATAGTTCTACACACAGTCTTTACTTCCTGTCAAAGATTATCAATGCCGTAGTCTATCAATGTCACAGGCTTTAGTCACCTGCAAAGATTATCAATGTTGCAATAGCCGAGGCCAGTGGAGGATTAAGCAACGTTACAGCCAAAG
This sequence comes from Pseudotsuga menziesii, assembly GCA_001517045.1. Lineage (NCBI taxonomy): Eukaryota > Viridiplantae > Streptophyta > Pinopsida > Pinales > Pinaceae > Pseudotsuga > Pseudotsuga menziesii. The sequence continues at coordinate 32,357 of LPNX010968131.1, read as the reverse complement.
TGTCTACTCTATTTTTTTTTGGTGATTCAATGTGGATCTAGGAAATAACAACTACATTCCCATAATTACTAAAGCCAACTTTTCTCCATATGGTCGAGATTTCATTGATCACAAGCCCACAGGCCACTTTTCTAATGGCAAACTGTCAACAGATTTCATCGGTATATTCAAGAAAATAGTTCTTCCAGATTATTTTTTTATATAAGCTACCATAACCTTACCTAGTAACTAATTTTAGATATCACAATTATTCTGGTTTGCAGCTGCAGGATTGGGGCTTAAGGAGACGTTACCGCCATATTTGGATCCTGATCTTAGTACCCAAGAACTCATGACAGGTGTCAGCTTTGCTTCCGCAGGAACTGGATACAATAACCTCACCACTGAGGTTGCTGTAAGTGGTTTCTATGTTTTTAGAACCTTTCAAATTTAAAGAATTTGAAGTGGGTGAGTGAAGCTTAGAAGTATGGTTGAATATTGTTGCAGTCGGTGATACCAATGTGGAAACAAGCGAAATTCTTTAGAGATTACAGTGTGCTCTTGGGAGAGAGGGTGGGAGAGGAGAAGCCATAGTCCTATCCTATGCAGGAACCGATGATCTTATAGAAAACTTTTTTTTTATGCCCACCAGGAAAAAGCAGTTCACCGTTACGCAATATCAGGACTTCCTGTTGCAAATCTCTTTCAACTTCATTCAGGTAAGACATCATTCACATCTTGGCAAAACAAGAAAGGTATTATTTGTTTACAGCTAAGTTATCTATTTTCCTTTCATATCATTGTTCTGTAGACAATACGTTGAAAAAGCACCACTGGTTAATACATTCCAGGTTGAAAGGGTTATATCAATCTATGTTTCTGTGTAACCTTTCTACTTGCATTTGCTCCAAGAGAAATATGTATATTTACAAGGTCAAGGGGTTTAAATTATTGTAGTTAAACATTTGATTGATATTGTTAATTTGATTTAATGTAGTTTCAAATCAAATGTTGGTCAATTACTGATTGTTAATTGTTATCACATGTTTGTCAATTACTGATTACACATGTTTGTTAATTACTAGATTAAGGATAAAAGACAACTAAAACTCTATGTCAAAATTGTTCTTGGAAAATTGTTATTTTTTTTTAGCAATGTTGTAAATTCCAGCCATGGTAATTGTCTATCCTATAGTAATTGAATGCTATCCAAAATTGAATAAATTGAAATAACTTATTTTAAAACTATCCAAATAGTAGAAATTGCCATTTAAACACTGCAAATTAGGCCATTTGCAATAATTTCTGTGGGATTCTGAGAATTGGGAGTGTTTTGGTTAGCTCTTAGAATAAGTAAGCAGTGTGTTGTAGAAGGATCTAGATAATGAGTTTGGATTGAAGCATTTTGCCTTTCACCATATAGTTTCTTCTTATAAATAAAAACTGAATGGAATTGTTTATGTGGCTTTTAATTTCTAAGTTCAGATTGTAGTGTTTCAGTCTTTCTAAGTAAGCAGTGTGTTGCAGAAGGATCTAGATAATGAGTTTGGATTGAATCATTTTGCCTTTCACCATATAGTTTGTTCTTATAAATAAAAACTGAATGGAATTGTTTGTGTGGATTTTAATTTCTAAGTTCAGATTGTAGTGTTTCAGTCTTTCTATACTTTTGTTCTTCTCTATTTTATCATGGTATAAAAGGACTGAACTTATTTCCCTCAATAAAGGCCCTGGATAATGAAGTTCATGGAAATGCTTATCTTCATATATAGTTGTAAAAGATTGTAGAAAAACCTTGGTAGCAGGAAGCTCAGGGTTGTGCGTTGATGTTTGTTATATGCAAATTTGATGTAGCACTATTGTGGTTGAGTTAGCTTGTATTTCTGTAAGTGATGCATGAATACATGGATAAAATATAATTTGAAGTATAGTGATGGTTAACTTTGTTTTCATATATATATATATATATATATATATATAACACCAACCAAACAGATTTATTATTTATTTGTGGCTATAGTTTCCATTACTTGATTAAATTTCTTAGATGACAAAATCATTTTAATTTCCATGAGTTTGCCTCTCTAACAGGCCAGATGGTAATTTGAAAACGTATCCACCGTGTTGTAAAATTTATTCTCGACCACTTTCCTTTTAATGTCAGATGACATGCAAACAACCTTGTTATTTTGTTTCTAGCATAGCCATTGTTTTCATAACTTTAATAATTAGATTTTCTTTTTTGTTTTCATTTATAAGGGCATTGTGGCACCCACAAGACAACAAAAGCGCTCGAATAGTTTGTATTGTGGAAACCTGCTGACCACTATCTACTTTTTACATGGTTTGTTTGAGATTACGAATTTAAAAGACAATTTAGCAAAAGGTTGTTCATTGTCTTGGGTTCCATATTCAGTACACCATATGGAACTTAATTCAAGTCATGATAACGTCGGTACAAAGGATTAGATATGTCTGACATGGTACAGACATTGGTGCATGATGGAATGGACTTCAACAAAAAGTATGTTGAATGTGTAGAACTCTATTGAAAATAGGAAAAAAAGTATGTTGAATGTGAATAACTCTATTGAAAACACTCGCAAATTGTCTCTTGTACAAAATTTATCAACAAATAGCGACAGCGATCAATGTATAGGTGCTATTGTTTTTGCTGTGGCTTCATGATGCTTCATTGACTGACAGTCACAATTGGGTTTGAGGAATGAAAGCCATATTATGCATGGTATCATATATATTATGCCTTGAATGTATATTCTCAAGATACAACGAACTATTATGGTATGGACTCTCTAAAGTACTATGTATTATTCTAATATTTAGGGTTTTAGCCCTCTCTATAAGATGGGACTTGGTTTTCTTTGTGGCCATTGATTGTGTTAGACAATCTTTTGACCCTAGCTTTCCATTGATTTCTAGTTAGAATATTGTAATTACCTTTGTTTCTTGTAAAAAGCTTTAGATTAGCTGTGTTGTGTTCTCAAGTTGATTTTTAGTTGACATATATTCTCAATTAGATATTTTATGCAATATTGTTTCAAACTGTTCTAATTAGATGATCTCCTTAAAAATATCTTATATTACATTCCTTAAAAGATCTTATATGTATTTATATCTTATTTGTAAAGCATGGAGTTCATTGAGCTATAGTTTAAACAGTTGGGGTTATATTATTATTGATTTTGTTAATTAATTGTTGTAGCATAATAATTCTTTGTACCACCATCCATCAAAAGTATCAAAGCAAGGCACTCCATCCCAAGAAAAAAAAAGGACTGGTGAATGCATCATTCAATAACTACATTCATTTGGAGGTACAACAATCAAAACAAAGTTGTTTCTATCTGATTTTGTATCGCAAACCTTTCCATTTATATTATTTTGCAATCTTAATATGACATAACAAGATCAAAAGGGGAATCCAGCTACATTTCTTATGATTGTAGATTTAACAATATGTTTGTCGAAGATCTATATATTTTTTCTGCTTTATTTGGCAATCTACCATTGTAAAAGCATTATAGATATGCATTTTTGTTACAACTATTTAAAATGTTACATCTACTTAAAATCTGTTGCAGAGATTTGTTGTATTTTCTTTATTTAAAATATATTGTAGATCCATTCTATATTATAGATACGCTATTCAAATCTATCTATTGTGGATCTATTTTTAAACAAATCATGGAATCTCAAGTACAACCATTCTGTGTGAGAGTTGTTGGTTTGTTGACCTATGAAGATAAAGATCCCACATGCAATCGCCATCAACAAAGAAATCGTGGCCATG
>LPNX010968131.1:1752-28274 GCA_001517045.1 Pseudotsuga menziesii | reverse complement strand
TTTATATTTTTTTAGCCTTAAATTCTACTTAGTTTTGTTATTATTTTCTAGATTGTAATATCTAACTATATATTATTAACATATTTTATACAATTTTGAAAAACACTTAAAAACTAAAACACAAATATTTAATTATTATTTAAAAGCAAAATTTTCCAATAATTATAAATTATCAACCATATTTTGTAAAATATTTATTTAAAACAAAAATCTTAAATAATATTAGATAATAATTTTTTTTGATAGCAACGATTATATTATATTAAGGGGTGGTGTGACCGCCTGATAGAACCAAGCATACCAAATGCCCTTGTGAAAGTGGCTAAAGTTTCATAATACGCCCTTGTGGAAGTGGCAAAGTGACTTTAAAGCCTTCAAAAAAATGCCCTTGTGGAAGCTATGCATATAGACAGAGAGACATATACATGAGAAATGTTTAAACCAACAAATCTTCCATGGAGAAACATATTCTACCCTTCCGAGCTGGACAACATACCAGAGCCAAAAGCTTCATGCTTGACGAGTTTTAGAGCTAGCTTGTCTACCTTAATCTCCAACTCGGAAATTTGCCTAGAAAGCGAATTTTATGAACGCTTCACCTTTCGCTTGATCTTCTTACGCAGGAAGTATGGATTATGTTGCATTCTGTTTTTATTAAGGGTTATATTGCATTGTGACATTCATCCATGGTACATTCTTTAATGACTTTGTTGCATTGCAACATTCATTGACGCTTACATTATGTTGGATTGCGACATTCCTCAATAGTGCATTCCTTAATGGTTTTGTTGCATTGGGACATTCATTGCAACGATTGAAACATTTATTCATGGATATTGAAATTCATCATTCCTCAATGCTTATCTCACATTATTCATCATCATGTTGCAAGAATTTTCTCTATATGTATATATATATATAGTCGTTTGACAAAAGAAATGGTTTAAACCAGTAATGTAGAATGTTATGTCACGTTGTGATGTTTATTAAGGTTTACGTTTCACTATGATGTTAGAGTTCATGTTATATCACATTACGATGTTAAGCCATTGTTTGCTATAGTGCTTGGTTGGTATGTCAACACAACCAAAGATGTGACACATTAATAATGTGATAGTGGGCATTTAATAAGCGTTATGTCGCATTTTGACGTTTATCACGAGTTATGTTACCATAGTGACATTCATCAAGGGTTATGTCACATTGTGATATTTGTCAAGGGTTATGTCTCGTTGTGATGTTTATTAAGGTTTACGTTTCACTGTGATGTTATCGAGGGTTATATCACATTACAACGTTAAGCCATAGTTTGTTATAGTGGGCGTTTAATAAGCATTATGCCACATTGTGACGTTTATCATGGGTTATGTTACATTTGCGACATTCATCAAGGGTTATGTCCCATTGTGATATTTGTCAAGGGTTATGTCGCATTGTGATGTTTATCAAGGTTTACGTTTCACTGTGACGTTATCGAGGGTTATATCACATTACGATGGTAAGCCATGGTTTGTCACAGCGGGCGTTTAATAAGCATTATGTCGCATTGTGACGTTTATCACGGGTTATGTTACATTAGCGACATTCACCAAGGGTTATGTCGCATTGTGATGTTTATCAAGGTTTACGTTTCACTATGAGGTTATCGAGGGTTATATCACATTACGACGTTAAACCATGGTTTGTTACAGTGGGCGTTTAATAAGCGTTATGTCGCATTGTGACGTTTATTACGGGTTATGTTACATTAGCAACATTCATCAAGGGTTATGTCCCATTGTGATATTTGTCAAGGGTTATGTCGCATTGTGATGTTTATCAAGGTTTACGTTTCACTATGACGTTATCAAGGGTTATATCACATTACGACGTTAAGCCATGGTTTGTTACAGTGGGCATTTAATAAGCATTATGTCGCATTGTGACGTTTATCACAAGTTATGTTACATTAGCGACATTCATGAATGGTTATGTCACATTGTCATATTTTTCAAGGGTTATGTCGCATTGTGATGTTTATCAATGTTGACATTTCACTATGATGTTATGGAGGATTATATCACATTATGATGTTAAGCCATGGTTTGTTACAGTGTTTGGTTAGTATACGTCAACACAACCAAGGATGTGACACATTAATAATGTGATAGTGGGCATTTAAAAAGCGTTATGTTACATTGTGACGTTTATCACGAGTTATGTTACAATACCGACATTCACCAAGGGTTATGTCAAGTTCTGATATTTGTAAGGGTTATGTCACATTGCGATAATGCCCAAGATTGGACTCATTAATAATGTGTTTTTGGATGTTTAGAAAATTTCTTGTTGCATTATCAACTATGGCCATGTGATTCACCAAAGTAAACCATGGTTAAGTATGGCCAATGAACTGCACCCATAACAACAATAATATTTGATGATTACTTTAATTATAATATTTTAATTAAATACCATACTATATTATAATATAATATAATTAATAATATTATAAGTATCTGATTAAAATATAACATTAAAATTCAATGACATTATTTTAATTCAATTAATATTATATATATATATTAATAATACTTAATAATTTTGATTAATAAAATAATGGTTTGGATTTTGGATTTTTAAAACTAAATATATTGCTCATCCTTAAATAACTATTAAATAGTTATAATAAATTCTAATAGAAATTGTTTTATAGTTTATATTTTGATAATATTAATTAATTTTTTTTATTTAGAGTTTATATTTTTATTTTAAAACATAAATACATTTTTTTGTTATTTTATATCTCAATGTTTTTTTGGAATCATCATCATTCAATTGAAAAAACATCTCTATATACAACCATAATCTTCCTCGAGTCAAATATTAACCATAAATTAAAAATAATTAAATGCTCATCATTCAACTTATCCCAATCAATAAAGTAATCTAAAGAAATGGTTTAAACCATCCACATTCTACATAGTAATGTAGAATGGTATGTCGCATTGTGATGTTCATCAAGGTTTATGTTTCACTGTGACGTTATAGAGGGTTATATCACATTACGACGTTAAGCCATGGTTTGTTACAGTGTTTGGTTGGTATATGTCAACACAACCAGAGATGTGAGATGTGACACATTAATAATGTGATAGTGGGAGTTTAATAAGCATTATGTCGCATTGTGACATTTATCACATGTTATGTTACATTAGTGACATTCATCAAGAATACCAACAGAGATGTTGGTGTTGGATTACAGTGAAATTTTTTATGAAAATGGGTGGGGTTGGAGAGACCCGCCATCATATCTCTTGTGAAGAATGCGTTCTCGGCTAAAGTGTTTCAATGGAAGGCGCACATAGGCTACCAAGCAACAGAGTTAAAGGGTTTCTACAAATGGTTCAAGCGTGATGATGAAAAGTTATGATGATCAATCCCTGGAACTTGGAATTTAATGGATAATTGTGAATTTTTTAATGTAAACTGTTGGGGTTGGAGAGACTTGCCACCATAAGCCTTGCCAAAAAATCGTTCTCGCCTGAAGCGCCTCAATAGTGGGTGCAAAATCATGACATTTGAAGGGTTTAAGGCTGCAAAATATATTCTGATTTTTCCATTGTTAAGATTTCTGCGTCAGAATTAATTTAAGATAACCTAGCTGTGTCATAATCTCTTATCCATAAAATGGTTTATTTAAAAAAAAACAGATTGAATTTACATGTCTGGTTAGTCTTTTCGTTTATGTCATTAACACTGCTATTTTGGAGTCGATGCTTTATCTTATGTGTGTGAATAAAAAAAAAAAATTAACTTAGTATTGATATGAATTTATTGAATCAAGAATGCATAGAGCTTAACGCTTTAAATGGAAAGCTATTACCTTTTTATTATAAAATTGAAATGGTATGTCCAATTTGATTGTGTTTTGTGTCTTGAAACATAAAAATAGTTCCTATATAAATATGTTTTAAGAAAATACTATTCAGATCCCCTCCATAATATGAGCTTTTAAAATATGGAGCTGCTCTCAGTATTATTTGCTCCTTCTTCATTCAAATATTGGTTTAAATCTGCTTTAATCCTTAAGAAGAGAAGGGTCGGCTGCAGTTCGCTAATCCAACCGGATGGAATGATACTCAGACCCATGAAAAATAAGGGTTCTATTTATTCAATGCGTTTTCAGATCTTGAATCCAATATGCTCCTTGTCTAGGAAATCATAAAAGTGCATGCATTCTGTGATAAAGTACTCTATTTCTGAGTCAAAAAATGAAAGCAACTGACTCGGGATAATTATGTATCAAGGATTGGAAACGTCAACCACTAAAGCATCGACAGTCGAAAAAACTATTCTTCGGGTCACTTATCAACTTCCTTTCTAAACATCGACGACGTAGAGGACAAGCCCTTGGATCCACTATCGAAAATCATTTCGATTGTGATAAAAATAAAAAAAGATCACCGATTAACATCTCCTTAATATTCATCATAGTTTTAATATATTAAAATTATTCTTGAAATGTTATGGTATAAAATATACTTTTATACTATGTTTAAATTAATCTCATTTGTAAAAAAAATAATTAAGAATGGTATGATATTTATAATCTTGTTATTCTTGGAAATTCTCTTTTATTATCTAACATAAATTAATAGAAAAGTTAAAGAATAATTATAAGGTTTCAAATTTGATTTATAACATTTATTGAGAGTAAATAATCAAATTATAAATTTGAAAAAAAAGCATAAATTATTAATTTGAAAAACATATAATGTTGTGTCACATGTTATACATTGTGACACTAAAGGTTATGTCGCATTTCAACAATACCCAAGTGATACACATTAATAATATGACATTCAATTTGACTTTTGACGTCCATCAACAATACCCAAGTGAGACACATTAATAATATGACATTCAATGTGACTTTTGACGTCCATCATTGTAACATTCATTAGGGCTATGTCATTATGTCGCATTTCAACAATACCCAAGTGACACACATTGATAATATGACATTCAATGTGACTTTTGATGTCCATCAACAACACCCAAGTGAGATACATTAATAATATGACATTCAATGTGACTTTTGATGTCCATCAACAATACCCAAGTGAGACACATTAATAATATCACATTCAATGCGACTTTTAATGTATATCATTGTAACATTCATTAGGGTTATGTCATATTATGATGTTTATTATGGTTATGTTGCATTCTGACATTTATTATGGATTATGTCGCATTATGTTATTTATTAAGGGTTATATTGCATTGTGACATTCATCCATGGTACATTCCTTAATGGCTTTGTCGCATTGCAACATTCATTGACGCTTACGTTGGATTGAAACATTCCACCTTTGTACATTCCTTAATGGTTTTGTCGCATTGCAACATTCATCGAGATTTATGTTGGATTTCGACGTTCATAAAGGAATATATTGGATTACGACTTATGACATTTATCAATACTTATGTTGGATTGCGACATTCCTCAATAGTGCATTCCTTAATGGTTTTGTTGCATTGGGACATTCATCGCAACGATCGAAACATTTATTCATGGATATTGAAATTCATCATTCCTCAATGCTTGTCTCACATTATTCACCATCATGTTGTGAGAATTTTCTTGATATAGATATATATATATATATATAGTCATTTGACAAATGAAATGGTTTAAACCATCAACATTCTACATAGTAATGTAGAATGTAATGTCACATTGTGATGTTTATCAAGGTTTATGCTTCACTGCGATGTTATCAAGGGTTATATCACATTATAACATTAAGCCATGGTTTGTCACGATGTTTGATTGGTATATGTCAACACAACTAAAGATCTGACACATTAATAATGTGATAGTTGGTGTTTAATAAGTGTTATGTTGCATTGTGACGTTTATCACAGGTTATGTTACATTTGCGACATTCATCAAGGGTTATGTCACATTGTGATATTTGTCAACGGTTATGTTACATTGTGATAATGCCCAATATGTGACACATTAATAATGTGTTTGGATGTTTAAAAAAATTCTTTAAGAATTTTATTAATTTTATAGTCGTTTGACAAAAGGAATGGTTTAAACCATCCACATTCCACATAGTAATGTAGAATGTTATGTCGTATTATGATGTTTATCAAGGTTTGCGTTTCACTACGACGTTTGATGTCAGATCTTAATATGTTCTGCGACACAATACATAATATAGATAAAAACATAATAATGAACATATCTTGACTTGGTACATCAATAATATGTTATGGAATGTCATGGCAAGGTTACATTATGAATTTGTGATGATATACTTTATTACATTTGTTTATAACATGTGAATTAAATACCTTCTTGTTAATTAGCATATTTAATAAAATATAGTAATTAAATATTTCTATTTTCATAAAAATAAACTCGTTATTTTAGGTTTACTTTAATACAATTATATAAATAAAATACTATATTTTATTAGTTTCACATCAATATTTTGACCAATAACCATATTTTGACCATAAAATAATATAATATACTAGTATTAGAATCATTATATTAATTAAATATCATGGTAATAAATAAAATAAATTATATTATTTATTAAATTAAATAATTAAACAAACAATATTATTTCGATTAATACTTTGTAGATATGTCTATGGGCTCACCCCTTACTAGCAACAACCACATTAAATATTATTTATTATATATTATAATTAAAATAACAATATTATTTCTATTAATACTTTGTAGATATGTCTATGCACCCACCCGTTACTGGCAACAACCACATTAAATTAATAATGTGTCTGAATAGGCCGATAGGCGTAAATTTAGGCACATACTTTTTATAGTAATATTTTTTTCCCTATAGTATGTGCTTAAATTTACGCATATCTTAGTATTCAAACACATTATTAATTTAATGTGGTTGTTGCTAGTATGATATGCGGCATATGTACAGCTTATAGTGACTCGCATAGATATTAATAGTTGATGTCCTTGGTGGACGCGGGGTCACTGGAACTGAAACCACCGGTATTGGGAAGAAAACATTAAGGGCACGGCCTACCCTGCCCTGCCCTGCCCTGCGACGGCGATGAAGCTGAAGATGTGAAACCATTCACCAGATGTATGCTACTTATTGTCACTGTATGGACACGTCTGGGAGTACTAGCTGCTACGCTTGGATCAATTGCAGCCCTAGGCCTTTGGAAGTGGAATATTTTCTCTCACCGAAAACCTTGGGAACGAATTTCTAGGACGAGAGGTTGTTCAATCGTATTCAGTGTTCCTCTGATTAAATGAATTATTTACCGCAAATTAAATAGACGTTTAAATAGACGCTTTAAGGAGAAATTAATATATCCACTAGTATATATAATCCGGAACTTACATTCAAGTACAACATAGTGCTTCCAATTTTTCAGAAAAGAACAAGCTTGGCTAGGGAGGTTTTGGATCCATTTTTAAAGTTAGCATCCAATGTCATTATATATTTCAGTTGAATTAGATATTTGAAATGAGCAGATTCAATGGTTGAATTGCCCAAGGATGCTGGCAGCCTTTGCAAATCCGTGCTATTAGAAAAGTCAATATGCTGGAGATTCGTTAAGTTCAGCAGAGATTCTGGCAAACACTCCATTCTTGTGTTGAGTTTCAAATGTTTCAAGTGGCGGAGATGAAAGGACTCCTGAGACAATGTTTGGATAGTGTCTTCCAGTTCAATTTTTGATATATATATATAACTTGTGGGGGAATTAAGGAAAGGTAATACAAACTTGATAGATCTTTTAAGAGAGTTTCTGCTTTTTAAGAGAATCAACCACACAGAAGCTTGCTTCAACTTCATTCTCTGCTTTGGGTTCTCTCTTTTTCTATTTTTCTCACCTAGAGTTCAAATTGATTTACAAACTTAAAGACAAGCTGAAATTGTTTCTGCTTGAATCTACAGACTTGTCATTATTGCCTGTAATAACTATCTACCTAAAACTTATGTTCAGAAAATTAATTCTACTAGATTATATTGCAGAATGATGAACACTTCACTTTTGTCAAGCTGAATAACAAAGACTAGACAACTATGGACTCCTGCAGAGTCGGCTTTATTTTTTCAACAAACCCATGCATATCAAGTGGATTGAAATTTTATCACTCAAAACACCAAAAACTAATCCAACATGAATTGAAACTTTAGTGTTACATCGTCTACCAGAGCTTTTTGACAACCGCGGAGATAACGTGAAAGCTTCCCCGCACCATCAGCAATGCTGTCTATTTTAGGATCCAATGGAATCAAGAAGCTTTTCTCACATCAAACGAAAAGGACGATCGATCGTAATTGCCAGAGTCGTCTTCCCAATTCCACCGAGCCCCACAATAAGCACAACCTTGGACTCCCCTTGGGGTTGCTGCTGCTGTAATACTGCTCTTTCAAACTCCTCTACCAATTCGCCCAAACCAGTAGGGTATGTGGCCACAGCAAACATTTTTTTTTTTACTTTTCTCCACCCATTGCACGATCTTATCGCACAGAAACCCTTCGTCTCTGATTATTCAGGATTATAGAAACATGTTTCAGAATACATAAAAAAAAATGAGAGTGCAAGCTTGAGATATTTGAATATTTAAAACCAGAATAACGGATAACTGATTAGAAAACTGAGATTTTTTTATTATAAATGAGAACAATATCTTGCATTATTCCTTAAATTCTTCATACGAAGGAAGTCTAAGAGATTTTACACAAAATCGATTCTTTTAATCGATCAATAAAACTGGCAACAAATTGAAACTATCTGTCTATAATTCTTCATAGACTAAGAAAGTTAGAAGTTTAGAATTCTCACCCGTTACAGGCTTCCAGCTCTAAACCGGATATATATGAAACGCGTGATAAAGCATCTCTCCACTTTTCAATGGTGCTGGGTTCGTATAGCGGTTTCTTTCTGTAAGTTTGAACATCATACGTCGTCGTCCATTTGAGCTTGCGAAGGGCTTTAACATACATCCCATCTTTGCCGCTTGTCGACCATGGAAGAATTCTTCGATGGATTCGAGCATACCATCCTTTTTCGCCGCTCGTCCATCGAAGTTCAGAGGGCTTCACATTGTAGAACACTGGGAGGATGAGAGCAGTCGTGTCCAACATCTGGACGAGCTCATCAAGACACCATGGTGATTCTGCATATGTGGGAGAGAATATCGCTATATGGCAAGAGGCCGTTGCGATAGCTCCTTGAATCTGAGAAATCGAGTTTTTTCCCACTTGCATTTCCGTCAGGTCCAGAAAAACTCGGAATCCATGGGAAACAAGCCGACGGTAAAGGTGGCTCGCTAACTTTTTTTTAACATCCGGTCCGCGGTGATTTATAAAAATATCGTATTGGTAATCGCTAGCAGTAGAGGTGGAAGCCATTAATTCTGTTAGACAGACAAGACGATCCAACAGATGCTGCACTGCCTGGTAGCTCCCAAGTTAGCAGTATGTATCTGCCTCTGAAATGTTCTTGTTTCTTCCAGATCGACAAAGCCCGCCCCCATTGCTTTCTATCTGCTAAGGATATCTCTCGCCTCTGAAAGGATCTGTTACCGTTGACTTTCATACGAAGTGGCTGGGTCATGCACACGGCTTACAATAGTGATAAAAGAAGAAAAAGAAGTATAAAATTTATTTAAATTAGGTTTTAATATTGCTATAATAATAGTGATAAAAGAAGTATAATAATAATTTATTAAAAAGCAATGTTTAAGTTAAATTTTAAATTAGTGTAATAAAAAATTGACAGTGTAATAAAAATTAGTTTGTAAATGTGGTTTACAAACTTTTTAGTGGAGCCGCTAATTATTATTATAAAAGAAGAAAGAGAAGTATAATAGTAATTAAAAGCAATGTTTAAGTTAAATTTTAAATTAGTGTAATAAAAGTTTGATTTTCAATTTTTCTTTTTAAATGTGGTTTACAAACTTTTTAGTGGGGTCGCTAACCCAATTATTGTGACGATATTATTTTTAAAATATTAATTTATTTATTACTTTTATGTTTAAAATATATTTATTTGTTTATACTTTTATATATTTAATATTTATTTGTTATTTTTATATATTTAATATTGCAGAGTAGATAATGAAGTTTTATATATTCAATAATCATTGACATTTTTTCCACACTTTTTTCAGGTATTTCTTATTTTTGGGGTAGCGGGGTCCGTCAAAAGCATGTCGAGTGGGTACTCGTTATCGAAATTTGAGTAAAAACACGGGGAGATATGTCAAAAATACAAACAAAAAAGTAGTTTTTTTTTCTTTTCTTCCTCCAAAATTAATAAATATTATTTTATTATTTTAACTATTATTTTATTAGTTCATTTTAGGAGGCCCATTTTGAGTTGAAATTTCCTCTAATGTGAGCACATTGTGAGACCAAAGTTGTACTATCTCTTAAATACTCTAAAAAACTTTTAGAATCATCATTCCAGAAAAGATAGAAACACAACTAATTCAAATATCTCTCCATTTACTTCAACTTTATGACAATATAGTCAAATGCAACCAAAATTGTACAACACTACCATCTCTACTCGTCCAGTAATACGACTATGACTTTATAAACCAAATCCTCAAAAATCCCTAAAACAAGAAGCACGTACTAAGGAGTAAACCTATATAAATGACTACCATATACACACATTTTATCTCTTCAATTTACCTGAGATTTCAATGGAAATAACTTCAGGTTTAGGTTGACACTGCTTGGGGACTGTAACAGTGAGGACTTATGTTTTCCATTTTATCCTTCACCTCCTCTACCTTTGTATTTTTCGATAGAAAAAAACGCCTTAGAAATTCCCTGTGAGAACGCTCAATACGATGCCACTCGTTAGTCTTTTTCTCTTCTTGTTTCTTGCATTCACCACTTATATGTAGAAATCCATCATTTCCCACCTCTATATTTACCTCCTCTTTCATTAAACCTGCCAAGAACAAGAACAAAAGGTAAAACTAGGTTATAGGTAATCATTAACTAAAGGAACATAAGCCCTCATCAAAAGGAATAGAAAACCTCACATAAACAAGATGAATACCTGGAAGATCAGCCTTGAAGATGTGCGCATTGGAAGTTTTTTTCCAATCAAGTTGAGTGTTGGCTATAGTTGTAGCATCATCCCTTGGAAACTTCCCAATTTCCCTCGAAAATGGAGAATTCCCAGCTCCAAAAGGATCCCATAAGTCAAGCGAAAATGGATCTGTCACGTCCCCTCATGTCCGAGAGGACGCGACTATGACACTGCTGCTAGCATTTAACCGGGAAATCTAAGCCCATGAACATAAGCAGAAAAATGCATTGAAGATATAAACACACAGAAGCATAATGCATGCAATCTACATCAAAAGAAAATACATTTTGTTCAGAGCATTCATCCTATTCATAATTCATAAAACAAGCAGCATTCATCATGTTCAAGCATTCAACCTGTTCATGATAAATTATAAATTAAATACATTGCAGAGATTAAACACACAAGAATACTTATCTTGAAAAAGAGTTGCCCCACAACCAGCTATGTCGTTGCAACGTTCCACCCAACCATAGGCCAGCGGGCTCATCAATCTCTCAGCACCACTGCCACCCCTGAGCTGGGCATGATTCCCACAAGGAATAAGGGAACAATAGCAAGCTCACACATAACAAAACCATACATCCACAGTTAAGCCAACACACAATCAACAAGCCAATAATATACGGGATCCTTGGACTTACTCAGCCAAGCCAACAATCACCCCCAAACATAGTCAACCATCTAGCATATGGGTTCCTTGGACTTACTCAACCAAGCCAACACCAGGATGAACTTCACATCCAAATACAAGTTATGGGTATGGACAAAAATGTCCTGGGAACCAAAATCGAAAATGGTAATTGGGGAAAAATGACCCAGGTCAGAAAATCATTTCAGGAAACGTTTAATGGCTTCACAGAGGCAAAAATGACCTCTACAAACCCCCTAGTTCATGGATTCAAATTCAGAAAAAGTCTACGGGCTTCGTATGGGAAAAATGACCTCTTCCAAAACCCCAAAACATGGATCTCTGTTGCACATTCACGTAGCAACACAGAAAACGAATTTTGGGCATGGAGAAATGCAAAAATGACAGGAAAATTGTGAGGAGAAAACACCCAACAATATCAGTTGTGTGAGGGAGACAATACGACCTCTTAAAACCCCCAAAACGTGAATCCCTGCTACACATGCACACAACAACACAAAAATGGCTTCCCAACCATTTAGAAAAATGGTAAAACTATAGAAAACATGAAAGTGAGAGCTCAACAAGCTTCAGCTACGTGAGAGAGACAAACGAGAATGAGAATGGGTGAGGAATGAAAGACATGGGTGAATAATGGCTTGGGCATGCATTTCCAAGAATTTACTTGCCCAAGAAGTCAAAAACACATTTTCAAAAAATGGGTGGCTTCCCAAATTCGAATTTGACTCCCATACTCTTCCCATTCCCATGCATTAACTTCCCCAGTCAATTTCTAGATGACTGGGCACAAAAGACAAAATGGGTAGTTGAAAACTTTATGGGTTTTCCCTTTTGACATTTGGCATTACCCTATTGGCTCAAGGGTTTGAATGTTTTCCCTCCCTATTCCTTGTTAAATCATGCCCCCATCTCTTTAACATTGCGGCGCATAGCTAGTTGTGGTATTTTTATTAATTCACATTTTTACATGATGTCTCCAAATATATTGTGCCTAGCTAGCAAAAAAACCATCGACATCGATTTTAATTGTTGATACATAAATGTTAAATCGATGGCGGGGCCTTCGCCTTGAGCTCCACACCATGATTAAATAATGATATTCACATCATATATAATTTAATGCAATATGGTAAAAACTGGGGTGTTACATTCCACTCCCCCTTCAATAGCACTGTCCTTAGTGCTTTACAAAATTGAACAAAATGCTACACTGGCACGACCCTAAGTGATCCGCAGAATTGAACAAAAAATGGATGTGCCAGTTTCATGGCATCCCCCATCTCCCACGTAGCCTCATCAGGACCATAGAGATTCCATTGCTCCTTTGTCTGTCCAATGACATGATCTGAAACTCTTCCAAGTTCTTAATTTCACACATCAATACACACCACAAGGTGCACTTGTAAGCATATTCTTCACTGCTGGTAGCTTTCTTCACATATGGGTGTCCATTCAAACTCTTATCCCCTTCTTTCGCAAAAAAGTGATTGAATGTGCAATCCTGGATAATCCTTCTTCTCAGCTTGGAACATTTCCAATGTCCTTGGCATCCAGCAATACCTATGCTCAAGCCCCAAGCAATGAGTCAATTCTCATGTTAGTATTCACAAGATTTTTCAAACCATAGATGAATCACATGCACATGTATATCGACATAAAATCAACAAGAAGTTTCCAAGTGAACCAAATTCTTATCTTCCCAAGTATCTTCTTTTGGCTCCACAGGTATCTGACTTGGATTTATACGACCATGGTACCCACAAAACCTGCCCCACCCCACACAAGGATGGTACCTCCTTTCTGCTATACAGTCCTTCGAGCATACCCACCCTTCTGGTGCTCTCTAGGGTGTGCATTAAAAGGTGGCCAAGTTTTTGCAAGCCTCGGATCACTTGTGACAATATCTCTCAACCAAGATCTGACAACTATGTTCCTGATCCTAACACCTCATCTAGGTGCTCACCAAGCTTAGGTGCTTCCCTTCCGGACACCACAATGAATTAACTCACATGTCATATTCATTTCTATAGGATGCAATCTATAATAAGATTTTCAAAACCATGGATGCATCATATGCTCATGTATATTTACAAAAAATCAACAACAACAAAAGTTTGATAAGTAAACCAAATACTTATCGATATAGCATCTCTCAATCGTGATCTGGTCAGCCCCTCTTCAAAGCCTAACACTTCCTTGGCTACTCAATGGTAGATCTAACTTAAGGGCCTAGCACCTCTTCCAGTGCTCACCAAGCTTAGGCGCTTCCTTTCCAGGAACCATAACAGATTAATTCACATGTCAAATTCATTTTTGCAAGATTCATTACTTAACAAGATTTTAAAAATATTAGCTGAATCATTATGCACATATGTAATTATAGAAAATAAACCAGGATTTGCCAAGAAATCCAATACTTATCTGTATGGCATCTCTCAACCAAGATCTGGTCAGCCCCACTTCAGAGCGTAACACCTCCTCAGGTGCTTAATGGAAGCTCTGGCTTAAGGGCCTAGAACCTCCTCCAAGTGCTTACCAATGCTCAAGCGTTTCCTTTCCATACATCATAATACCTAGGGGTTAGTCTCTTCACGGATCCCCCACTCTTGTGACAGTCCCCTTACGGTGTGAATGTCTGCAGAAAGAAGTCTAACCTGATGTCTTACACCCTGGGCATCCCTAGTGTTGCATACCGGTTCCTAGCTGGAAAGGGGGAGAAGCTATGTACCCAAGCACATCCTTCCAAAGGATCCATGTACCCCAAGTACATATTTTCATCGTCTCACCTGCATTACATACAAGCATGTAGTTCACATGAGATGTCATCATAAAAAAAATTCAATCATAGTTTTTCAAACCTATTCCCAACACATCCCTCCGAGAAGCTATGTATCCAACTACATCCTTCCAAGGAGCCATGTACGCCTAGTACATCCTTCCGAGGAGTGATGTATCCCAAACACATCCTTCCGAGAAGCTACGTACTCCAAAGGCATACTTTCATCATCACACCTGCGTTACATACAAGTATGCAGTTCACATGAGATGCCATCATAAAAATTTCAATCATAGATTTCCAAATCTATTTCATGCATACATGATTTCCCAAATCTCAAATGATTAATAACATTGATAGTCAAATAAGAATCTGAGTTCATAATTCTACTTTCTGTAGAAAATCAGATTTTGCAACTATGAAGTCATCCTCATATTGTTTGGCTCTTGCCAGTGGGAGTACTTATCCCTTACTTACACATGCTTCCCAAAACCTGGACATCCACATACAGCATGTCATCCTAAAACAATTTTAAATCAGCCCAACAGTCACAGTTAGCAACAGGAAAATTCAGACATCAAGCAATGCAAGACAAGCATATCCATTATTAGTATGACTCAAAACCATCACAGGAGATCACAATCTCCCCTAATCAATAGAAAACCTTGCAATCTGAAGTTCCAAAATATGTTCATATTCATGAGTTTTTCCCTCATAATGTCTGGCCTTTGGACATGGCAGATTCCTACCTCAATTCACTGAGTACCACTTAGACTGCCCTGTCCAAGTCATTCTATTTGCAACCTTCAGGCATCAATGTCCCAAGCAGTCCTTGGACAAAGCCATACCCAACTTCGACCGCAGAGTACCACTCAATGACCTCCTGTAGTATCCTACAAATCCCATATAGGATCGCACATTTGTCACATTCCTCAACATGCATACAATTCATGCCCACCTAGCACTTTCAATACCATCCATAGATGTGTTTCATGCTTTCCCTCATTCTTAGAATGAATAAGAATATCATCAAGGATGACAAGAACAACTTGTCCAGATATCTACTAAAAAGACCATTCATGGAACATATGAACATAACTGGTATGTCCGTGAGACCAAATGGTATCACCTGATGCCTAGCCCTTCTTTTGACAGTGTTTAGCCAGACTGATACTTGATTTTTAGTCTGGTCTGAAATTTAGCAAAACCGCTAACCTATCCGACTCTGTCAATGTACCAAACAACACTCTTTCCATGAGATGAATTCAAGCCTTTGGTAAATTGGATTTTCATAAACATCTCATTCCCATCTCCAGCAATTAACTGACTTGCTAGTTCATCAACGAAATGGATGGAGGTCTGTCATATCTAGATCGACGGTGGATCTCAAATATCATAGGGTGGATTTCATCAATATCGCGCTCGTCGGGACTTTCTTTCTCCACGCTATATCACCCAACAAAATAGCTCACAGTCGCTGATCTGCTTCGAGATCAACCTCATCGATTGATCTCAATCTCTTTTATGGCAATAACCTTCACATTTCGTGGCTGATTCACCATTTTATCCTTCTCGCTATTCAGTCAGCGAAATTCATTATGGTCATAGATTCCCAACCCTTCAAATATCCACCATACAATCTACCATCATGAGGATGATTTAATCTTGGCACTATTGGGTTATCTCAGATGTAACTCCAACATTGTGAATCCCATCTTCAACCGTGGAATTGTTCCTGGTCACGATCTCAATTTCCTACTTGCTTACTATCGATCCTTGTAGTGATTGATCGCTGATATAGAAACCTAAAACAAGTTTATTCTGAACATAATTCATTCATGAAATCCTCAATGGATTATTAATTTAACTCTCATTCGATTGATCAGAGAATCGATCAATCGATCTATGTTTCTCTCCCTCTCAGAAACCTTGATTCACATACAAGATTATCAATCATTAATAGAGGATTTGATTCATGAAATCACACATTCAGACAGAATTGAATTTACACGGAGATTATGCCGAAATAGGTTTTCTTCATTCACACAATGAAGCTGTACATACAATTTTGTCTCAGAGCCTGCATTCTGATCATAGCAAGACCTATTCTTCCTGATAGCCTCTTCTAGAGTTCTAGGTTTATCAAACTTAATCTTGCTTTTGTAAGCTTGAGCTAGCCTACTTAGAAGACGCTTGGGTTTCACTTTATCATTTATGATGTATATGGCATACCTCAATAGTTTCAAGAACTAGTTTGCATAGTCCTCCATGGTCAACTGTCCCAATTTCAATTTCATCTCCTTAGATGTTGTGAACTTTCCTCACATTCCCATCCTGATGCAGACAATTCCTGCGCGAATGGTTTCCTCCAGATTCCCAACATTGGAGTGATTTCCCCATGGTTCCAGCTCCTTGAATGTTGTGGACTTGACTTTCATTCCCATTCTGATGTGGACAATAGTTAATCATATGGTCTCCTCCACATCCCCAACATTGGAGCGGTTTCCTTGGATTTTTTCCCATCATTTTGGCTGGCTTAGCCATAGCTTGTGACGGCTGCTTTTGCTGATTTCGGGAGTGAGAAGCTTTGAAACTTTCTTCCTTTGGTCAAGCTTCACATTCTTCTTGCAGGAATTTCTCCTACTCCCTTTGACATTTGTTGTCTGATGTCCAGAGTTTATCTGCCTTTGGGGGTCTGTCAAACTATGTAGGATGGCTACAGTCAACTGATTTTCTCTTCTAGAGCCTTGGTCATCCTTTCATTTTCCTTTCTACAACCCTGCAACTCCATCCTCAGGTTCTTTGTGGTAGCTGCAATATTTGGGGGATTCTCTTGATTCCTCTTCCCATCAAATTCGGTTTCAGCATCATTGACCTAAACATCTTTCCCCATAGCATCTGCCTCGATCTTGTAGGGATCATGTGCATCACTCATGATGTAAATCTTCTTGGCGCTGATCTTCTTGGTCGGACCAAGACCAACTTATCAACTTGCACTATGACTCTGCAAAATGTGTTCAAGAACACCATTGTTAAATTATAAATTTATAACATTCTCAGAAATTTATAATTACTTGCCTGCATTTGGAAAAGCCATATATATTGACAACTTGTCAAACACATAGACTTTCTCTTCATAAACAACGACTGTCTCAGGGGGACGACGGGGGTCAAGGAGTCCAAAGGTGAGATGATGAAAACATGTACTTGGGGTACATGGCTCCTCTGGAAGGATGTAATTGGGTACCGTAGCTTCTCCCCCCTACCAGCTAGGCACCGGTATGCATCACTGGGGATGCCCAAGGTGTAAGACATCTGATTAGACTTCGTTCCACACACATTCACACCGTAAGGGGACTGTCACGAGAGTGGGGGCTCCGTGAAGAGAATAACCGCTAGGTATTATGATGTCTGGAAAGGAATCGCTTGAGCATTGGTAAGCACTTGGAGGAGGTGCTAGGCCCTTAAGCCAGAGCTGTCATTAAGCACTTGAGGAGGTGTTAGGCTCTGAAGCCCAGCAAGCTTCAGCTGCGTGAGCGATCCAAATGTGAAGGAGAATGGGTGAGGAATGAAATACATGGGTGAATA
This sequence comes from Pseudotsuga menziesii, assembly GCA_001517045.1. Taxonomy (NCBI): domain Eukaryota; kingdom Viridiplantae; phylum Streptophyta; class Pinopsida; order Pinales; family Pinaceae; genus Pseudotsuga; species Pseudotsuga menziesii. Next base: position 10,143 of record LPNX010968131.1, on the reverse strand, counting down.
ATGGCTTGGGCATACATTTCCAAGCATTTGCTTGCCCAAGAAGTCAAAAACATGTTTTCCAAAACTGGGTGGCTTCCCAAATTCGAATTTGACTCCCATACTCTTCCCATCCCCATGCATTAACTTCCCCAACCAATTTCTAGATGACTGGAAACAAAAGACAAAATGGGTAGTTGACAACTTTATGGGTTTTCCCCTTTGACATTTGGCTTTACCATGTTGGCTCAAGGGTTTGAATGTTTTCCTTCCCTATTCCTTTTGAAATCATGCCCCCATCTCTTTAACGTTGCGACGCATAGCTAGTTGTGGTATTTTTATTAATTTGCATTTTTACATGATGTCTCAAACTATATTGTGCCTAGCTAGCACATAAACCATCAGCATCGATTTTAATCACCGATACATAAACATAATTCGATGGCGAGGCCTTTGCCTTGAGCTTCACACCATGATTATATAACGATATTTACATCATATATAATTTAATGCAATAGGGTAAAAACCAGGGTGTTACAGGATCGAAAATACTAGAGCATCCGCCAAAAAAGCGAAGAACAAGAGACTTCTCAACATATATGTTTGAGATTTAGTTTACCAAGTTGAAAAGGTAGTTGAATTGGTAGCCATCGAACACCAAACACAGACTAGACTATTTTTTGCTTGACGAACATGAACAATGTCATGGTCACAACACGTCTAGATCCCCACTAAATAATTCCCAGAAGATCAAACTGGTAGGTGCGTTTGTTCTGGAAAGGCGTTGATTTTGGCATCATTTGAAACATGGTAGGTTGCTTAAAGGACTTCCCTATTCTTAACTTCATGGTTCCATTTAATTTAGTACATTAAAAGGGCATAATGTGAATTGTTCAAACCACTCTATACCCATAAATTGCGTTGTCTACAAGTACCATTATTTGTTGCGCATGATCTAAAATATGGCATGTACCATAAAACTTCTTTAAAATGTTTGCAGACATCATATGCTCCATTCAAATGCTTTTAGAGTTCCTAAGCTTCCAAAAATATTTAAATAAATGTATAGATTGGAATAAATATTTAAATAATTAGGGTCGAGGAATATAATTCTTCGTCTTACACTAAATGAGGGATGTGAGTAAGGTTGCTTGGTGATCCTTACCTATAATAAGGTAGCAATACGTAAAGTTAACAAATGTGTATCCAACCTCACTTGCAAGCTTAACAATGACTTTCGTGTGGCTATATATTACTTTGCGGCTAAGTTGAAAATCACAAATTGACATTGTCTCAAGTGAGTACATAGAAAAGGTGTTGGAGAGATTTAGAATGCATAATGAAAAACTAGTTAGCACACCTTTGGCATGCCATTTCAAACTAAGTAAGGATATGTGTCCCAAGACACACAAGGAGATAAAATACATATCCAAGGTTCCCTATTCATCATCAATTGGAATCTTGATGTATGCCATGGTGTGCACAAGACCAGATATTACACATGCAATGGGAGTTGTGAGCATGTATATGAACAATCCAGGTAAAGAGCATTGGACGATAGTACAATGGATTCTCAGGTATTTGAGAGGTACCATTTATCATGCATTATGTTTTGGAGGTTCAGACATTGTTCTACAGGGATATGTTGACGTTGATATGGATGCTGATAAAGACAACAGGAGGAGCACCACAGGGTATGTTTTTGTTGTAGGTGGAACAACGGTAAGTTGGATTTCAAAATTGCAAAAGGTTGTTACACTTTCAACAACAGAAACAGAGTATGTTGCTACTACAGAGGCTAGTGAAGAGATGATTTGGTTGCAGCGGTTCATGGAGGAAATGGGTAAGAAGCAAGAGAATTACAGGTTGTACAGTGACAGCCAAAGTGCCATTCATCTTGCAAAGAAATCAACCTTTTAGTCGAAGACTAAACATATACAGTTCAAGTACCATTTCATAAGATACGTTCTAGAAGATGAACTGTTAAAATTGGAAAAGATACATACTAGCCAGAATCCTGCAGACATGTTGACAAAGGTAGAAACAAGAGAGATACTGAGTTCCTGCTCAGTTTCAGTTAGCCTTCAAGCATGAAGGTGAGGAAGAGAAATTTGTCAAGTCTAAGGTTTAGAGCAGAGTCCAGCACGTGCAACAATGCTCGAGTAGTTGTGATCAATCTTCAAGTGAGAGATTGTTGGTTATGGAGATTCATCTTCTATATTCAGATATCTTATTGTTCAACTGTGTTTGTACCCCAGTTTTACTGTAGATTCATCACAACAAGGGTGACCTGTGGTATTTTCCCATGGTAATTCCCCTATAAAAGGAAAGAATTGTAATACGGTTGTGTATTGTATTGTAACATTGTAAAACAATCTCTGTGATTGTGTGATAAACACCGTGAGAGAGTGATGAGGAAGTGCAGCAGGGTTTGTTGCAGGTTGTATCCCTTCATTTTGTTGGATGGTACAATAATAAAGAACTAGCAATTTATGTGTGGGTGTAGCCCATCTTTGGTGAACCACGTTATATATGTGTCTCTCTTGTAATGTGTTTTAATATTGGTATCTTGTTTATTGTTATTAATCTGCAATCTTGCTTTTCTAAGAATTAAATACATCATTTATTGCAAATTCAATTCAAAATTGAATTGCACAAAAATCCCTTGTACATACTCTTCTGCGTGTTTATGGTTGCAAACTTAGAGGTTTTCATTAATAGTTATTCTTAGAGGAATGACCCCTTTATTGTTCTTAATGTGTAAATTTATTTTATGAATTACTCGAAAGATTTATCTATGGGTTTGTTTTCCTAATTTTTTAATAAACAAATAATATAATCAATTTCACTTGTACGTTATTAGATTTAAAATAGATTTTGTAATTTTGGTCATACCTTGATTCTTGAGAATAATAAGTGTTTGTATATTTATGTAAATATAGCTACAATAAACCACTATTTTAGAAAAGTTAATAGATTTAGAATAAAGTATTAAAGTTGACTTGTTTTGTCAACTAAAACAAAACTCACAAATTTTCATAATAAATTTTTTTTAATTTATTTATTATAGTCAATTTCCTTTTCCTTTTGTTTTTGTTTTAATATATATATATATATAATCTGAGAAGGAATACGAATAGTGTGCTAATGTCATTATTCATAGATCATATAATCTAGTTGCATTGCTAATAATACTTAATAGTGTAACAATTGTTTTTTAATATTTTATTTATATTGACTTGGTTTTTTCGTTACTTTTCTAAAGCAAAATAATATTGTAACGTATTTTTATTATTTTCTTAGAGTTTTGACTCTTCATTACTTTTCTAAGGCATAATAATACTGTAACATATTTTTATTATTTTCTTAGAGGTTTGACTCTTCATTAATTTACAAGAGTTCTAAATCTTCTCACGTAATAAATCAAATCATTGAAACAAACATATGGAACTTCCAAAATCCATTTTGCATTTAACTTTTATGAATGTTTGATTCAATCATTCACTCCATTTATAAATTGGGTTTGTGCTTCTCAATTAAATTATTTGAATTTATTGATTAATTTAATAATAATAATACATAATGCATAAATCAAGGCCTTTTAGCCTACGGGGCCAAGTCCTCCTCCTCATTAGCGTCCTCTTCCATGACCTTTGTCTTAAAAAAAAATTATATTGCAAAATATTTTAAATTTTATATAAAAAATATTTTTCATTATGATATGGGAAAGAATATTTCCTTATAGCATATATCATATCAATATTATGGATTCCTAATTAACAATGAATTAAAAGTTGTTAAAAAGAAATTGAATACATTTATTACAAGTTATGTGTGTATTCATTTAAAATTAAATATAGGTTTTGAATCTTTGTCTTAAAAAAATCTTATATTGCAAACCATTTTAAATTTCATATAAAAAATATTTTTCATTATGGTATAGGAAAGAATATTTCCTTATAGCATATACTATATCAATATTATGGATTCCTAATTAACGATGAATGCAGATGATTTATTAATAATTCATATCACTATTAATTAATTATTTTAATCATTATATTTATATGACTTTTTTTCGATCTAATAACACTTTATCATTTATTATATGTCTTAAATTATTTCAAAATCGGTTATCTATATAAAACATATAATTTAATGTGTATTAAATAATTGGATTGTAAAGTTTTCATTAATGATTTTTACGCTTTTTCTTAGTGGAATTAAACTTATTATTTTATAGGTTTCAGAAATTAAAAAACAAAAAAATACATTTTTGAAGAGGACAACATATATATTTTTTGAAAATTTTTCGTTGTGTATTCTTTTATGTTAATGTGTTTTTTTGCATTGAACACGTGATTTTAAAAGTGTAAGTTTGAAAAGTAAAATAATGTCATGATTTCAAAACCTTGTAAATTACATGTCAATAAATAACAATTCCCTAACAAATCTATCGATATGAAGTCTGTGACCTAATAACAAATTCATCGATATGAAGTCTGTGACCTAAGGTGCATCCTAGGATAGGGTTTAGACATCCCAAAGAGGCCTGTAAAATTAAATTCATAACATAGGAGGATAAAAGCCAATTTTAAATCCATTGATTGAGGTTTTTAAAACCCTCGATCTAGTTTTTAAACACTCTTTTTAAATATGTTGATCGAGGGATTAAGTGTAGTTAAACTAAAAGCTTGATGAAGCTATTTTCAAGCTCGATAAAGCGATTTGAGTTAATTAATTTTTTTTTATACATATAAAATTTAAACTTTTTCCATGTATTGTGATTGTTTTTTAATTTTTTTTAAACATTAAATAATAACCGCATATATTAATACATAATATTTGCAAACATAGCAATTTCAAATCTTTTTGAATCCATCTAATGTGATTTATGGCTCATGGTTTGTTAACACATTGTAAATTCAACCATGGTATCATATCACATCAAATGCCATGGCTTACCGACACTACAACAAAACCTTGTGATTAGCGTCTCTTTTAGCGTCCACTATCACTTTTAGTGTATTTTTCATCATTTTTTGGTAAAAGTGGATGCTTTTACACGGGATGGCGCTTTTAATGGCGTTATTAATGTCCATTTTTAAAAATTGACGCTATTTTGGACGCTAATTAGCATCCCAATTAGCGTCCAAAATAGCATCCCATAAAACGCCTAGAATAGCCTCCAAAAAAGTCCAGAATAGCACCATATTGAGCCAGGGTAGCGCGAGGAATTGCGCCCTACTTCCTACTTCTGCTCAACACCTCACAACAACATCCATATTGGGTTCATTTGGAGGTGTTCCTTCCCACCCTGTTTTGTGTAGGCACCTGCTCAGCTCAACAACTCTTTATGACAACATCTGGATTGGGTTCATTTGGAGACATGCCCTCCCACCCCGGTTGATGTAGACACTTGCTCAGTTCAACTTCCTTTGGAGGCACACCCTCCCACCTTAGTATATGCAGTCCCCCTCTTTAGTCTAAACCAAAACATTCTTCAATGTATTCATTATTTTGCAGCACAACTCAACAACTATCATTTTAGACTTGGTTTTAGTTTTCTCACATTTCACCTGAGAGGAAGAAAGAAGGGATCCTTTCCCCTTCAATTAGGAGGAATTGGTATGAATGGGAGGCCCATCCATCACAATATGATGTTTGGATTTGGTTCACACCCCATTATCAAATTAGATTGGTTAATTAGTTAGGTATATTATTAAATAATGGTTAGCCTTTTGACTTGTCAAATGTGGACATGCATGTAATCATATCAAAATGTTATGAAGCCTTCATCTAATATAAGCTAGTATTTTTTTCTTCTTATATGTATTTTGTTTATTCTAATTTCGATTATTAAGTTTCATATGTATGTGGATCAATAATTTATTACATAAATTTTGTTGATACCTTTGATAATTACCATTTAACTATTTTATTTTATTTTTATTGTTTTTTATGTGGTTCGTTGCACCATAGCTTCGTGGAAAGAATTTCAAGGGGCCAACCCAAAGGGACCTCACCTTGTAAGCACCAGTTTTGGGAACTTGTCCCCGGAAGGGATAGAGAATTCAAGCGTTGACCTCGACCTACTAACATCTTAGCCACATAATCTCCAACCAACTGAGCTACCCCACTGGACTAATTTTTAACTTTTATTTATTATAGTAGATTCAATATTTAATATATATAGTCATATTAAAATTGTTATGATAATTAAATACATAAAACTAGCACACAATAACACTTCACTTCTATACCAAACAATCCTAAAAGAAACATTAAAAAAAGAGTGAAAAACTAAAACAACAATAAAAACAAATTACATAACAATAATTAGAAATAAATCAATATTTTCAAAAAAGAACAGAACTTATGAAACACTTAATACATGTGAAAATATCACAAGCCAAAATATATAGATCATTTAAAATCACATGTTTTAATTTTTTTTTATTATCTTAATATAAAAAACATTAATATTATAGTATACATAGACTTTAAACCAAAATCTATTTTAACCTACAAACTAAATATTAAATTTAAAAACAAATTAAAAATTAAGAAAAAAAATAAAACAAAGTAATTATTCAATTCCCTACTTACTAAATATTTAAAAAAGAAACATCATAAAACAAAATAACAAAAACTAAAAATAATAAATATAATATAAAACACATGTTAATATTAAAAAAAGAAACATCAACATGTTAATATTAAAAAAGAAACATCATAAAATAAAATAACAAAAACTATAAGTAGTTCATTAATCCAAGAGGGTAGTTCCAACTATTAAATGATCCTCCAATCACTATATTAAAAATTAGAAACAATTCCAATAATATATATCATTATTTTAATATATACTATTATTTTAATATATACTATTATTTCCCCCTTAAATACATTCACTACATTAGCTTCTTGTACGGTTTTTGATGCTTAGTTGCTCTACCCTCCCCATAATGTTGATTTAATAGCTCATATCTCTATTTCAATAGCTATGAACATTGCGGTTTGATGGCAGATTTTATATCATATTAAAGGGTTTTTATTATTTTACTATTTCATAAATGTAATTTCTTATTGGTTTGCAGGAGGTCAGCCCAGGCTAAATACTACAACTTTCTCATCCATGAAGCCGAATGTAATTAGTTGATGGCATATTTTAGATCATATTAAAAGGTTTTTATTATTTTATTATTTCATTAATGTAATTTCTTATTGTTTTGCAAGAGGTCACCCAGGCTAAATACTATAACTTTCTCATCCATGAAGCCGAATGTAATTAGATTTTTTTTCTAAATTCGTTTGCCTTGAATACTATTTCATTGGTTTTCTTAGAATATATGCAGAAGATCAAAGGTAGCTTAAGGAAACCTTGTCATTTCAATTTTTTTCTTAATTTCTTCTAACTAGTTTCATTGATTTTTAGAATATGAATGGAGGTGATCCAATAAATCGAGAATACAGTTGGAGAGAGATGGATTAGCCAAGAAGAAAGCAAAAGAGGAAGAATTCAATCATTAGGGGAGGAGGGAAGTAATCCAATCTATGGTATGTTTATGATAATTTTTTTATTTGAGTTTTTGAGTTATTTTATTCCAAATTTCTAATGCCTATAATGAAATATTCAATTGCAAAGGTTCCCAGTGGATTTCATGAGGACGAAAAACATATTCAAAAAAGTTCACTGGAGGCTCAAAGTTTTCACCAGCCTTAACTCTTTGTTCATAAATTTTTGAAAAAAAGAACTTAATAGCATTCAAATAAAAATCATAGCACTAAAACAAATGAATGAGAATGAATAATACCAAGTTTTTTTTTTTTTTAATATATATAAACAAACCTCAATTAGGTAAATGACACTGAAGGAGTAAGAACCTTGATCCTTTGGTAGGTGTAAATGAAGGAGGCATAAGTAGGCGAATATCTAAGATTCATTGAAATGAATTTATATATAAGGTTTAGTTTTTAAATTTGTTTAGCGGTTAAATTTTTATCTATATTTTAAATAAAATAAATTATTATTTAAAATTTAGATAAAAATATATTTCATTCATTTAAAAAAATTATAGTTTTTTATTATGTTTATAAATATTATCATTTTATTTGTATAATTTATATAATTTTATAGTTTTGTTATTTTTTAAAATGTCATTAATTTATTTAAATAGTTTTTATTACATTTTAAAAATATTATATAAGGTATTGTAATATTCAATTTACAATATTAATTTATGTCATTTCTTTTTATAGATTATACTTTCTTATAAATTTGTTTAATGATAATATTTTAATTTTATTTATATTAGCTATAATAATTTTAACTAACAATTATAAGATGTTATTATTATTATTTTTCGTTTGTTTTAATTGGAAATGGTTTATAATTGTTTTCTAAAGCATTAC
>LPNX010968111.1:16141-32805 GCA_001517045.1 Pseudotsuga menziesii | reverse complement strand
GCTGAGTGTAGAGTAGGAAGAAAGATATATATATATATATATATATATAGAGAGAGAGAGAGAGAGAGATAGAGAGAGAGAGAATATTTAATGGAAAGGGGAATTGGGTGAGCGAGAGGGGGTTTAGTGGTAGGAGAGATATAGAAAGAGAAGATAGGGGTAAAGAGAAAGAGACAAGGTTAGGAGGGAGAGTGTTAGGGGCTTCGAGAGAAAGAAAGGGATGATAAATAGTGGTATATGAAGTTAGGGAGCGAGAGAGTCGGGGGTAATGGGTTTAACAATTAGGTAATGGATGGGAGAGAGAGAGAGAGAGAGAGAGAGAGAGAGAGAGAGAGAGAGAGAGAGAGAGATGATGGGTTGATTATGGTTAAAGGTAGAAGGGGTGTTAGGGTAGAGAAAGAGATAAAGGTTGGGAAGTTAAGGTTTTTAGGGAGGATGACGGATGTTATGAAGAAGAGAGGGTAGAGAGAGAGAGAGGCACGGTGGTTATTAATGGTAATGCAGAGGATGAGGGTTGGGGGAGATACATATATAGAGACCAATGGGTTTAGGTTTATTTGAAGGAGGAGGGAAATTAGAGAGAATAAGTTGTATAACAAAAGGAAGAGTGAGTTAGATATGGGAGGGTGGTTACTATTAGTGGGGTGGGGGATCATAAGAGATAAAGAGAGAGGGATGGTAACATTTAGGGGGCATAGGGGAGAGAGAGAGAGGGGGGGATGGAGTGGTAGGAGTAGGAGAGGTAGAGAGAGTGGAGGGGTTAATGATGGAGATGGAACTTAAGAGTAGAGAGAGAGATCTGAGAGGGTGGGTGTCAGGGGATTGGGGAGAGATAAAAAGGTAGGGGTTGTGGGTAGGTAGAGGAGTAGGACTGAGAGATACTAATAGAGGATCTTAGTAAGGGTTTAGGGAGGATTGGAGAGAGAGAGTGAGAGAGGAGGGGTATGAGTTGGGGGTTGTGTGTGTGTCTCTAAGAGAGAGAGTGAGGGAGATGAAAAGGGGGAGGTGTTAGGGAGAAGGGGGGGAGATCGAGAGAGGTAAGGGAGGATAAATATAGAGTGGGGGTTGGGGACGGGGGTAAAGAGAGAGAGGGAGATAGATATATATATAGGAGTGGTATTTTTAGGAAGATTAGGTGAGAGAGAGGGGGATTAGGGTTAGGGGTAGTAAGAGATGGTTTATGGAGAGAGATTGGTATATATTAGGGGTAGAGATGAGTGGATGATTATGGCTAGGGGTAATATGGGGTTCAGGAAGAGAAATAGATAGAGTTGGGAGAGTATAGTTGTTTGAGGAGGAGGGAACTTAAAGAGAAGAGGGGTTAGAGATGGAGAGAGTTACAGAGAGACAAAAAGAGGTGAGTGAGGTTATTAGTAGTAGGGTGTAGAAGGGGTGTTCTGGGAGAGAAAGAGTTAGATATTATTAGGGTTGATAGTTTTGGGAGAAGAATGGATATAGATAAGACATTTATACTTGAGGATTCTATTGGTGGAGTAGTTGGAGAGAGAGAGAGAGAGAGAGAGAGAGAGAGAGAGAGAGAGAGAAAGATTAGGTGTGAGAGGGGGAGTTAGAGGTAAATGAAATAGGAGAGATGTTAGGGAGAGGGTTACGTAGTTATGAGAGAGAGATAGAGATAAGGGTGTGATTATGGGTAGGGGTAGAATTAGGGTTAGAACAGAGAAATACCTAAATATTGATGAGTTAAGGTTTTTGGGAGTATGAGGGAAGTTACGGTGGAGAGGGGGTAGAGAAAGAGAGAGAGAGAGGAAGGGGATTTATTAGGGGTAACAAGGAGGAGGGGGATTAGGGGAGGGAAATTAGAGATAAGGGGGGGTATAGGAGAAGGGAGGGAGAGTGAGAGATGGGAGGTGGTAATTAATAGTGGGGAGGGGGGTTATAAGTGATAGAGAGAATGGGATGGTTATATTTATGGGGCCTATTAGAGAGAGGGGGTCGTTAGTAGAAGGTGCAGGAGAGGGAGAGAGTGAGAGAAGGAGAGTGGGGGCGATAATAATCTAGAGGGATATTAATCGTTTAGAGAGATATGGAGAGAGGGTTGTTATTAAGGGGTAGGGAGGAAGATAAGGGGGTAAGGGTTAGAGATAAGTGGAGGAGTAGGTGTGAGTGACAATGATATATAATGTTATTAAGGGTTAGTGGGAGGAGGGGAGGGAGGAGGGGGGTTAGTTGTAGGGGTATGACTAGGGGGTTGACTGTAGGAGAAAGAGAGGGGGTATTATTAGGGAATATAGGAGAGAGAGGGGTGGGGGGGACAATATTTAGTGAGACATGGTGGGGATAAAGGTAATGAGAAAGAGAAAGAGAGAGAGGGCATTAGTGAGGGGGTTTATGGAGAGAGAAATGGATGGACTTTAGGATTTGGTGGATTATTAGAGGAAAGCAAGAGAGAGAGAGAGAGAGAAGTACAACTCTCAATGGTGAGGGTGAGTATTTTAAGGAGTAGAGACATAGAGAGAGAAGTGGTGATTAGGGTTAGTAGGGATGAGAGTGATTTGGGGATATAAAGAGAGAGAGGGGGGGGAATTAGTTTTTTGAGGAAGAGTATTCAAATGAGACATAAGGAGAGGTGTAAAGAGAGAGAGAGAGAGGTGGTTAGGGGTTTGGGGAGGAGGGAAATAAGGGAGAAGGGGGGCATATATATTGATATATATATATATATATATATATATAGAGAGAGAGAGAGAGTGCATATTTTGGTTAGTGGTGGGGGGATTTTAATAGACAAGGAGAGAGGATGGGTAAGGGTTTAGGGTGTATTGGAGAGAAGGGCATGGTTAGTTGTAATAGTAGGAGAGATAAAGAGATATAGGTGGGGTTAAGGATATAGCAGGGAAGTTACAAGTAGAGATAGAGACAGAGGGATGGAAGGAGAGAGGATGGGTGTTAGTAGGTCGTAGGAGAGAAAATAGTGGGGGTTAGGGGAGCTTGGGTGTTAGTATGTTGCAGGAGAGAAAATGGTGGGGGTTAGGGATAGGAAGATTAGTGGCTAGAGATAATTGATAGGGTTTTAATAATGGTTATGGGGAGAGAGAGAGAGAGAGAGAGAGAGAGAGAGAGAGAGAAGAAGGAGGAGGCAGGTTTGTTGTAGGTGTCAGAGTAGGGTGTGGGATTGTGAGAGAGAGAGGGAATGGATTTTATGGATTGGGAAGAGAGATAAGGGTGGGGGTTATGTGTAGGTTTAGGAACATTAGATTGAGAGAAATAAAGAAAGTGAAGTGGTACAGAGAAGGAATTAGGAGAGATAGAGGGAGAGACAAAGACATAATAGTTTTAGAAAGAGGTACATAGCAAACAAAGAGGGGGATTTAGGGGTAGGGTAAAATAGAGGGGCCTCAGGCAAAGAGAGATGGTTGGTTATGATTACAGAGAGAGAGAGATGTTAGGATTACATAAAGAGAGAGAGAGAGAGAAGGAGATGTTATAGGTAGAGAGAGAGATATGGTAGTTGGGGGTAGGGAGAGAGATGGGGGTTGGGGGTATGGATATGGTGATGATGAGATGGGGGGTTAGTGATAGAGAGAGAGACAAAGAAAGATATTGGGGAAGAGGGAATTTAAAGAGAAGAGGGAGAATGGTTAGAGGAAGCGGGAGGGGGATTAGGAGAAATATAAAGAGAGGGGGGAATTAGGGACATAAGGGGGGAGAGAGAGAGAGAGGATAGGGGCAAAGAAACATAGCAATATAGGGAGGGAGAGTGTTATGAAGTTTAGGGAGAGAGAAAAGAATAGGGGTTATTGGTAGGTGGAGGAGTTAGAGAGGGATAGAGAAAGTAATAGGGGTTTAAGGGTTTGGGGGAGGAGGATAAAGAGTGAAAGAGAGATGAGGAAGGTTAGTGGTTGGGGTGTGTGTGATAGAGAGAGAGGGAAGTGTTAGGGATTAGAGGAAGAGAGGGAGGGGTTTTAATTAGGATTGGGAGTTGAGAGAGAGAGAGAGAGAGAGAGAGAGAGAGAGAGAGAAATGATGGGGGTGATTAGGGGTATGGTGTAGTAGGGGTGTTTGCATAGAGAAAGAGCTAGAGATAGATATGGAGGGTTAATAGTTCTAGGAGGAGCAGGTATTGATAGAAGAGGGATATTCCCATGGACTCAATGGGGATATATATATATATATATATATATAGAGAGAGAGAGAGAGAGAGAGAGAGAAGTTATAGTGGGAGGGGGATTAAGTGAGAGAGGGAGGGGGTGTTAGAGGTAAGGAGAGTAGGTAGGGAGTGAATGTTGCAAGTTATGAGGAGAGAGAGATATATGACAAGGTGATTACATGTAGGGGTAGGAGAGGATTTGGGTTATAGAAATATATAGAGATTTAAGACCTAAGGTTTTTGAGTAGGATGAGGGAAGTTATATAGAGGAGAGGGTAGAGAGAGAGATAAAGTGATAAGGATGGAGATAAAGAGAGAGGGCGGATTATTAGGGATAGTGTTAAGGAGGGGTGTTAGGGAAGATACAGATATAGAGAGCGAGAGATTTAGGTTTCTAGGGAGGGTGAGAAATTGGAGAGAAGGGGGGTATAGGGGAAGGAATAGAGAGTGAGAGATGTGAAGGTGATTACTAGTAGTGGGGAGAGGGATGTGAGTTATAGAGACACAGGGGTGGTAATATTTAAGTGCAGTAGAAGAGATAGAGAGAGGGAGTGGGGAGAGAGAGATGGAGGGGGTGGTTAGTTGTAGGAGTAGGAGTTGGAGAGAGAGAAAGGGGTAGGGGTTAGGGCTAGGTGGAGTATTAGGGGTGAGAGAAAATGAGATAAAATTTTAGTAATGGTTATGGGGAGAAGGAGAGAGAGAGAGAGTGCAGGGAGGATGGTGGTAGCTATAGAGAAATTAGTAGGGGGTTTTTTGTAAGAGAGAGAGAGAGAGAGAGGGAGAAGTGGGAGAGAGAGGGGTGGAGGAGATAATATATAGAGAGAAAGGGTTGGGTATAGTGGTAAATAGAGAGAGAGAGGGAATATGTTAGGGGATTGGAAGATAGACAAATGAGTGGGATTTAGGAATAGTTATAGAAAGAGAGAGAGAGTCAAGGGAGAGAGTTGGTGGAGTATAGAAGAGAAGAGAAGAGAGAGAGAGAGAGAGAGAGAGAGAGAGAGAGAGAGAGAGAGAGATGCTGATTAAGGGTAGTGGGGAGGAGGGATATTAGTGGAGAGAAAGAAAGAGATATGTTAAGGGTGTTAGATGTTTGAGGAGGAGGAGGAGAGAGACTAGAGGGAATAGGGTTTAGAGAGAGAGAGATGGGAGAGAGAGAGACATTTGGTGATTAGGGGTAGTGGGGAGGAGGGGGTTTGGAAGAGACAAAGAGAGAAATATTTAAGTGATTAGGGGCTTGGAGAGGAAAAGGAAAATTAGAGAGAAGGAGGGTATACAAAGAGAGAGGGGGGGAGGTGGTTAGTGGTGGGGGAGATTATAGGAGAGAGAGAGGGATTAGAGAGATATGTGGTGTGATTAGTTGTAGGGGTAAGAGAGAGCTAGAGAGATAGGCGATTAAGGAGAGAGAGGGAATGGTACAGGTAGAGAGAGATAGAGGGAGGGTGACAGAGTAGGTGTTAGTAGGTTGGAAGAGAGATAGGGGTTAGGGATAGGTGGAGTAAGGGATAGAGAGAATAAAATAGTGTGTTAGTAATGGTCATGGAGAGAGAGGGACATAGGGAGGATGGGGGTCAGTTATAGAAGTAGGAATTGATGTTAGGGATTAATTAATGAGAGAGATAGGGGTGGAGGTTATGGGTATGTTTAGGAGTAGTGGATTGAGAGAGATATAGATAGTGAAAAAAGTTGTACTAGAAGGGTTTTAGGAAAGAGAGAGGGGAGTTTATGGGGCAAAGAGAAAGTAGGGTCCTTAGGAAAATAGAGAGGATGGATTATGAATAGAGAGAGATGGAGAGGAGGTGGGGGTTAGTGATAGAAAGAGATGGAGAAAGAAATTAGAGGGGTTATGTATTTCGTGAGGAGGAGGGGAGTTAAACATAAGGGAGGGAGTATAGGGTGAGGGAGAAAGAGAGAAGTGGGTAGGGAGGTGGTGTTATAAATGGAGAGAGATGGTGGAGGGTTAGGTGGTAGGTAAATTATATTAAAATAAACATAAATAAGGCTAGATTATGGATAGTGGTAGAGAGAGAGAGAGGGTGGGGTTATGGGTAGATAGTGTATATATAGAGGTAAACAAGGAAATATTACGGGCTAATTATAGGTAAGACATAAAAGGGGGTCTAGGTCAATGGGAGTAATACCTAAGGAGTCCATGGGTGAGAGAGGGAGAGTATAGAGAGATATGGAGATAGGTTTGTTATTAATGGGTTAGGGGGAGAGATAAAGGGGTAAGGGCCAGAGATAAATGGAGGAGTAGTTGTGAGTGACAATGATATATATTAGAGGAAATTTGGGGTCTAAAATGGGCCTTATAAGAAAACGTGCCAAAATAAGTTTTTGTGAGTTGGAATTCAAGAACCAATAGAATTTCAATAAAATAAGTCAACCATAATGGTTGAATTGACATATTTGTCATTAAAAAAAACTACTTTTTTTTGTTCGTATTTTTGACATATCTCATTGTGTTTTTACTCAAATTTTGATCGGGAGAGCTCGTTGGATGCGGAATTTGATTCCGCATCCAACAAGCTCTCCCGATTGAAATTTGAGTAAAAACACAGGGAGATATGTCGAAAATACGAACACAAAAAGTAGTTTTTTTCTTTCTTCCTCCAAAATTAATCAATAATATTTTATTATTTTAACTATTATTTTATTATTTTCCTTAGGAGGCCCATTTTAGACCCCAAAATTCCTCTAATGCATATTATTAAGGGTTAGTGGGAGGAGGGGATGGAGGAGGGGGGTTAGGTGTATGGGTATGACTAGGGGGTTGAGCATAGGAGAGAAAGGGGAGGGTGTTATAATGGGTGGAATTTAGGAATTGGTGGATGATTAGAGGAGCTAGATATATATAGAGAGAGAAATAGAATTCTTAAGGGTGATGGGGTATTTTAAGGAGTAGAGAGAGGGAGGGGGGAATTATGTTTTTTAGGAAGAGTTTTTAAATGAGAGATAAGGAGAGGTGTAGAGAGAGAGAGAGATGGGAGGGAAAGATATAAGTGGTGATTAGGGATTATGTGGTGGAAGGGGTTAGGAGAGAGAAAGAGAGAGAGAGAGAGAGAGAGAGAGAGAGAGGGAGAGGTAGTTAGGGGTTTGGGGAGGAGGGAAATAAGGGAGAACATGGGTATATATATGGATATATATATATATAGAGAGAGAGAGAGAGTAGGGATTATCGTTAGTGGTGGGGAGAATTATAAGAGACAAAGAGAGAGGATAAGCAAGGGCTTGGGATATATGGGAGAGAGATAAGGGAATGGTTAGTTGTAATAGTAAGAGAGATAAAGAGATATAGGACAGGTTAAGGGTATATGGGGAAGTTACACATAGAAACAGAGATAGATAGGGATGAAAGGAGAGAGAATGGGTGTTAGTAGGTTTTGGGAGAGAAAATGGTGGACGTTAGGGTTAGGGATAGGTGGAGTAGTGGTCAAAGATAATAAAATAGGGTTTTAATAATGGTTATGGAGAGAAGGGGAGAGAGAGATATAGAGAGAGGGAAGGAGGAGGGGGGTAGTTGTATGTGTATGAGTAGCACATATGATTGTGAGAGAGAGAGGGAATGGATTTTATGGATTAGGAAGAGAGATAAGAGTGGGGGCTATGTGTAGGTTTAGGAATATTGGGTTGAGAGAAAGAAATAGAGTGAAGTGGTACATAGAAGGAGTTGGAAGAGATAGAGAGAGAAATGTTGTAGAAAGAGGGATTTAGGAAACAAATAGGGGGTTTAAAGGTAGGGTAAAAAGGAGTGAGCTCAGGGAAAGAGAGAGGGTTATTTATGATTAGAGAAAGAGAGAATGGTTAGGATTACACTAAGAGAGAGAAAGAGAGAGAAGAAGAAGAAGATATTATAGGTAGAGAGAGAGAGATGGTACTAGGGGGTAGGAAGAGAGATGGGGGTTGGGGGTATGGATATGTTGATGATGAGTTGGGGAATTAATGATAGAGAGATAGACAAAGAGAGATATTAGGGAGGAGGGAAGTTAAAGAGAAGAGGGAGAGTGGTTAGAGGAAGGGGTGAGGGGGATTAGGAGAAGTATAAATAGAGGGGGGAATTAGGGATATGAAGAGAGAGAGAGAGAGATTCAAGGGGTGGTAAGTTGTAGGATATATATATATAGAGAGAGAGAGGATATGGGTAAAGAGATATAGTAGGATAGGGAGGGAGAGTGTTATGAGGTTTGGGGAGAGCGAAAGGACTAGGGTTACTGTAAGGTGGTGTTAGAGAGAGAATCAAAGTAGTAGGGGTTTAAGGGTTTGGGGGAGGAGGGGAGAGAGAGAAGGGGGATGTTCATATGGACTAAGTGGGTGTAGAGTAGATGGACACATAGAGAGAGAGGGAGAGAGGGAGAGAGAAGATGTAGTGGGATGGGGATTAAGTGCAAGCGAGAGGGGATGCTAGAGGTAAGGGGAGTAGGAGAGGGGTTAGGGGCTGAAAGTTGGGAGTTATGAGTGGAGAGACATATATGAAAAGATGATTGCATGCAGGGGTAGGATTGGAGTTGTGCTAGAGAAATATATAGATATTTAGGAGTTAAGGTTTTTGGGGAGGATGAGGGAAGTTACATAGAAGAGAGGGTAGAGAGATATAAAGAGATACATATGGATATAGAGAGAGGGGGGGGGGTTATTAGGGATAGTGTGAAGGAGGGGTGTTTGGGGTGAGATGTATATAAAGAGTGAGGGGTTTAAGTTTTTAGGGAGGAGGAGAATTTGGAGAGAAGGGAGGGTACAAGTGAAGGAATAGAGAGTTAGAGATATGAGGGTGATTACTAGTAGTGGGGAAGGGGTTGTAAGATATAGAGACATAGGGGTGGTAAGAGTTAAGCTGGGTAGAAGAGATATAGATAGGGAGGGAGAGAGAGAGAGATGGAGGGGTAGTTAGTGGTAGGAGTAGGACTAGGAGAGAGAGAAAGGGGAAAGGGTTGGGTCTAGGCAGAGTATTAGGGGTGACATATAATGAGATATAGTTTTAGTAATAGTTAGGGGGAGGAGAGAGAGAGAGAGTGCGAGGAGGATGGGGCATATATATAGGGAAATGAGTAGGGAGTTATGTGTAAGAGAGAGAGAGAGAGAGAAGGGTGTTAATAGGAATAAGTGGGAGAGAGAGGGGTGGAGGAGAGAATATATAGATAGAAAGGGTTGGGTTTAGTGGTAAATAGAGAGAGAGAGGGAATATGTTAGGGAATTGGTAGAGAGAGAAATGTGTGGGATTTAGGAATGAGTGTAGAGAGAGAGAGAGAGTCAAGGGAAGTAGTAGGTGGAGGAGAAGAGAAGAGAGAGAGAGAGAGAGAGAGAAGGTGATTAGGGGTAATGGTTAGGAGGGATATTAGGGGAGATAAAGAAAGAGATATATCAAGGGTGTTAGATTTTTGAGGCAGAGGAGGTGAAAACCTAGAGAGACATTTGGTGATTAGGAGTAGTAAGGTGGAGGGGGTTTTGGACACATAAAGAGAGAAATATTTAAGTGATTAGGGGCTTAGGGAGGAAGAAGAAAATTAGAGAGAAGCAAGGTATACAAAGAAAGAGAGGGGGGGAGAAGGTGGTTAGTGGTGGGGGGAATTATACAAGAAAGGGAGGGATAATGGGTAAGGAATAGGTGCTGTATAGGAGAGATATATAGGGTATGGTGAGTGGTAGGGGTAAGAGAGTGAGAGAGATATAAGAGATTAAGCTGAGATAGGGGATGGTTCAGGTAGAGGGAGAAAGAGGGAGGGTGAGAGAGTAGGTGTTAGTAGGTTGGGAGAGAGGGGGGGTTAGGTATAGGTGGAGGAGTAGGGGATAGAGATATTAAAATAGTGTGTTAATAATTTCCATGGAGAGAGAGAGGGGAGGGAAGAAGGAGGATGGGGTTACTTGTATATGTGGGACTAAGGGGTAATTTTTTTAGAGAGAGAGGGAATTGATATTAGGGATTAGTGCATGAGAGAGATAGGGGTGGAGGTTATGGGTATGTTTAGGAGTAGTGGGTTGAGAGAGATAGAGATGAATGGAAAATTTGTAATATGACGGTTTTTGGAAAGAGATAGGGGAGGTTTGGGGGAAAAGAGAAAGGAAAGAGAGAGGATGGGTTACGACTAAAGAGAGAGAGAGAGGTGGTTAGGGAGGCAGTGTTATAAATGGAGAGAGATGGTGGGGGTTAGGTTGTAGGGGAAATGATATTAACATAAACATAAAGAAAGGGGGGATTATGGATAGTGATAGAGAGAGAGGGGGGTGGGGCTAGGGGTAGATAGAGCGAGAGGGAGGGGTTAACTGTATATAGAGAGAGAAATAAGGAAATATTAGGGGATAATTATAGGTAAGATGGACAAAGGGGTCTAGAGAGAGGGACAATGATATGGAGAAGTGTAATTAGTAGTAGTGGTATGGTGTATAGAGAGAGAGAGAGAGAGAGAGAGAGAGAGAGAAAGAGAGAGAAGTGTTAGAGGAAGAGAAATTAGGTGAGAGAGAAAATGGAGGTTATAGATAAGGGTAGTAGGTGAGGGGTTAGAAATAGAGATGGAGAGTTATGATAAGAGAGAGAGAGAGAGAGAGAGAGAGAGAGAGAGAGAGAGATGAGGTGGTGATTATGGGTAGGGGTAGGAGTGAGGTTAGGGTAGATAAGTGATATATATCATGGATTTTAGTTTTTTGAGAGGAGGGAATCTAGTGATAACAGGGGGTAAAGAGAGAGAAATAATGATATGAAGAATTGTACGTAGTAGTAGTGGGTAGGAGGTGAGTTATATATTTCATTAGTTTTGGGGTTAGGAGTAGGGAGGGAGAGAGACAAAGAGGATAGGGTTAGGGAGAGAGAGAGACAGAGAGAGAGAGAGAGAGAGAGAGAGAGAGAGAGAGACTTAGGTTAGGGTTAGAGGAAGAGAAAGGAGGGGGTGATTACAGGTATGGGTGAGGATATAGGTTAGTGTAGATAAAGAGATGGATAATAGGAGGGTTAAGGGTTTTGGAGGTGGAGGGGAGTAGTGGAGTTATAAATATGGAGTTATATTTGAGAAGTGTGGGCAAGTCGACTAGTGAATGGGAGAATGGTAGAGAGAGAGAGAGAGAGAGAGAGAGAGAGAGAGAGAGAGAGAGAGAGAGCATACATGGAGGGGATTAAGAGAGAGAGAGGGGAGACGTATAGTGGGAGATAGAGAAAAAATGTACAAGGAGGGGTTTAGGAAAGAGATAGAGGAGGTTAGGAGAATGAGAAAAGGGATGGGACTTAGGTAAAGAGAGAGTGTGGATTATGACTAGAGAGAGAGAGATGAGTTAGGGGGTTGGTGATAGACATAGATGGAGAGATAGATTGGTGGGATTATGGGCTTGGTGAGGTGGAGGGAATTTAAAGAAAAGGGGGTGAGAATAGTGTGAGTGAAAAAGAGAGAGGTGTGTGTATAAAGGGACATAGAAAGTGGGGGTTAGGTTGTAGGGGAAATAGGACTAGCATAAACATAAAGAAAAGGGGTCTTATGGATAGTAGTAGAGAGAGGTTTGGTTAGGGTATTCAAAGAGAGAGGGTGGGGTTAAAGAGAGAGAGAGAGAGAGAGAGAGAGAGAGAGAGAGAGAGAGAGAGAGAGAGAGAGAGAGAGAGAGAGAGAGAGAGAGGGGGGGAGAGAGAGAGAGAGAGAGAGAGAGAGAGAGAGAGAGAGAGAGATGAGGGGGGATGAATACAGGTAAGGTGGATGAGTGGGGTTGAATAAGACAAAGAGTAAGATATCAGTAGAGTTAAGGGTATTCGAAGGAGTAGGAATAAAGAGAATAGGTTAATACCTAAGGAGAGGGTTGGAGTGGTTTAGGTAGAGAGAGAGAGAGAAGTGTGAGGGGGAGGGGGATTAGGTGAGAGAGGGAATAGGGGTGTAGGTAAGGGTCTGGCGGTAAAGAGAGTAGGATAGGGGTTAGAGAGAGGTTAGAGGGTTAAGATAGAGAGAGGGAGAGAGAGGGAGAGATAGATGAGGTGGTGATTATGGGTAGGGGTAAGAGAGAGGTTAGGGTAGAGAAGTGATATACATAAGGGATTTTAGATTTATGGAGAGGAGCAGGGAAGATAGATAGAAGACGGTGTAAGGAGAGAGAGAGAGAGAGAGAGAGAGAGAGAGAGAGAGAGAGAGAGGAGTGTTATTAGTGGTAGTGGGGGGGTTGGGGGAGAGAAAAATAAAGAGATCAACATGGTTAGGGATTTGGTGAGTACTAAGGCAATTAGAGAGAAGTGAGGTATATTTTAGTAGTTTGAGGGTTGAGAAAGAGATGGAGACAGGGAGAGAGAGATATATATAGGGTTGGGTTAGGGTAGAAGAAGAGAGTGGAGGGGGTGAATAATGGAATGGGTGAGAAACATAGAGAGATGAGGGGGGTTCATTACATGTAAGGTGGATAAGGGTGGTTCAATAAGACAAAGAGTAAGATATCATTAGAGTTAGGTGTTTTACGAGGATTAGGGATAGAGAGAAGGGGGTAATACCTCAAAAGAGTGTTGGTGTAATGTAGAGAGAGAGAGAGAGAGAGAGAGAGAGAGAGAGAGAGAGAAGTATTATGGGGAGGGGGATTAGGTGAGAGAGGGAATAGGGGGTTAGGGGTAAATGGAGTAGGATATGGTTTAGAGAGAGATGGGTTATGAGAAGAGAGGGAGAGAGGTTAGAGGGGCAAGATATAGATATAGATAGAGAGAGAGAGGGAGAGAGAGATGATGTGGTGATTATGGGTAGGGGTAAGAGAGAAGTTAGGGTAGAGAAGTAGGGAGATAGAGAGAGAGAGAGAGTGAGTGAGTGAGAGAGAGAGAAGTGTTATGGGGAGGGGGATTAGGTGAGAGAGGGAATAGGGGGTTAGGGGTAAAGGTAGTAGGATACAGTTTAGAGAGAGATGGGTTATGAGAAGAGAGGGAGAGAGGTTAGAGGGACAAGATATAGATATAGATAGAGAGATAGGGAGAGAGAGATCATGTGGTGATTATGGGTAGGGGTAAGAGAGAAGTTAGGGTAGAGAAGTGATATAGACCAAGGATTTTAAATTTATGGAGAGGAGGAGAGAAGATAGACAAAATATGGTGTAAAGAGAGAGAGAGATAAAGGGAAAAGTGTTATTAGTGGTAGTGGAGGGGGGGACGGCGGTGGGGGAGAGAAAAATAAAGAGATCAACATGGTCAGTGAGAGATAAGGAGAGAGATAAAGAGAGGTGGGAAGGGAGGTGGGGATTATAAAGGGAGAGAGATGTTGAGGAATGGTAGGTGGTAGGGAGAGCTGGATTAACATGAACACATAGAGGTGGGTGTATGGATAAAAATAGAGTAGAGAGAGAGTATGGGGTTAGGGGTAGAGAGAGAGAAGGGAGATAGATGAGGGGGGTTTAGGAAGAGAAAGTGTAAGATATCAAAAGGGTTAGGGTTTTGGGAGGAGTATGGATAGAGAGAAGGGGGAAATACCTAAGGAGTGGGTGGATGTGGTGTAAAGAGAGAGCAAGAGAGAAATAAGGGGGGTGATTAGGGATAGGGGGAGGAGGCAGGTGTGGGGAGAGAAAGAGATAGAGATTAAGAGTTTTAGGGGTTTTAGGGGTTTTGTGATTAGTAGAGAATTAGAAAGAATGGAGTTAGAGAGAGAGAGAGAGAGGAGGTACAAGTGATTAGGGATAGGAGAGAGAGAGAGAGAGAGAGAGGGGGGGGTAGGAATAAGGGATGAGGAGCGGGGAGTTGGCTTTAGAGAGAGAGAGGGAGGGAGATTGTGAGGATTATGAGTTTAAGGAGGAGAAGGGATATTAAAGAGAAGGAGATGAGTATAGGGGGGAGAGGGGAGGTGGTGGTAGAGAGAGATAGAGATAGAGAGAGAGCGAGAGAGAGAGAGAGAGAGAGAGAGAGAGAGAGAGAGAGAAGCTATTAGGAAAACATAAAGAGAGGGGGGTATTAGGTATATGGAGAGAGAGAGACGGGGGATATGGGTAAAGAGAGAGGGATAGAGGGAGACTACTAGTGGGTTTTGTGAGATAGATAGGGGTGGCTGTTAGGGGTAGGTGGAGTAAGGGAGAGAGATGGGGTTTTAGTAAGAGTTAGGTGGTGAAGGGAGAGAAAGAAAGTGGGAGGAGGGATGCTAGTTGTTAGGGTGGAAGTAGGGATTAGGTCTAAAAGAGAAGGGTTAGGGAGAGAGAGGGGGGATTATGAATAGAAAGAGATAAAGAGATAAGGGGTTAATTATGATAAGGGGTATGAGGGGGTGAAGGGTATGGAAATAGATAAAATCACATAGTTTAAGGTTTTAGGGTGGAGGAGGGTAACTAGAGAGAAGAGGGAGTTGATAGAGATAGAGAGCGGTAGGGTTGATTAGGGATAGTGGGGAGGAGGGGGTTAAGGAAGAGAAAGCGATATATATTGAGGGGTCTAGTGGTTTGTGGAGGAGGGAAATTAAGGATAAGGTAGGGTATAAGGGAAGAGAAATGAAGTGAGAAATGTGAGGGTGGTTAATGGTAGGGGGATGAGGATTATAACATAGAGAGAGAGGGGGGGGGGGGAGGTTAGTGATAGAGATAGAGAGAGGTAGGGGGTGATTAGGGGTAGTGTGGAGGAGGGGGTTAAGGGAGAGAAAGAGATATATATTTAGGGGTTTATTGGTTTATGGAGGAGGGAAATTAAGGATAAGGTGGGGTATAGCGGAAGATAAATGAAGTGAGAAATGTGAGGGTGGTTAATGGTAGGGGGAGGGGGATTATAACATAGAGAGAGAGAGAGAGAGGGAGGTTAGTGGTAGTACAATGAGAAATAGAAAGGTGGGGTTAACGATTAAGTAAGGGATTAGGATAGATAGAGGGAAAGGGAGAGAGGGTGGTTGTTAGGGGGTTGGGGGAGACAAAAATAGGTGGGGGTTAGGGGTAGGTAGAGGCTCAAGAAATAGAGAGACAATGATATAGGGTGTTAGTAAGGGTTAGCAAAGGATGGGAGAGATAGAGAGGGAGGAGGGGGGTTAGTTGTCATGGTGGGATTAGGGGGTGAGTGTAAGAGATAGAGAGAGATGATAAGGGGTAATTAGGGGTAGGGGTAGGAGGGAGTTTAGGGAGATAAATAAATAGATATCAAGATGATTAATGGTTTTGAGAGGAGCAGGGAAGTTGAAGAGATTAGAGGTATAATTGAAGAACTATGGAAGAGAGAGAATGAAATAGGGGTTAGGGGTTAGATTAATAAGTAGGGGAGAGAAAATGAAATATGTTAGGGATATGGAGATGATGAAGGTGGGTTTAGGGGTAGAGAGAGATATAGGGAGAGAAAGAGAGAGAGAGAGTTAAGGGTATATAGGGATATAGATGGTGGGGGGATGGTTAGTGACAAGTGGAGGGCGATTAGCTAAAACATAGAGAGAGGTGATATTATGGATAGTTTAAGAGAGAGAGAGAGAGAACTTAAGGGGGTGGTTACTTGTAGGAGAGAGAGGAGGGGATTAGGGAGTAGGTAGAGATATGTAGCGGTGGATTTTATTAGTGGCCAAATGAGTAGGGGTTTGAGAGAGAGAGAGAGAGAGAGAGAGAGAGAGAGAGAGAGAGAGAGAGAGAGCTTAAGGGGGTGGTTACTTGTAGGAGAGAGAGGAGGGGATTAGGGAGTAGGTAGAGATATGTAGCGGTGGATTTTATTAGTGGCCAAATGAGTAGGGGTTTGAGAGAGAGAGAGAGAGAGAGAGAGAGAGAGAGAGAGAGAGAGAGAGAGAGAGAGCGAGATCTGAGGGGAAGAGATTAGGAGTTTGAGGGAGGATGGGGATTGGGAGAGATAAATATATAGAGATTAAGGGGTTTGGCAATTTATAGAGCAGTAAGGATATTAAATATAAGAGATATATAGTTAAGGAGTGGGAGACCATGGGTGTTGGGAATATATATATATAGAAAGAGAGAGAGAGAGAGAGAGGATATGGTTAAAGAGAGAGAGAGAGGGAGGGTGTTAAGGTATTTGGGGAGAGAGATAAGGTTCAGTGTTAGCAGTATGGGAGAGAGATAGGGGTTAGTAAGGGTTTATGGAAGAGGGGAGAGAGAAAAAGAGGGATGAAAAATTTTAGTGGTTGATTTGTGAGTAAGGAGGCAAGTGTATATTTGTGAGATAGAGAGAGAGGGTTAGGGGTGTTAGGGAGTAGGGGAAGAGAGATAAGGTGGGGGTTAGTGGTAGGTAGAAGAGTATGGAGTTAAGTTAGATCCAAGGGGGAAGTGATTAGGAGTAGGAGGGAGGAGGGTGGTTATGTGAGAGAAAGGATTGGATATCATGAGGGATATGGGTTTATGGAAGAGTATGGAAGTTCCAGAAAAGAGGGATATACTTGAGGAGTGGGTGGGTGTGGGAG
This sequence comes from Pseudotsuga menziesii, assembly GCA_001517045.1. Taxonomy (NCBI): domain Eukaryota; kingdom Viridiplantae; phylum Streptophyta; class Pinopsida; order Pinales; family Pinaceae; genus Pseudotsuga; species Pseudotsuga menziesii. The sequence goes on along the minus strand of LPNX010968111.1, from coordinate 16,413 downwards.
AGAAAGAGAGAGATGAGGGGTTGATTATGGGTAGGGGTAGAGAAAGATATATATATTTTGGAGTTTATGGGTTTTAGGAGGAGTATGGTAGAGAGAGAGAGAGAGAGAGAGAGAGAGAGAGAGAGAGAGAGAGAGTCAAGTCGTGATCAGGTGTAGTGGGGAGCAGGGGGGTTGCGAGAGACAAAGATATAAATATTGAGGGGATTATGGGTTTATGGAGGAGGAGGAAATTAAATATAAGGGGGGCATAGTTGAAGAGAGATAAACTTAGA
>LPNX010968111.1:3595-16016 GCA_001517045.1 Pseudotsuga menziesii | reverse complement strand
GTGGGAGTGGGATTAGGGGTAGGGGGAGGAGGGGGGTTGGGGGAGAGAAATATATAGAGATCAAGAAGTTTATGGGTTTAGGGAGGAGTAGGGAAGTTAGAGGGAAAGGGGGACATAATTAACTAGTGGGATATAGTTAAGAGTTACATGGTTTTGGTCTTAAGGTCATAATAATTATAGTGACTATGAGTTGGGTTATAAAATGTAGGTGTTACATGTGTTAAGGTTTAATATTAAGGGCCATGAGGATTACAAAGGTTTAAATTTTCAAGGGTTTACGGCTTATAAAATTCAAAATTAGTACGCTTTATAAATGCTATGTTCTAAAATTTAGTGGTTACAAGTTATATGGGTTCGATGATATAGTGGTCAAAGTAGCTGAGATTCAAAGGGGTTATGTGTGATAGTGGTTAAAGTACAAAAGGCTTTTAAAGTAAAAAATGTTATAATAAGTTACACTAAGGAAAGAGATACTAGATCCTAGGTTGTATGAATAGAGTGTCAACAAAGGGGGGTCCCTCGTTAGACCACTTTAAAAACCTTGTGTAGACATGGTTGACCACCCATCTTGGGGCGTACTGGGAGGGATTCTCTGAGAGTTACCTCCCTCCACCTATTACTAGCGCAACGGCGTCCCAGTTCCCAGTTACAACTAAAGGCACATGTGTCAAGATACCGAGTTAGGAGATTGTTTCCAGGCAATTTCCCAAAAATGGCCCGTTGAAAACACTCTACACACGATTTTCAATAGAAATCCTATGGCCAACATACTAATGTAAACACTATAAGAAAAATATTTACAATTTAATATCCATAAAACAAATATTTTCTACAAATTTATTCTAAAAAAATCATTTAAAAATAATTCTCTCATTAAAAGTAAACAAGATAACAATTATAATCTAAGAAAAAACTAAACTATTTCGACCTCCACATATCAATAAACAATTTCAATGAAACAATTATCAATATTTTGCAAATTTAATGAAAAAATTAAATACACTCTACTATCATTAAATATGCATAAAACCATTTCAATCAAATTTAATTACCAATATTGTGCAAACTCAATTACAAACAGCAATTCTTAACAAATTTATGTTATTTACTAACATAAAAAAACCCTAATAACTTATTAAAAATTTGTTATATTATTTGTAATCATACTTTCTAATTATCATAAAGTTTTTTTCTCATGAAATTCTACATAATGAACAATATAAAAATTAAACACTCATTTTTAAATTAGAAAATAAAAGTTATAAAATTTCACAAATTTATAATAACTTCATATTTTTTTAGGAGATTGTTTCTAGGAAATTTCCCAAAATGGTCATTTGAAAACACTTTACACACTACTTTCAATAGAAATCCTATCGCCGACATAGTAACATAAACACTATAAGAAAATTATTTACAATTTAATATCCATGAAAAACAAAGCTTTTCTACAACTTTATTCTTAAAGAAAAATATTGTAAAACAATTTAGTATTATTAAAAGTAAATAAGATAACAATTATAATCTAACAAAGCACTAAACTATATCAACATCCACACATATATAAACAATTATCAATATTTTGCAAATTTAATGAAAAAATTCAATACACTCTCGTATCATAAAATATGCATAAAACCAATTTCAATCAAATTTAATTACCAACATTTTGTAAACTCAATTACAAGTACCAATTTTTAATCATACTTGTTAATTATCATAAAATTTATATGGCATAAGATTCTACATAATTAACAATAAAAAAAATTAAACACATTTCGAAATTAGAAAATAAAAATTATAAATTTCACTAAATTATAATAAATTTATATTTTTAGTAATTATTTTTATTGATGCATCATAGTTTATATATTATTTTAATTAAGAAAAAATTTAAAAATATTAAAAACTAAAACATTTTGAATGCAGTTAAGCTTTGACCAGATCTTTATAATGACAACCGTTTAATCAATTAAATAAAAAAAATCATATACATTTTTCAACCAAAAGGTATGACATCATGACTAGATATAGTGTGTTACGTGTCAGAATCACTTTGGCCGTAGAAATTGGTTCAAATAAAAAATTAAATTTGTGCTGCATATTTAGTTATGATTTTAAAAATAGCGGAATATCAGGAATTGAGGCACAACATCTTCAAAATTTGGGGCATGGACATGGGATGTACAGTGAGTGAAAGGGTAAGCAAATTGTACGAAGAATATTTGACGTTTGATTGGCCAGCTTCGTAGGACCCACTTATTTGCAGTCCATTTAATTTCTAAAATATATAGAATTGAAAAACAAAAATTACAGACAATGTTTACATTGATAAAGATTTAATAAATTTAAACCCAGCAATTGATATATTTGAAAATCTAACGAAGGCAAAGAAAACTATTAATTGTATGAAGAAGTTAACTTAGAATCACTGTAACCCTAAAATAAAGCAAAGCAACTCAATATATTTATCTTTTACCAAGAAAGAGGAAGAAAGCAAAAAAGAAATCTCTGAACTTTCTAGATCATGAATGTTATTTTGATTCTTGTAGTTTAAAAGAATAAAAATATATATAGGTTCAATGGTGTTAGGCAAGTTCCATAGGGATTTTCTTGCTAAGAATTAATACACAACCATGATGTTTTAAAAAAAAAAAGATTAATATACCACCATGATATTTCAGGTAAAGATCTTATTATAGAGATAATGGAAGTAAATACAAAAACTCCATTCCATCAAAGAATAGTTAAAAGATGGAGTTATTTTAAGTAACTCTTCAGAAATGGAAATAAAACCACATGTTTGCAAGTTCAATAAAATTTTATAAAGATCATATGACAATTTAGATCTGGAACCTAATGTACTTTGGCATGACTAAGAAAGTCTATTCTACAAAGTAGGTTTATATTGCAACGTTTCCAGGAAATCCATACCATGAAGGGGCGGAACTCTATATAAATGAATAAATCGCATTTTTATTTTTTCAAATATTGTATGTGTTGTAATTTCATTTGAAATTATGAGGCTTCTATCATAGTATAGGGGATTTATAATGAGGGATATAAATAAAGTAGAAAAAGAGAAATATAATACAATATTATTAATTTAAAAATAGGTTATTGAATTTATGAAAAAAATTAAATTAAGATTAAATTAATAAAATTCTAAAATAAATTAATAGTTAAGAATATAAATTTTTGAATATTTAATCATCTTTAAAAAAAATGCTAAAATGTAACAATAAAAGGTAAGCAAAAAAAAAATTATAAAAAGAAAAAATTGAAAGCATATATTTTAAGAGAAAAAAGAAAAGATTGAAAATAGAAAAAAAAATGAAAAAGATATTTTTTAAATAAATATTAGGAAACAAATAAGTAACATAATTAACTAAGAGGAATCATTTAAATGTAAAACAAATAAATTTTAAATATTAAGAAAAAATATTAATAAATTAATATATAAACTGTAATAAAAAGTTAACCTACAATCTTAATTATTAAAAAAAATATTAATACAATAATATAACAATATTATAATAAAAAAGTCTCACACAAAGGTTTTATAGGAGGGTAATAAAATAAGTTTGGGAATGATGTAGATTTGGAAGGTGTAAGTGGATGATTTCTCACATTGGCACTATGCTTCTGCTTGAATGTGCTTACAATAAGTTTGACCCTTGGCTAGTTTAACTAGCACCTGTTAAGATTTTAATCTATTTAGATATTTGTAAGGTTTACAATGTTGGTAAACTATCATTAGCTAAGCAAGAAGAAAGGAAAGAGTAAACTCACATGATATTAAAATCATATAAATCAGTTTGTCTGGTTATTAAAAGAAAAACAAGTTTCTACAAACTAGTCTTCTACCTCTTGATGATGGGGTGTTTGACTACATGATGATGATGATGGGGTGTTGGATTCAATTATTTCCATGTTACTTTTGTTAGTTGTGTAATTCTTGAAATGATTACTAATTCTTTTTATTTATGTAATAAAATATTAATATTAACTAAAAAAATCATTATTGATAAAAACAACTAATATATGAAAATATATAATTAGAAATAAAACCCCATACTCTAAACTCCACCCCAAATCCAAGTAAAATTGAAATAACTAGACCAAATACATTGTTGATATCTTGCCTCTTATCCTAAGCTAACCTAAGCTCAGCTCACCCTGTCCAATTATTCCCTTTACCCCTTTGTACTATCCCATTATTCCTGCCCCTTTGTAGATATCTGTATAAGACACAACTATCCATAAAGGGCCAACCTAATGGAAATCTACTAGTTATGTCGTTCATTTTTATTAATAACAATGTTACGCTTTTAATATTCCTTATAGTTCCTTAATATTTCTTATGCCTTTAATATTCCTTATAGTTCCAATAATGATGCCGACTTAAAAGATGGAATAATTTTCTATTGTTCCGAATACTGCTAGTGTTGAACACGTTTTACGGCCCTCGGATCTAAGGAATAATTGCTCATAACGTGGGCAAAGGCGTCTTATAATTTTTATTTATTTCTAAATAAATAAAATGAGATGGACACAGCTTCAGGTAAATACCTAAATTGGAGTGGATCGTCATCATCATGATGATATACAACAACGTGTAAATTTTTAGTAGAAAACCTATATAAATAAACAAAAGAGTTGATTTACAACCTAAAGACTCCAAACTACAAGGTAATAATTACCATAAAATTATGGGGAAGAAAATTTTTGCTTAAAACAAATAATTACAACAAAATGATAAAAATAATGTATCAACATAAAAAAATCATAAGTTTTATGAAAAATAAATAAAAATAATAAAAATATATAATTAGTTAAAAAAATAAAAAAAATAAGTATAATAATTTAATAATGAAATATAAAAATAAATAGAATTATATAAAAAACATTAAAATCATTATTTTTTTAAAAATAAGAATTTAAGATGGAGTAAAATAAAGAAAATAATGAATTTTAATTAATAAAAATTAAGAGAAAATTGATAATAATAAAAAATTAAAAATAAAAACCTATAATAAATTAGAAGAAATAATTAATTAAAAAACTTTACTAAAAAAATTGAAATTTTAATTATAAGAAAAAATGGAATAAAAAAATCAATTTTTATAGGCTTGTCTTAGACTAGAATAATAAATCAAATTGGAAGATGCAACCCTTAATTGTTTTCCAAAATCATGCTTGCATATAGAAAAAGATTAAAAAAAATATGAATTCCAAATAGGAGGAAAAACCTAATCATGTAGGATCAAATTTGTTATTACCCCTCATCATAATTGAAATTTTATCCATAAAATTGATTTAATTTAAACTATAGGCAGGATCTAGCATGAATGCAAGGCATATTTTGTATCAATTATTAAGACTTTATAGGTCATCAGAATGACCATAGAGAATTGAACTTTTATGGCATAAAATTGATTTAATTTAAACCATAGGCATGATTTAACATGAATTCAAAGGATATTATGTATCAGTTATTAGAACCTTATAAGTCATAAGCATGAAAAATATAGTAAACTGTTCAGTAGTATTTAATGAAGTATTTTTTAGATTTTATGGTAGAGTTTTTAAAAAAAACTGTTACTTTTAAATAAAAATTTCTTTTATACAATCAAACAAAAATAAATGCACTGTATAAATTAGACCTTAGAAATCATCAAATATGAATATATTCTATATGAATTATTAAAACCCTATAAGTCATCAAATATAGAAGACTGTTCTATATAAACAGTATTATTAGTTTTTAATTAAGTATTTTTTTAGATTTTATAATAAAGTTTTTTCTGAAAAAATAATTACTTCTGAATAAAAAAAATTATACTATTAATATATTAGCTTTTTTAGTTTCTAAATTATTTTTATTAGTTTTTATTTTATTTGACTGTCTTTTTTCCTATTAAGAACAATCTTTCTAAATCAATTAATAACATCAATCCTTCTAAATCTAGTTTAGTACGGAGTCTTATGAAGTCCCACTTGTGAATTTGAGTTTTAAAAATGTTTGATAAAATCATATTGCTTCCGTGAATCTGATCCTCCCTATTTTCTTTCACGCCCACGCCCGCTTTTGTATGTGTTTGATGGTTCTTCATTTCGTAGTTGTTCAAAGATACGGGATGTAATCATAGATACAACCATTCAACGGTACTGCAGAGGCTTCTTTTTCAATGTGGTTAACCATTATTTCTAATTGGAGTAAGAACTATTGCCTATTTATTTATGTACAATTAAACTATCTCTTTTGCACGATGTTTTCCTTGATGAGGTATTTATAGTTAATTAAATTAATAATTCTTTTTATAATTTAAAAACAAAAAATTAAATGTAAATGTCAGAACTATTATGACATTGAAAATTCATCTAATACAAATCATTTAAATCCTTGAAAGAAAAAGAAGTTTAAATGATATTATTATAATTATATTTTGGAACACATTTAATTAATTTTTTTGACATATAATTTAATGCATAAAAAAATCAAATGAAACATCATTCTCCTGGATTAATTTCAATTACAATGACATCAAATAAAATAATAATAAAAATCAACACATTTAATTATCCATTTGTTTCTATAATATATAATTTAATACAAGCATATCAAATAGACATCAAATGAAATAATAATAACAACCATAAACTAATTAAATTAAAATAAAAAGTTTAAAATTCCTAAATCCATTTTCTAAAACGTAATTACAACTAAAAAATAATAATATACTCACCTGAATACGCTGAAGTTGGATAAGCCCATGTCCCTATAATCATTTTGTTGCCCAAATGCATCTGAAAAAACAGAAACAGAAAACATATCAGGAGAAAGAAAACATATCAAATATGTTTTCAAAAACCCTAATAAAAAAACATATCAAAAATGTTTTCCAAAAAACCTAATAATGCAAAGAAAGATAGAAACAATATCAAATATCATGAGAGTTGATGTCACGATATTATTATATAATCAATCTAAGAATTCACATTCATTTAGTAATCAATCTACAAATTCAGAATCACTTACTGCAGCTCAAATGTAATCAATCTAAGAGTTGATTCATTTACTGCATACCTTTGATACGTTGAAGTTCTCTGTGAAGACAGGGTTCTCTTCATCAACTCTCACTGTTGAAAATTGCTTCTGCTTTTTCTTTTGAAGTAGGTTTTTCCCTTAGATTGAGCATCCACTTACAAAGGACAGAACCACATGAAAACAAATATTTCTATTTAGAATTATTCATTTCAAAATTCAAAATCAACCAAATAAAAGAAAATATAAAAAACATATGGCATGAAATCGTTGTTCACCTTTGATCTAAAGAGTTGGGAAGTTTGCAGGTGTGTTAGTCCAGCATTAACAACGAGGCCAAGAATATTGACAGAAACCCAAAAAATATGAAATGCCCAAATACCCAAGCATCAAATATGTTATCCCTACATAAGGCACGTATACTTATGATTACAATTTAAAAATAAACATACTCCAAACGATCATGACCAGTTTAATAAACATATTTAAGAGTCACAAATTTAGAGAAATCAGTGTATATCCCAAGGAAAAGTCCTGTTGCAAAATAGCCATTCGGCTATTGCAAAGGGTGAAACCTTCTTCTTCTTCCGATAAGCCTAAACCCTTTACAAGCCTAAAGCCGATCCAGTTGTATGTATGCCAATCGCCTCCTGCCGCAAGCCACAAAAACTAATTTAGAACAAACCAACAGGAAATAATATACAGAGAACAAATAATATACAGTTACATAAACAAATTCAGAGCAAACTAGAAAAACTAATTGAGAACAAACGAACATGAAATAAGGAAGAATCTAACATATAAATAAATCAAGGAGAAGGAGGAGCAGTAGCACAGAGATATAAAAAGGAAGCCAAACCCTTGAAGAGATATCAAGAGATATCAAATGAAGCCAAACCCTTGAAGAAATATAGGAGCGGGAGCATGCACGAACAAGAAAACACATACAAGAGCTGGAGCGGGCGAGAAAGAAAATAGGGAATTAGAGAAGATTTACGGAAGAAATATGCTTTTTTGTGACGGCTTTTACCATCCAACGGTAAAATGATTCCATGACCGCTTTTTCTATATAACAGTAGCTTAACTGAAAACGTTTCAAATTTAAATGGTTGGTGAAATTTATTTTAAAGACCCTTTTTTTTCTCTCCAACCATAATTTAAATTAAAACGTTTCAAAATTAAATATTCGGTCCAATTTACATTAGAAATTCAAATTGATTTGTACATGCAATATACAAAATTATTATTTCACAAGGATAAAAAATACCATAATTTACAATATCGTCTTATAAATTTAATTTAAAATTTTTCAAATTGAAATGCTGAGTGAAATTTATTTTAAAATTCAAAATAATGTGTAAGTGAAATATATAATATGATATAAAATTATTATTCCGTAAATATAGAAATATCATAATTTATAATATTTTTTTATAGATTATATTTAAGTATAAATTTATATTATACCCTTTTTTTCTTTCACCATAATTTAAAAACTTTATAATTTAAATTTTATTTAATAATTCAACCAATACATTAACTTCTAATAAAAACATTACATAATACAAATAAACTCAATAATATAAATCTTAATACAACTGAATCACAAATCACTTAAATGCCAAAACTAAGATTTTAATGTTATTTAATAATTCATCAATTTGGACTCCATACTATCATCCATCGCATAAAGACCGTTTCGTCTATCCAATAGTGACTTAATTAAAAACGTTTCTAATAATTTGAAACAATTAGTGAAATTTATTTTAAAAGATTAAATTAATTTTGTAAATGCAACATGTTATATCAAATTAATTATTATTTCATAATAATAAAAAATACCAAAATTTATAATATTATCTTATAAATTACATCTAAAAATGAATTTATGGCATGTTTTTTTTTTCTGTTCCACCATAATTAAAAAACTTTATATTTTAAATTTTATTTAATAGTTTAACAAATTCATTAATTTTTAATAAAAATATTACATAATATAACTTAAAAAATAATATAAATCTTAATACAACTCAATCATTTAAGTGCAAAGCTTCATATTTCAATTTTATTTAACAATTTTTCAAATATACCTTATCCTTCAATATAATTTAATAACTAACTTATATGATTTTCCTCTTAGTGACAAATCCTCACACTCTATGGATGCACCTAAAGGTATGATGCTAGTTGGATTATATCAAGTAGAAATTTAGTTAATTCTTATAAATAATTATAATTAAATTTAAGAATATAACATTTTACTTATGTATATATTTAATAATATTATAAAATATATTTTATAAAAGACTAAGTCTTTTTATTAAATTTTATTACCAACTTTGTTATTTCTTCTAATTCAGCGGAGAGGCACCCGAGTATGAGGGAGATCTTGTAACATTATGTGGAAGATCTTGTAAGTTTGTCGATATTATGTTGTAAGTTTGTTACTAACCAAATAAAATAAAATTTTAATTATCCACCAAAATAAATGTGAGCCACAAAACAACCTAATATGGGGAGATGTTGTAATGTTCCTACCTAACAAAAAAATAAAAAATAAAAAATTTAATTATTCACCAAAAAAAAATGTCCATCAGAAAAACAACACAATATGGGGGAGATGTTGTAATGTTCCTACCTAACAAAATGATAAAAAGTAAAAAATTGAATCATCCGTAAAGAAAATGTTGGCCTTGTCCTAAACAACCGATGGTTTTATTGTACATGGTATAGGATGGCGTTCCAAATGGTTTTAAGACCATGTGCAAGGCCAAACAAATGGTTTTAGGAGGGCCTTGCACATGGTTTTAAAACCATATATGGGAGAGATGTTGTAATGTTTATATGTGGGACATATCTAATATTTAATATTAATAATAAAAATATTATATGTTTACCTTAAATAAAAAGATACCTCTTTTGGTTTAAATCAAATCAATAGCTCCTTGAGGGAAATACTTAATAAGAGGTTTGCACCTTCAGAGACTTGATCCCTCAGCCTAAGATTTGGATTTATGCTCGTGTAATTTAAATTAAGTTAAGTAGTTCTTTAAAAAAATTTAAACTTTGAAAAAATTAAATTTAAATATTTCTTTGATTTTTATTAATAATTACAATGAATTTTATATCTTAATTTATTTTTAAATAATAATATATAATTATTTTTTATTTGATATTATATTATGTATAATATTTTAATGACTTCAGTTTTCACTAAAGATAAAATGTGAAGATATATCTTTTCATAAAAATCATTATCTCTTGAACTATTTTTTTAGACTAAAATTATATATATATATATAATGGATATGGTAATTTTTCCGTAAAATATAATGTATATAATTATGTCAATGCAACATTTGAATATACAATTTCAAGGACTTAACATAATTAAAATAATTTAACAACAAAAATGAAAGATTATATTTTATAATTGGGCTGATGCACAATCATGGACTCCTTTAAAGACACTTTAGATGCCACATAATACTGGAATAAACGGAAAACTCCCACTTTAGGTGACAATTAGGGGTACTTCCCTAACTTATTTGAAGATGAAGTAAAAAGAGAAAAGATAGGTAATTGAATCAGCTTTCATAATATATAGAATTTGTGCAGAGAAAATGTGTGCAAATGATTATAAAATTAGTTTTCATGAAAGTGGCATTTCAAATTTTCAGCACATCTTAACATATATGTTTGTGCGGGTGCAGCAATATATGAGGTAAATGATGTCCATTTGGGATAAAATCTTGCATACATATAAAGGACATATGGGCCTAGTGCAACACTGTTTATTCGGAATTTTTCATGAATTACTTTTTTTATTATTAATTATTGAAGTCAGAAAAGCTTGAAATTAAAACCTTATGTGCGGGTGCAACACTTTAGGGGAAAAAATTAATGAAATACTTGATTTATTAATATAAAATCATAGAGCTTGATCTCGTCTAGTGCACCATATAGTTTTTATGGGAAATGGTGATGGAAATCAAAAGTTATATAACAAACAATCGATGTATGTATTTTCGAAAACAAACATGTGTCATTTAGAAAAATAATTATAAATAAATAAAACATAGTTTTGAAGGAAAAAATTATATATTCAGAATCGTCATTTCGTACTCTACAACCTCGTACATTTTCATAAAAAAATATTCTGTATGTCATATCAAAACACGGGGTCTAATCTGAGCATATTGATATAGTTCTAAAAGACAAGCAATAGCGCTAGTTGATTTGTCCTAGCCAATAGGTTCGGTATTCTGAAGCTGCTTCCAAACCAAATGCCAAACCTTAATCCCGCCAATTATTTAAATTTTCAAATAACACATATGCGATTAAACGCATATGCAATATAGCTTATCCATATCGCATATGCGATATAACACATATCCGATATTGTTGTAATAGATAATTCACCTAATAACCTAGGTCTGGGGGTTACCAACATACTATGACCTTGCAGACAATTTGATTATAAAAGCACAAATAGGAAATAGGGAAGTAGAAGGAACTTACTTGTAATAAACGAAGGTTGATCCAAGCTGACTCCTTCCTCTTTGCTTCACTTCTACAATCTCCAGGATAATTCCTCCTTCAACCTGTTAACCAAGATTCTTCCAATATACAGTATGATTCATATATAAAGATGTAGGTTAGGCAAATCACATATTATAATGAAATATAAATATTCACCAAGCCACAACACATGAAACACAATATGGAAGAAGTAATCTGCTTTATTAACAATAATAGAGGGAGTTTAGGTTACAACCCAATGTCTGAACAAGGGACTCCTCTGTCACCAAAGGACTCTGAGTTTCTCTGCTCCAAAGGTTCTGTAGAAAATCCACCAGCATAACTTTGCTCTCCCTAGTATGAAAATCAAACCCCTCCCCAAGGCCTCTATTTATCTGAAGGAAATGAGGCAGTTCTCGAAGGTTAGGGAGGTTGCAGCAGTTAATGGGATTAAGGTAAATGAAACAACTAATCTACCATTAACGCGTGTTTTTAAAAACTAATTTTTAGGAAGATATGCGCGGGTATGTAGTAAGGCAACCCGCGCATCATGCGCGACTCTGTATAAGGGCAACCCGCGCATAGATGTATGCGCGACCTGCTGAACATAACACTCGCGCATATGCGCGACATGCCAATAGGGATAGTCGCGCATGCACTCAAAATCTCAAAATAGAAAAGTAATCAGCTGGGCATATAGGTAATGTATTTCATCATCAATCAAGGTATAATGAAACTGGGCAAACCTCAATCCATAAGTGTCCTTTTGTGTGCCAACCTGAGGGATATCAGCACTCGGACGGAGAGGTGTCAATCAGCTGTATAACAGATGCCCCTAATGTGTGAGGTCAT
>LPNX010968109.1:86873-110292 GCA_001517045.1 Pseudotsuga menziesii | reverse complement strand
CCATAGCTACATGTAAAAATTTCTAAATAAAAATTACAAAACTCCTACTCAGCCAAAAAGAGCTTTTGTATGGCAATCTATATATAAACAAGTGTTGCATGGTAGCTAATATCTGTCAATGTTGATAGGTAGAATTGTAAGTTGATGCCATAGTGGAAATGCAAACAACTATACAAAAAAGTTTTAGCACGTGGCAATGGGATGCTTAAGGTGTCATAGCAATAAGGCTGACTTTACTTGAGAATTTCCTGGTGATGCTCTGCTCAATGAACAATCTCAACTGCTGGACATGCAAAGAACTAGAAATCTAAATTGGACATGATGCTCCTGTTCGTATGTCGTATCCCATGAAGAAGAAAGACTTTTCTACTCCACCAGTAAATGCAGCTATGTCTGATCTTCCTCCTCTGCTCCTCTCCCTGATGCAGCCATGTCTGATCTGCTCTTTATCCAAGCTGCTATGATTTCCATTCTAAATGTCTAAAAAAAATCCTCTGTGGTCTTTCCTCATAGTTCTCTCCTCTTAAACCAAGGGACAATCCAAACATAAAGAACTAGGAATCTAAACAATTCATAATGCGACTTTATAAGTGTTGTTATGCAACTAGTCCTTCATAATATTATGGTTGTTTGACTACTAGGACATATAGAACATAACGAGTCAAAGTAGTGCCTCCCGCAGTGAAAAATAGGAATAACGGTGGTTGGTTAAAAGTAGGAAGAAGTATCAATGTGAGCCAACTGTAAGATTAGCTAAGCATAGAAATCAAAGTAAGTGAGGACAGAGCCCAACTTAACTAGCACCTGAGCCCCTCACCCTAAGCAACGGGGAAGGAGCCAAGCCTACTAGTGTGAGAGTACAAGATCAAACAAAGAACAAAATCTTGTTGATCCAGTCGGTACAGTTAATCGACATGTAAAAGTAGAAGGTAGACAATGAAGAGTTTAGGGTAGCTCATTTCCAGTACTTAGGGTAGCCAAAATATTTCTAAGTATGGTGTGGGTAATTCAATTATCTGTACATGTTTCCACCTGGCATCTTGCTGTGAGTCTTACCTTCCATCTCAAGCTAAATACACAGTTTTATACACCTAAAAGTTTATCTCCACGCACTTATTTCATTCAAAATGTTTTGGTGAGTATCACAGTCTTATAAGAAAACAAGAGAAAATTACAAGGTCGGGCCTACAAAATTGCATTGGTAATAACGAATTCTCAAATCAAACTGGGAAAATATATGATAGCCAAAGATTCCATTTAACCACATCGATATTTTACAGAGCAAATAGTTAAATTTAATGATCAGCATGATATATACAAGGTATAAAGCTGCCCAAGTGATAGGGTAATTGACAAGTTATAGTGAGTTAGCCGGCCTATCAATCAACCACATAACATAACAGTAGGGCCAAACCAGCTATGATGTATTTCATGTTGGTTGATTAATTTTGTTTTGTGAGCAAATTTGATGTGTATGGGAGAGGGTATGACATAAAAAGAATTAACATACGAATTGTGATATTTTTATTACATAAAAAAAAATTGATCTCACTCTTATCGGTTATGTTTATTTAAAAAGAAAAAAAACGTAAAGCTCATGCCATGTGTTTCCTGATTAACTAAAAGTAAAAGTACATATTTTTAGCTTAAGTGGACGATTAACTAAAATTTAATCTAAAGGTTTTGGGTTAGTTATATTCTAAATTTATAAATTATTATTTGTTTAAGTTGTATTCTAAATACATAATTTGGGATCAATATATATGATATCACAGAATTCTCAGTCAAACAATAAAATAAGTCTTACACTACCAATAGAATAAATAAATATTTTGTAAATTCCTTGTCCATCCAAATATCTTAACATTTGAATTAATTGAGATCGATCATTAAAAATATATATCTCTTACGGGTCATTCTTTGCTGCGTGGCACAATCAGCAAAATTCGATGTGAACATTACTACAGACAATTTGATAAATTTCACGCCCATTTGGCGATCAAACTCATGGCCCCTATACCCAGCAAGAGAGAAACGTATGAACACAGTTGAAGAGCTCCATTCTTTTGCATCCGAGGCGAGTTGATAAAATCTGCAGCAAGAAGATCCACCAAAGTCAGGTATATCAGAATTCTAGAAGACGCCGCGTTAAATACTCCTTCAACAATCTGCGCAGTGGGGCTGTTCTTGTTGTAAGCATAAGAAATCCCAATTCCCAGAGCAATACAAAACGACGTTGTTACAGCGAAAAAAACGTCATAACGCTTCAGTTGTATAATCCCTGTGGTTAACGCTTCAGTTGTATCCACTTGCATCCAACATCGAACGCTACAATTTTGGGTTTTCCATGTTTTGTTTTATAAATGTGACCCCATTTTGATAGCTTTTTATAAGGTTTTGATTGGTACGGAATTTTCCAGAGTCTCATGAATAATATCTTCAATCCTTATTATCATAGGTTTGTTCTTGTAATTTATTTAACCCACTTGATGGAACTCACTCATTATGAGGTTGCCACTTCACGATGATCGTAATTTATTTTAACCCACTTGTTTCTCATGAATTTACCAGTGAGTCCATGCTCCAGGAAATCTAGGGAAATCATGCAATGTGATGCATTTTAAGGCAGTCCCAAGAGAAACCAGCACAAACACGTTTAATCCATGCACAACCCAGACATGTTTAAGCCATGCACAGCCGTATAAAATCCAGAAGGACAATGTGACTCTTAATCTGAACCAGACTTACTTACGCCAGGCTGTGTGGTCGAAGAAAATTTCACTAAGGGTAAGCATTCAAACCCATTGTTGTTACTGCATGATGCTAAACAAGAAATTTATTTCAATCGGTTGGAAATTGGATGGTCCTTTCTGGAATGGTCATCTCTACTACAATCCCGTTTGCTGGCAATTTCTCCTATGGGAAGAGCTGTGATGTTTATGGCAGCCATGATTACTACTAAAAATGAGCTAGAAAAAGAGAGTCTACCACATACGCATATGTTTCCGGTAGAGGTCAATACCAGGCTACTCCTGTTATGTTCTAGTGTTTCCAATTCGATCTGGGGGTCTCTCAGCTCTTGGAATAATTCATTGATATCACGATAAGGTTCATCTTTTTTAGGATTACTGGACTTAGGTTATTCCGCAACTTCCTTTGGTTTTTTAGGTGCAATGACTTGAAGTAATGGAGAATCAATAAGACAGATAGTCTAACTACAGTTCATTTATTGCAGATCCTATTTCTGCTCCAGTTGTTGTAACCGTTTTGGTGTTTGATTTGTGTTATATAAACGGATAGAGTATTACTCTCCGTATGCATTCAGTTTTCCTTCTCAGCTCTGTTTGTATGTGTTCCGTTTCCCTCTTATGCCCTGTACCAACTCAATGTTCTTGTTCTTAGCCTGATTTTACAAACATCTACATGCAACATGCTAATGGTAGCCTAACATGTTCCATTGATTGGATTGTTTTCTCTTCCATTTCAGGTTCCATTGATTGGATTGTTTTCTCTTCCATTAAACTATATAAATCTCCTTGTAATTTTATTAGTTGCAATCCTTTGTTGTATATATGAATAGAGGTTCTTTTGTATTTGACCACATTAGGTATTACACTGCTATTTGAGTTAGTAATGGCTTTGGAAGAATCTGTTAGCATTTTGCAGGTTAAAAGCATTGAAGAACACAATTAACTAGCTCTTGTAGTGCCATGGCTTTCAGTGAAATAATGGCTTTCAGTGAAATATGGGCGGAATAGAAAGATATTGTCATTTCTATAAATTACCGCACAATTCTTGTTTCGCATGGCTTTGTAAGTTCTTAACATTGCCAATTGGCAGTTTATTTCAAAATTCACACCATGCATCTCTTTAAATTAACAAATGATGTATCATAAATGTGAGTTAATCATCTTAACATGTTTTTTGTTATATTTATTATGTGGATTAATCTAAGTGTAACAAGAGATACATCATGTGGATCTTCTGGAAGGTTCGTAACCGGGCCATTTTCGAAGGTAAAAAAAGGAACATCTACAGTTTGATTCAGCAGATTATCACCACTGTTCGAGCTGCTCCGATGCCGACTGTCACCAGTTTAAAAAAAAGAAGAATCCTGGGGCAAACCCCTGCAAGGACTTTCCCTGTGGTTTTATGGATGGAGCCTCAAACTGTATGATAGCTGGAGCAGGCTACTGTATTTTTTTGAATGAGTTTCACTGCATGGAGTTCTTGCTGGGGTTGGACATGGCACCAACACAAAATCTGAACTGCTCAGCTTATGGGCACTTCTTCTCACTTCCCAAATGATGGGGATCCCCCTCGCCCATGTATAAGGTGATTCACAAATAATCATCAACTGGGCCATGGGATCGACTGTATTCTCCCCACCTAATCTCCTTCATTGGTGCAGGGAGACAAAAAATCTCATTGTCAGCTTTAAAGGATTGTCTTTCTCCCACATCTACCGAGAGCACAATCGGACAGCTGACAGTCTATCCAAAACTGCACTCACTTATCCTCAGGGTAAAGGCAGGTTTTTGGAATATTTCAAGAACCATTTGGTTTCTCAGGATACTTTTCAGCTCTTTTGAGCAGGGCTTAGGGATGTTCTTTCTCCCTCATGATGGATCTGATTCTTAGAATGACCTCTTCTGGATTGCTGCTCAGCTCTTTTTGACGCTCGGTAGATGTGGATGTATGGACAGTCCTCTTCTTTATGATGAGACAGTTTTCTGATGGGACCTCATTTTTGTTGTTATGCCTTTCCCCCTGGCAGTACGCTTTGGCAGTGGAATGAATGTAACCTGCTTTTGGGGAGTATGTAATGATGACCTTTGATTCTTTTGAATAACAAGGACAGGCTTTTTTCTTCTTGAAAAAAACAAGAGATACATCATGTATAACGAGAAACTATCTTCACACTATATTTACATAGCTAAAACTAAGTGGGTTGGTTGTGTCATACTGCTAGTTATATTTAGCCATGTCTAAATCAAATGAGTGTGGGAATCGAGATACTGGGAAAGCTATGCATTCTCTGCGGAGTTAGACATAGAAGTATAAGAGAAAAATATATCATCTATGTTAGATGGTTTACTCATGGAATTCCTTGCACCCGACTCATCTATCCACCGCAAATCTACCGTCCAGTATTGATCCCCATTTTCATTCCCAACCCGATTTGATGCTTATATTGTTTTTGTTAACCCTGTCCACTGAGTATGCGTTTGAATGAATATAAGCAGGCTTGAAAGCTTGTCCTTTGTGTTTGGGGGTGCTGGGACAGGGCTTAAATATTGGTGAAGCAAAGGTATGCTGCTTAATTGGAGGCACAACAGATAGCATACAACTTCAACAAATTAATGAGTTGAATAATGAATTGGAGAAAATCATTGTTGGTTGTCTAGGGAAGTTAGTACAAAGATTTCATACCCGCTAGACGAAGACCAAGTTAGACAAGGTTTACATCAAAGGAGGAGGTTGGTGCTCTTCTCAGAATTACATATTGTTGAAATCCGAATGACCATGATGCAATGCCGAAGAAATCCTAGTCACAAGTTCTGTAGATTCGTGAAGTGTTGTTGCTAGTCCAAATTTCAATCCCGAACATTATCTCAAATGAAAAGAAGACAGAGACGAGGACCCATAACCAGAAGAAGACATGGAAGAACAAGAGCCTAATATATCATATCTGGCAAATGATTTGCACATGGAACGCCTTGCATACTTATCTAGCTCATCTATCCATCCTTCAATATTGGTTTCTCGTAGATTTTAAAAGGTATTGAAATCCCCTTCATACTATGAGCTTCATATGAATAAAGGCAGACTTGAAAGCCTCTTGTTTGTGTTTTGGGGTACTGCAACAGGGCTTAAATATGTAGCCTATTGTAAGAACAATGGTGGGTAGGGAGCTGGTCATCTTTTCAATACTGATTCTATCTCATATGTAGAATTAAAATTTCATGAAGAAGTAAATTAGTTTAAAGTCTACCACTTGACGATCCTTGCTTTGATCAGAATGTAGAATAAAGATTCCATGAGCTATGGGACTAGCCGATTGCACTAGCAGTTCATTGTGGTGGGCACAGAGAGTTCGTTGTAGTGGACACATAGATTGTAGCAACACAAGCAACCGTTCCTTCTTACCTAACAGTAGCCTACTGTTCTAGCAGTTAGTCAGCACAGTTGTAGCAGCACCAACAACACTTACTTCTCAACCAACAGTTCCAGTTGCTCTAGCAATTACTCTGCACACTTGTACCAGTTCCTCCTTATCCAAGAGTAGTTGTTCCAACATCACTCGAAGCATATACATCTCAAAAGAAAACAACCAAGTGAAGAAATAATTGCAAAAAATATTTGCAAAGATCTTGACGCAGAATAAGGATGCAAGCGGTGCAGGCAGTGCAAGAGGCCACATAATCGATGCTCTTGGTGGGGCTGTAGAAGGCGGTGTAGGATTGCAGAAAGCATTAACTCCACATGCCATTGGTTGTGCTAACATGCGGTGGAATCCTTGGTAGTGACAGTGATGAGGCGCTATATGTCAGATAATTAATAAGTTTTTTTTTAAACCAAGGAGGTCGTTGTCGGTCTCGCAATAACACTCTAAACTTTTGAGCAAATTGCATGAGACATAAATCATTTTTATTTTATTATTTAAAAAAAAATAATTGATTTCTAATCTAAAACGTAGTAGAATTGTGAAAATTTTGTTGTTCAACCATATGAACTAATATGGGTTGACTAAATATCTAACTAATACGGGTTGACCAAATATCAATTACTATTGTACACTACATAATAACGAACGATTCATTAAATAATTAACGATTCGTTAACCTTAAAACTTAATTCATTAAATAATTTGGACAGTTGTTAACATTAAAACTTATGTTTTTAACAGAATAGGATCCCTCTTGATGTTTGATAAATTTTGGTACTTTTTAAAGTTTATATGTAATTTTTATTTTTTATATTTTTATTTTTATAGGCTAGTATAACGTGACTAACATGACACGATCTCCCCTATACTAAGTTGAAAAGCACTTCTATTTTACAACAATAATATTTCTTTTACTGAGATCAACGATCAAAACCTTCGAAACAAATATCAATTGTAAAAACTCTCACTTTATAATAACACGTAAATGCAAAAGTTGTTCAATAAACACGTGTGAAAGTATGTAAATGCAGGCTGAATCGTGGCAGTTGGATAATATGTTATGTGTACTCGTAACCTCATAGTTATAAGCCACGTATCAATGATAGACACATATTGATCAAAACTCCATGACGAACTAACGGTTGATATGTACCTGTAACCTCTCGTCATTAAAAGACACTGCCATAAGAATTAAATTCAAACAGGATAATAGCCCAAACCAAGGATCAAATTTGAAGGGTAGGGTCCCATTTCACTTTGAAGGGTTGTGAGAAATTGAACCCTTCAATGTTGACATGTAAAAATAAATCATTCTTTTCATTTGAAACTGTAAATGTACAACAAAATTTTATTATTTATTAAAAACAGTGTATAGAAAACAATGGCAACAAGAAGAAATCCCGAGTGATTCAACATTTACATGGAATTAGTGAGGTAAACCATGTACTCTCCCGGTCCCTCCCTAGAGCATATAGTTTATTGAACTTAGATAAGGGACAATTCTGTCGGGCCGGTGAAATACTCCGTTGTTAGGTCGTTGATAAAATAAGGCATTAGAATTTGGAAGGACCTTTGAATGGAGGATTAATTCAGCTTGATGGTGGCTCTATTGGTCAACTGTGATTGGGCCTACCTAAAAGAAAAAATTGAGAATGTAATACCTAATGCTTTCACAGAGAAACTTTTTTATTAACCCTAAATTCAGTAGTTATTTTTAGAATTGAATCATGTCCTCCCCACATGCTCAAATCAAAGTGATCAAACAAAGGCCCCAATTTTAGGTGGATTATGGACAACCCGTCCAATGTATATCGATTTTATACCCCAATTCGAAGTGATCAAACAAAATCCCCAATTTTAGGTAGATTATGGATAGTCCCTCCAATCTATATCGAGTTTATCAGCCCTATCGAAAATGTTAAGTATTTATTAGTCCATTATAAGGAAGAACTTTAAATTATCCAACAAATATCACTACAAGTTGGGTGTCTAGTTTCTACCAAAGTCAACAAGGAAGACGAATCATAAACACACATTTGGGAGTTTTACGACAACGAGGATGTTGAAATCATGTTCTTTGCTAGATCATTGCACTCCAAGTCCCTCATTCATGAACGTTCGTCGAGGGATTCCCTTGTTTATATATATTGGTAGACAATTTGCACTTCTTGTTTCCATTATTAGAAGGTTGACAGGAAAACAAAGGGGTCAGAGTCTACAACATTTACAGTGTCGGTTGTTAAATATTTTATCCTTTCAACTATTGGATTTCATTAAGGAAATTGGAACAATTCAAACACTTATATTTAGTTATTGTTCTTTCGTTCAACCTAATGTTTACAATTCACGACAAATAAATAACATTGACAGATTTAGAACTCAAATACAAGGCTCTTTCTTCTTGCTCCTCCGTCCAAACGAAGTTACAGTCCTAGACTATGAAAAGTATACATTATTTTGGTTCTTATTTCATTTAAATACTGGGTTTTTTAAGGTTACATCTATTGAGTGTTCGAGACTTAGTCTGGAGGAAACACAATCGCATAATACATTACAAATTTCAAACAACATTTTGGATAGAGAAATTTTAAACCCTTATATTCATACAACTAGAAGGAACTCCAACAAGAAACACATTTAACTTTTATCCACATATAAATTGTTACACAAGTGTAAAATGCTATACATACCTGCAAATTCAAGACAAACAAGTCGATAGCTTAGCTCTGCATAATTTTCTCAAGGAAATAGAAATTAGGGAGACACTAAAGCATAGAATTGGAGAGTTCAGAGTCCGAGTCCCAACCTCTGACTGTCCTATACTTGTAAACCCAAAATATTTTTTTTTTCACATACTTCACCAATCTCTTTAAGTTTGGGGAAGCTTAATCCAGCCTACCCAACGTTCTACCTTTGCTTCTCTTGCTCATACCCGTGAAAAAGGTGGAACCTTCGAGTTTCCCACTGCAAAGACAACGAGGAATTAGAGTGTGCAACCTTTTCCTTCTACAGAAAGACGATTGGAAGCAATGCCATCTCAATTCCACAATATCTCGACGCTCCTCAGTTGGTTTACCTTGCCCGAAGTAGGCAATGCAAGTTTGTGTATTTCACATGATTACAAAAAAATCATTTTATAATTGCTTCTACATAACATAGATATATTTGTGCAGTTGAGGGAAAATTGGGTATTGTTTTCCCAAGGTTTCTCGAGACTTTCAGAGATCATTCTTCGTTATGAGGGCGCTCAGGGCATAGATCAGAGAGCCCACGGGAGGAAGAAGAAGAAGAAGAAGAAGAAGAAGAAGAAGAAGAAGAAGAGGACTTAAGTCAAAAGGTGAGGTGAGTGAGGAGGGGAGACATAATAGCGATATTTGCAGGAGAAACCCATTGGTGCATTAATGATGGGAATGAGCCTCTCTAAATCGTAGCCATTGTAGACATAGGAAACCCTCATAAATAGCTCGGGCACAAGAGTTATCGTGTAAGCATCCCGACAAATTAAGTAATGATAATATTCAGTTAGGTATATCACAAATTCTTTCGTTTCTTTTAGAGATGACCATATGCATATCGTACAAGCATTCTCTTTGGCTGGCCCTCCATTCCAATTGCCTTTGTCTCTACTGCCTAACCCCCTTCCTCTGATGAGATAGGTAGACTAAGTGGCCTAGGTGGACCGTGGGAGACTGGGAGTGCTGATTCAAATGATTCTAACCCCAGTAAATGAATGGAAATTGGAATAAATCCTAGAATCCTGGACTAACTGGTATAGGATATGATTCATGAGCACAAACAAAGGGCGGTGTGCTGCTAGCCTGCTACCAAAGATCCATCATCCCAGTCTTGTGATGGTCATAATAGAAATGTCTAGCACTGGGTGAAACCCTGGTCTAGAAACTTACATATCGTGCATTGGACCAGGTTAGGTTCAAATCTAGCAAAGATTGTCCAATGCATTGTAAATTGCAACTTGTAAGTTGTAACCCAAAAAACAACACCATTAGTTTTTCCTTACGGAGCCTTGACAGTGGAGGGTTATCAAATAAATTCACCATCCATAGATATGAATCATATGATTATTTAATTTCACATCATATACTCAAATACTCAAGTGACTTGTAAGTTGTGAGATCACGTGACTCGGTGAATAATAAGATGACAGATGGAAAATCGAGTTTGCAGGTGGCATCATCTCATACCAAGATTTAATGAATTTGGTGAATCAGTAATGCATGCTAATGCCATTAAATGCTTTGAAAGTGAACATCGAATTGTGAGTCACAATCGTGACTCACCGACTTGAACTTGGCACTAGGCAGCCTAGTGGCCCACCATGGTCCGTGTCGATTGGGACTGAGTCCCTCATCCATGATCTGACTATTCAAGGGCAGTTGGGAAGACTCTGAGTCTTGACTCTCCCATAGTCCACTAAATCCTTGGATAGGAAAATTTTGTAGCTTCCCTTTTGTTGCAAATTTACCGAGGATTACTCAATTTCATTATTGAAGTGTTGGAAATGAAACTAATTTTTTTTGCATGGTAAAATTCCTTGTGGCCTTCTATGACATTTAAAATAGCCTTCGAAAGTGTGTGAAGGCTTCAAATTTGAAGCCTGCCCCAAACTATGAATAATTATTTAATTATAAAATGTCAAGTATAATGTTTATAAACTATTGAGTAAGGTTATATTTTGGTATTTTGTATTGTTTTTATTTGACAAAAACAAATGTGGTCAATAATAAAAATTAGTCAAAGTCAATAAAATTATGCTAATCATAAATTAAATTAAAAGAATTTATTTTTTTTAAATAATTATAAATAAATATATCATTTTACACAACATTACAAAGCTTTAAAAAAAAATTGATTTATATTTATACTTCATAAAATAATTTAGAATGTTGAAACATATAGTTCCTCCTTGCCTAAAGCATGGACTAATAACCACTTGAAGTGGGTTGTTATTATATTGATAAAGATAATATGATAGATAAAATAGAGAGGTTTTTTATTTTATTTTTTATGCTTGAGACGCTTTTCTCCAAGTTTTTTGAGCATAGAAATACACTTTTAAAACAAACTAAATAATTTGTTTCTTTAGGTTTGATAAATCAAAGTTTGGTCTAAATGAACGTTAACCATCATCATCATTGCGTCGAGAGGTGCTTTACAGCCCAGTATGGGGGAGATCTTGTAACATGATGGAACGTTAGTAACATTTATAACATGTCGGCAATAAATAATAGTGATAGTGAATATTATGGGAGAGATCTTGTAACGTAATGTAACATTAGTAACCTTTGTAACATGTCGGCAAAAAAAATAGTGATAGTGAATATTATGGGAGAGATCTTGTAACTTGATGTAACGTTTGTAACATGTCCAAAAAAAATAATAGTGATAGTGAATATTATTGGAGAGATTTTGTAACACAAAATAAAAAAT
The DNA here is from genome assembly GCA_001517045.1 of Pseudotsuga menziesii. Classification (NCBI taxonomy): domain Eukaryota; kingdom Viridiplantae; phylum Streptophyta; class Pinopsida; order Pinales; family Pinaceae; genus Pseudotsuga; species Pseudotsuga menziesii. The sequence goes on along the minus strand of LPNX010968109.1, from coordinate 98,675 downwards.
AATATCACTTTCGTAATGTTATTTTTATTAATAACCAGCGTAGATCCAAATCCTAGACTCTATCAAGCGCCGAGATGGATCAAATCTCTGGAGGTGCAAACCTCTTCTTAGGCATCCATTGATTTGATTCAAACCAAAAGACACATCTTTTTATTTAAGGTCCACATAGAATATTTTTATTATTAATATTTAATATTATTTATGGCCGACATATAATATTATTTTTTATTTTTTATTTTGTAAGGAACGAACATTGCATCATTTCCCCACACATGGTTTTAAAATCATATGCAAGGCCCTCCTACAACCATGGGTTGTTTAGGAGGCCTTGAACATGGTCTTAAAACCATTTGCAAGGCCCTCCTAAATCATGTACAATAAAACCATGGGTTGTTTAGGAGGCCTTGCACATGGTTTAAAAATCATGTGCAAAGCTTGGTTTAAACCATGTACAAAGCCTCCTAAACCATGTACAATAAAACCATGCGTTGTTTAGAATGCCTTGCATATGGTTTTAAAACCATGTGCAAGGCCAACATTTTTTGGGGGATAATTCAATTTTTTTGTTTTTTTCTTGACCAACGTTACAAGATCTCTCCCATAATATTCACTGTCACTATTATTTTTTTGCCGACATGTTACAACGTTACTAATGTTACATCACGTTACAAGATCTCTCCCATAATATTCACTATCACTATTAATTTTTGCTGACATGTTACAAACGTTACTAACGTTACATCAAGTTACAAGATCTCCCCCATAGTGGGCTGTAGGGCGCCTCTCGGTGCAAAAAATAAATTTTCTAATAGGCCCAAAAAAATGTCGGCCACAAAAACAATCTAATATGGGGGAGATGTTGTAATCCGGTGAAAAAGCCACCGGGTGTTGTATTACATCATTAGCTGGACTTTTGCAGTCGTGAAACATGAGCAGACTGAAAATCTCATGAGTTCCATAGTAGCTTACAAAGCCGCAAGGCTCAAAATTTCTGAAAATGCAAATTACAGCATAAAATATCGGAGAGCAACACATAAGGGGTGTGGAGAAAGGGGGGGAAGAGCTATTTGGAGTTAAACTTCTCCATGATCTTGTTAACTGCTGTCTCCAGCGCAGAAATTCGATTCCCAAAGTCTCCTGTGACATTGGCAACGTCTTTGAATTGTGAGAAGACAACATCTTGAAAGTAGTCCATCCCTCCTTTTGAATCCTTGAGATCGTTCTTGAGAGATCGCAGCTCAGAGGAGAATTTCTTCCATTGCTTGTGGTCTTCTTCAACGTTGGATTTGAGTAGGTTTCCTTGTGCATCTGATTTAATTTTGAGGGCATCCAAGGTCTGTTGGATCTCAGAAATTCTCTCTTCCACAGACATCGGATTGGACGATGAGCCCACTGAGGCCATAAGATCAGGTGCGAGCTGGGCAAACGCGAGAAACCAGGGGAGAGGAAAGTATCCAAGGGCGGTCTCCAGAAACCTGCAGAAACCCAGTAACTGAGGAAGTAACGGAAGCTCCTCCTGATGACTGCTCGAATTGGGGACAGAGCTGCCCGTAATAAAGAGGAGTGGAGATCTCATGAAGAGGCTGGGAAGGATTTATTGTACCGAAGAATCTCCAGAGCACTCAACGCTATTCCAGAGAAGTGACTTAAAGGCTCGGGGACATCCCGAAAACACTTCCCACGCCGATCTTGAAGAGATTTAGGGTACATTGCAGTAAGATTCTCTACCATTGACGACTAGGACGCTTCTGCCCAACAAGGAAGCCTTATTGGCCTCCAGATGCGCCTGCTCATTAAGTCCACGTAGAACGTGGAAGAAAATGATTTCCCTGAATTTTGAGACTGACAAGAGGATTTTTTTGAGGATAGAGATTAAGTAGATGTTGGTCAGCAATTTTTTTGACCTCAGGGCTTGGATGATCAATTTCGAGTCTCCAAACACCACTAGAGAGTCTAAGTTTCTCTCTTGGGCTTGCTTGAGGCCTTGCCATAATGCCAACGCCTCTGCCTTATTGTTGGACATTGATCCTAGCCCCCAAGCATAGGTGGATAAGATAGAGTTCTCATCCGAAAGGAGGACCCCTCCTCCTCCTGCTAGCCCTGGGTTGCCTTTTGAGGCTCCATAAAAAAATAGGGTGCTTTTCTTTAATTTGGATCTCCACATTAGGAAATCATTTTCTGCTAGACGGATTTCCCATTTAGCATGGTTTGAAATGGGAGCGTTGGGAATAGGATCAGGACAACGGAACTGAGATAGCCATCTTTTCTCTTGGGGATCCAGATCTCTGGAATTCTTGAGCTGGATCTTGGCTTCCGACAACTCCCCCAGGAGGGCTTTGCACTTGATTGCAATCTTGACACTTGAATTTTCCTCATCCCTGAAGATTCGGCTATTACGTTCCAGCCAGATCTTCCAGCAAATTGCTTTAGGGGCCCACATCCAGATTGATTTAAGAAGGTCTTTTTTATGGAGATCAAAGGGAGAGATGGTGGCCCAGGAGGCAAACAGGTCAGAAATGGTTGGGGGGATAGCGAGATCCTCAAGATTTAGGAGGAGGACCTCTGTCCAGATTCCTTGGGAGAAGGGAGAAGTTATGAGGAGATGATTCATTGTCTCTTCCTCTGAGAAGCATAGAGGACATCTTGACTGACCTTCCATACCTCTTTTCTTTAGATTGTCCCCTGTCAGAATACTTTTATGAGCAGCTATCCAGCAGAAGAGGTCGATCTTAGGAACAAACGGGTAGTTCCAGATAAAGTTCCAACTTGCTGGATTGGGGGCAGCGTAAGGCATAGAGAGGAAGGCTCTGTATCCTTCTGTGGCTGTGTATCTACCTGAGCGCTGGCCCCACCCTCTTTTGTCTTTATTGTACTTTGATATAGGCGTTTTCCCTTGGAGAAGCTGAATTAAACAGTCCTTTTCATCATTTAGCCAGTGGGGGAGATTGCCAAAATGCCAATCCTTCCAGATGCAGTCTCCTTCTTCCTCCCAACTTGAGATGTCCTAAAGAGTTTCTATGTTATTGTCTTGAGCCCAGGCCTTAATATTCCTTATCCCATTATTTTGTCCCAGGGATTGTTCTCCCATGATGGAGTCCTCCCACAACTTAATTTTCTTCCCATTTCTAGGGATCCAATGGACGTTAGCTTGGAAGTGATGAAGGACTTTGAGACAAAGCTTATAGATGGGTGAGCCTTTCTTGCGAGGAGTTGGGCTATCCAGACATCTTAGCCTTTTCCCTGGGAATTATTTTCTTCTTAGAACTTTTTTGCTCCAACTTTCTCTTCCAGAGACCAGATTCCAAAGAATTTTGGCCCCCATGGCCAAGTTTTGTCTTGCCAGATCCCTGACTTGAAGGCCTCCCTCCTTATAAGTCATTTGGATTTTATTCCAGCTAACCAGATGAATTCGATGGAGGTTCCCTTTGCCTCCTTCCCAAAGGAACTTTCTTATCAGCGTCTCCATTTGTTTCAAAATAGAGACCGGAGCGAGCATAATGGAGTTTTGATAAATTGGAATACTTTAGCACTGATTTGAGCAGCACTATTTTACCTGCTAGGTTTAACCAGTTGGAGCCCCAGTTTTGGATTCGATTCTTAAATTTTTTAATGATAGGAGACCAATGAGTTGCTCTCGAGTCCTTCTTAAATATTGGAACGCCTAAGTAGATGAAGGAGTCCCAGCCGTGTACAACTTCCATGCCAAGAATTCTGGCTATCTCCCCTAGTTCCTTTACTGAGCAATTCCAACCATATATCTTACTCTTCTGAAAGTTGATTTTGCTTCCTGAGACCAGTTTATAAGCTTCAAGCTCTTTCTTAAATTGTTTTGCCAAGAAGATGCTAGCTCCACCTAAAAGGATCGTGTCATCCGCGAACTGAGCATGGTTGATGTCTTTTACCTTTTGAGCCAACCGGAGTCCTGAGAGCAGATTCGTCTGCTTACTGGAGATTAACTGAAAGCTTAGGACGGAAGCTTGAATTGCATAGAGGAGAGGCTATAAGGGATAGCCCTGCCAGAGCCCTCTGGATGCTTGGAAAAAGTCAGTGGATCTGTCGTTTACTAGGGGAGCTATCCACGGGGAGCTGATATAGCCTTGCACCCAATTGATAAATTGAGGAGAGAAACCAAGTTTCTTCATAACTAAGAAGAGGAAATCATGTCTGACCCTGTCAAAAACGTTGGCGAGATCAAGCTTTATCACCATTCCTTCTTCTTTATTCTGGAAGCTAGAGTGGATAGCCTCTTGAACAAGGAGGATATTATCTTGAATCTTTCACCCTTTAATGAACCCCCTTTGATTCTCCGGGATGACTCTGGGGAGAATTTTTTTAAGCCTATTGGCAATAATTTTGGTTATAATCTTGTAACTTAAGTTGCAGAGGGAGATTGGATGGAATCTGGAGAAGGAAGTGGCTCCCTTTTCTTTCGGGATTAAAGTTAAAAAGGAAGAATTAGTGCTTCCCCCAATCCTACAGGTGGTTTGAGAGTGCCTTACCATCCTTAAAAGGTCCAATTTAATAATATCCCAACATCTAGTGTAGAATCTGGCAGTAAATCCATCAGGGCCAGGGGCGCTATCAGGCTTCATTCGGAACAGGGCTCTCTTTAGTTCTTTTAAGGAGATGGGGGCAGTAAGAAGGAGGTTATCAGCCTCTTGAATCAGGGGAGGAATGAGGTCAAAGGGATGGTCCAGAGGGTTTAATGGGTCTTCATCTGGAGCAGAAAAAATATCTTTGAAGGTAAGGAAGGCTACTTTCTTTATTTCTTCAGAGTCTTGTATCAGGGAACCTTGAAAGTTGATTTCAGTTACAGCTTTGAAGCTTTTACGAGCTTCAGCTTGTTTGTGAAAATAGTTTGTGTTTTTGTCCCCGCTCTCTAGCCACAAGCTTCTTGACTTTTGACGCCAGAATTCTTCTTCGATTCTACAAGCTTGAAAATAGGACTTTTGAAGCTCTAATTCTTTGGAGAGAGTACTTTTGGAGATGGGAAGGATGTCCATAGCTTGCTGGTGATTTTCAAGGGCTTTTTAGGCTGCGATTCTATGGGAGGTAGGTGAGGTTAATTGCTTAGCCCAGTTCTTTAGATCTGATTTGAGCCTCTTTAGTTTCTGCTCCCAGGTGAAGGAAGGGGATCCAAGGATAGGGGCAGACCAGGAATCCAAGACTACTTGCTGGAAGTTCTCTTGGAGCAGCCAGAGCGGGCTAAAGCGAAAAGGGATAGGGCCAAGAATGGATTCAGAGGAGAGCTCTAGCAAGATCGGTTTGTGATCAGAGGTGCAGTTGGGGAGAATTTTAGAGGAAGCCAGAAATTCAGAAATGAGGAAGTTAGAATGAATGAGGAATCTGTCGAGGCGAGCTGCGATATGCCCAGGGCCCAGCCTTTTGTTGGACCAGGTAAATTTCCCTATGGGAGGCTTAATATCCATCAGATCCCAGTTGAGGATAATGTCCTCTACCCATTCTCTAGCTTGATCCCTTACTAGGGAGCCTCCTTTCTTCTCTTCAGCGGCCAGCGTGACGTTGAGATCTCCAGCTATGATGATGTTTCTAGGAATGTGCAGGATTAGAAACGAATCAATGGAATCCCAAAAATTGCGTTTTTCAGAAAAGAGCGTAGGAACATACATATTGAAGAGACTTACTTGCTGTCCAGAGTCTCGGTGGAGAAAATTTGTGAAAATCCAGTGATCGCTACTTTCTTCATTGACCAACTCAAATTTGGCAGAGTCCCAGAAAGTGGCTATTCCTCCTGAGGCCTCCTTTGAGCTTATTGCTTTCCTAGGGTTGTTTTTCTAGAAGGCGTGACCTACTTGATAGAGGATTGAATCCTCCATTTTGTCTCATGAATTAACAGAATATCTGGCTTGTTTATTCTGATGATGTCTTTCAGTGCTTCTTCTTTTGATTTGGAGCCTAAACCTCTGCAGTTCCAGGAGACGTACCGCATTTAAACTTTCTTGGGTGGGGAGGCCCCCTTGGAGGGCTGGCCTTGCTTTGATCTTGTACTAATCATGGTTGGCAGATTTTTCTGAGTTCCTTTGGCTACATCTCAGAAGGACTTCTCTTCTCTATGCTTTTTCTTTGATTTTCGTCCTCTGGTGGACCTCAGAGGCGTTGCATGTGAGCTGCTGGATTCTGAGGCTCCTTCATCAGAGAAACCACGTTGGTCAGATTCTAGATTAGAAGAATCCTCCTCCTGGCCGATAATCTTTGAGAGCTCTCCTACGGGGGCTGAGGTGAGAGGAGGGATATCATCGGAGATGATGGCAGGGGATTCTGTGACGGGTTGCTGGGGGATTTCACCAAGTTCGGTGGGTTTTTCCAAAGTCGATCCAGCATTATTCCTTTCTACTGCGATTGTTCCTTCAATTGCCGAGGGGTGAGGGAGGGATACCGATTTTGAGGTTGACGCCTGAATAGGGTTGGGAGGTAAGATCCTTCCTTCTGTGGATGCCCCCTTACTACCAGGATTAGGGTTATGGGCTTGCAATCTGGATCTTGGTCTTTTCTCTTGAGCTTTCGGTGCTGCTTTTCCATTCTTGGCTCTTTGCCATCCTTCTATTTCGTCCCCTTGTTGATTTTTGGGACAGTTTCTTTGGAAATGACCATGCTCATGGCAGTGTCTGCATTTGAAGGGCAGCTGCTCATAATCCAACTGTTGATAGTGATGCCAGGCACCCACAGAGATCTTGATTGCTTCTGGGAGCCCGGCCTCAAGGTCCACCTCAACGCAGATTCTAGCACAGGAATATTGTCCCTTGGGGTCTGCCTTGTCAATGTAGCGGCCAAGCCCATTCCCTATTTTTTCCAGAGATTCAGAGTTCCAGCAGTGCGCTGGAAGATTTGGGAGGCGAACCTAAACATGGACCTCCTTTGGAGTATCAACATTTGAGTCAAAATCCGGGGTCCAGCGGTTGAGATACAAGCTCTGGGACACCATGAAGTAAGGTCCATTCCTGAAAATGAGATCTTGATCATCTTTGGAGATGAATTCGAAAATATAGAAACCTCTGCCCACCGGATAGCAGGTCACGCTGTGCTTCAGTTGAGGCCTCCAGTTTCTTTGAATCCAGTCATCAATGGTTCTGGTGGAAGGCCATAAACCCATGAACTGCCCGACCAGTCCACGTTCTGCCAAAGCCAGAGCAATCTTAATGGGTTTTTCTTCTGGCAAGGCAATTTCAGGTATTGCATCCAGTTTCTTAATGAATTTCGGAATAGGGGGGGCCACCAGTTTCTTCCCGGCATGCACTAAGAGCCTCTTGAAGGCTTCTTCAGTAGAGATAGGCGGGGAGGGAGGGGATTTCCCTCCCCCAGGAGCATCCATGGCGGCCGCTGGGCAGCGCACGCAGCAAAAACCCTAGCTTGAAGGAGCGCTCGCAGTCTCAAGCCAAAAAGATCAGTAATTAATATTGATTGTTAATCGGTTAATGGATCAACATTGTTCGAGTAATATCATTGTTAGTCCACATCGTAGGTAGAGATTATATGTTTTGGATTTTCCTATTAATTTGTGTTATACTTAAAAAATAAAATTTATTTACTAAAGTTAGGTAAAAAAGTGTAATAATTATTTTTTATATTTAGAAAATGAAAAATGAAAAATATTTTTTAATTTAATTTGTGATTGCTTGATTCATGCTATAGAACTAATTTCTTTCATTGACAACATTAGTTGGTAAAAAACAATAAAATTAATATTACAAAAGATATAGGGGAGAGACGCCAATAGTGATATCGGTCATAATACCTGTCACCCCAACTACCCAATACATGAACATGCAACATACCATTAAACTACACCAAGGATCTATATTAACATATATATTATTTAAATTAAGTACTGAAAATTCCCATTAACTAACTAGGAAAACAACTGTCACCAATTACTATTTTTAAAGACAAAAGTGCAAACCATCTTGTCCCACTAACATCTAGCGTTTTTCTAACATAAATATCCAACAAAACATTAAAACATCATATGCTTTCAAATATACAGGTACTTAACACCCATCACTTCAAACCACACAAATGACCATTGGAGCAGCCTTGCTCATCACTCCAACACTCACCAGTGACCTTTGGAGAAGTCTCAAACAATCAACAAACCATTGTATCCCATTACACACAAACCCCTAAACAAATTAATGGTGAAATATGCCAGCTTCTCAAATTGGCTTGTTTAACATTTCAAACCACCCACTTCAATAAATGGCACCTACCAACATAAAATCATCAAATCAACTATAAAACACATCAAAATCACAAGGCCACCCAACTAAACTCATAAAATCTTCCATTAAACATGTTCAAATCACAAGGATCAATTACAATGCCATGTTTCCAACCACTAGATCAAAGCCAAAGCAATCCACCTACCTAAATAAACTCATCAAATCGACATTTAAACACATCAAAAGAACAAGGACACACAAATAAACTCATCAAATCATCCACTAAACAAATTCAAAGCACAAAGATCAACACTGCCAAATTTCTAGCCATTGGATCAAAGCCAAAGCAATCCTACATGTTCATTATTAAATTTTAATTTTCAATCCATGTCAATTCTAGATGCCAATCCAAGTGAACAACAAATAATTATAAAGAAACCTCAATCTACCAACAATTGACTCTATTTTCATTCTGGGGATTCAAATATTGCATCAACACTATCGGGAGTTTTCCTAGCGTCCACTAGACTTGCCTTTCATACATTAAACAATGCAATAACACCATCAACACACAATTATTCAACTAGTGCATCGACACTATCAACAAAGGATCGATGTGCCACAGTAGTTCAGGTATTGACATTCAAGATTTATTCCTTGTATGCTAAGAATAATCTATGTTTCTAGGTTCCATGTCTGCAATTCATAAGTGTTTACATATATACAAGACCACATTTCCTACCCCATTAATATACCCGTAGTGCAATTCATAAATGTGCCAATACATAGAATACTACATTTTTGCATGCATTTGAATTAATAACTATGTATTTAGTGGTGAAGGAACCGAAATTGAATGCTAGTCACAATAATACTACCATAAATGTAAGATAAACAATATCATAAAAATGGTATTGTTTTAAGTTTCAAACAACCCTTATTATTTTAATTTTCAAACAATACCAGCAAAGAAGATCATAGGACCTGACTCATGAAAAAAAGTAGCCTAACAACTTTATGTTTAAGTGCAACATTTGTATTCAATGCATGCCTATGTAATAATTGTGTAGGTTTCCACAACCATGCCAAGAGTCAATAATGTTGCTCGTACTAAGAGAACAAAGCGACGAGTTGCTAGGGGTGCCTAGCAATGATGCACCTCATTAGATGATGACATCACCCATGATGTAAAAAACAATAGTACTCCTATAAATGTTGAAGAAGATCATGTGGTAGAGGAAGATGGGGACAAAACAATGCCACCATCACCCACAATGCTACCAACAGCCACAGTTTAAGGAGCTAGTTCATTAAAGAAAACCAGTGGTATTAGAGAGTGGACAGAACATAACATGTTGGCTACACTTGATGACATTGAATTCGATGAATATTTGATTAGTGTAGCTACCAAAAAACATGGGATTGATCCACATCCACCCATTACTGGATAAATATCCTAACACATACAAAGAGGAGGGGACTTCTTACAGTTCTAACTGAACAAGAGAAGGATGAGGTGGTTTTATGATGCAAGGAGATGCCCCTATTGGGAAATGGGTTGGAGTTGATACAGTTTAAATCCATTGTTGCTCAAATATGTCAGGGGAGGCCAAACCCATTCAAATATGAGTTTCCTAGTAAATCATTGTGGGCTAGGCTTAAAAAAGGCATTTAGAACTTGTGTTGTGAACGATTCAGGGCCTTGATAGAGACATGGAACTAAACCTTCTCCCTATAGTTGTGTCCAATTTCTATGAAACACTTTCTAGTGCATACGAGAAACATTGTTACACTCCACACCATATATCGGACTATGAAAAACTAGGGTTAAAGTGAGAAGGAACTATGGCATGTAGGTAATTGTCAAGAGAGGGAGTTCGAACATCCCAAAGATTCTACCTAAGAGTAGGGAGTGAAAAATATTTCTCTGTTGTATGAACACAATTGGTTTTTCAATCACTAGATTTTATCTGTTCAAGGGTAAAAGTCACCTAAAAAACTACATCCAAAATTGTGATCCAGGATCATGCATTGTTGCACATCCCCATGCATGTATGACTAAAGCATTGTTTTTTAACTGGATTTGTCACTTTGCTGGATCTATACTAGGTGGTGTCTTAGCTAAAAACAAACATCTGCTAGTTTTAGATGGACATGGAAGCCACATTGTAGTGCAAACAATCCAGGAGGAAAACAGGTTGGGTGTTGACTTGTTAACACTGCATGCCCATACAACTCACATGTTGCAACCCCTCAATGTGATTTTGTTTGTGCCCTTCAAGTGTTTTTTCAGGTTAGAGCAAGCATCATAATGGTGAAGAACATAGGTGTAGAGGTAAAGAGGGTTGATTTAGCAGAGCTTGCAAGCCAAGATTTTAAAATGGCTCTCACACCCTTGAACATCAAGGCTGGGTTTTAGAAGAATATGTATTTTGACATTTAATTACGATGATCTTTTGCATGATACTAGTTGCATGCACGAATTTAATGTGGATGACAATGAGAATATGGATGCCCAAGAGCATGTGGATGTCCAGGAAGATGTAGATGCTGTGGAAAATATGTTGTCCCTATCTCATGGAAACTACTAGGCTATGGATGGTGGTGATGATGATGAAGAGGTCAACGCTATATGGTATAAATAAGAACCAATATAAGATAACATGCAATAGGGAGGACCATGCGAAACATAATGGATTATGAAGCACATAATCCATATGGCGATGATGATTTCAATGAGGTCAATGGTGGACATGGTACATAAAACTATATTGACCCCTTGACATTGCCAACCATGGTATCACAACCACCATGGATGGGAGGAGCAATGATGAACTTGAATAAACATGTTGTCACAAACGAAAATGGCGAAATCATTAGCATGCCTTCACAGTCAACATAGATGCACAATGAAATTGTCCATTTTTATGTAGATTGGGTCACTAGAAGAACCTAATGCAAAGGATTAGGATGCGTTCAAAGATGACAATGTGACTGAAGTGCCTATCCTAGATTATCCTCAACCACTTCCAATGAATACACCATAGTTGCACGGGTACCGCTCCCGAGATTTTGGCAACCCATACCCAACTTTTCCCCACTCCTGGGAGCTTGGGAGCTGGTAGGAAACATCGCCTTTTTGATAGGATCTTATTTGGGAACTTGAGAGATTTTTAGGAGATTTTTGGGAAGTTGCTTTTGTCGCTCCCTTTTTATTGGGAGCTTCTACAAGCTCCCGACCATGTGGAGGCTAAAATCATAAGAAACGTGTTGAAAATAAATTGAATGATTGAATTTTATTGTGTTAAGAAATCACCAATAATAAAAATTTCAATTGAATCTATCAATAATGCCATTTTTTTCAAGGTTATATAAATAAAGAGGGCCCACACCTCTTAAATGTTAAGACCCATTCACACTCAAATTATATGCTGCAAGTGTACTTAAGTGAATACAAATGGATCTTTTACAATACTAAGATATTGGACTACTTTAATTCATATCTCAAATGATTATGGCTAGCTTACATTATTCATACTGACTGATATAGCAATTTAGGATCATAAACCATATCAAACTCAAGATACCAAAAAATTTGAAAGTTTGTTAGTTGAACTTAAAAAAA
>LPNX010968109.1:68978-86170 GCA_001517045.1 Pseudotsuga menziesii | reverse complement strand
AGATGTCAATCAACGTTGACTAACCACATGCAAAGTGGATTTTCCCGGTGGACACTTTTATGGATGTTACAAAGGCTTTTTGTATCAGAGGCATTATATTCAATTACTAATTACTATAACTATAAGATCCCTACTTTTTAGGACTCTATTTTTCCACACTTTATCAATGCACTTTCAACAATTTGTCCACTATCAAGGTGAATCTATTGACAACAACAAGTACAATTGGAATGTAGCAATCTTCCTAATATCAAGGTGGAACCTATTGATAACCACAAGTACAATTGGAATGCAAAAATCAACCTACAACTGACTCTATATGTTATGTAACAAGCAACACCATTATTATTTCTCTTTCATTCCAACACAATACTTCAGGGCTAATATTCTTATATTTTTTATTTATTTAACATCATAGATTTTATTTTATATCCATCTCAACTATTTCACTTATATATTATTTTACTTAAATTATATATTGTTTTATCTAAAGAAAATCCTATGAATTATTTAAGGGATATCTTTTGTTGAATGTAAGATATTGTGTATTTAATGGAGGGACTTGATTTAAGGACTTGTCAAAATGGAACAATATAACATATGCTACAACCAGTTGAGGTCACCCCTAGAATAGACATGTATATAAAGAATTACATTTGATTTCCATTATCTCTAGATATATAGTTGAACTTGATTTCCATTATCTCTAGGTAGGTGTCGGTGTTAAATCCTAGGGATTTAATGCATTTTTTGAGGGTCTTAACACACTTTTTTCCTGACCTACTATGTTATCTTGTGCATTATTGTTCATCTCCCTTGCACGGGCGTTCCACTATTCTATGATAGTTAGCAAGTAGTAATTACAGTAGGATATTGTACAGTGGAACAATGTAATGTAATGTGAAATTGAGTCCTTTAAAGAGATGAGGTGAGATCTCATTTGAAGATTGGTGAATTGAACAATGGATGGATTGGCAAACCCATGATAATATCAAGATCACGGTCCAAGGTGTGTCAATGACCATAACAACATGGCAAGTTAAATCCTTGAATATCTAGAATTTATTTTTTATTTGTGTTTATATTTCTATTGAAGCATAACTACCATGTATAATCTAAGGATAATGTTAACAACAACATGGTTGTAACACCAAACATCAAACATGTAAATAAAACACCATTAAACATCAAACATCAAACATGTCAATACCATTAATAATTTTAATTTGAAACATCAAACAATTTTCAATACAGTGAAACAGATTTTCAAACTTAAAATCTTACATGGAAAATCCATTACAGAAGTATACCAATATATTGCAATTCTATGATTGTAATCAAGTACTTGAAAATGAAAATGGAAGACACTAGTAAGCATGCACTTATGTGTATGAAACTAGCAATAAAATCATATCATAAGCTTAAAATGAAGCTAATGTAGCATCCACATTGAATACATGTCTTGGATACATGGTTACAAGTAAATGCTTACTAGTTTGCTGCATAAATAACAAAAATAATATCTTTAATAACATGTTGCAACATCAAAATAACATCTTTAATAACAGATTGCAACATCAAAATAACATCTTTAATAACAGATTGCAACATCAAAATATCTTTGAGCCATGGGATGGACTACAATTTTTTTATCAACATAAACCAATTATATGCCAAAGGGAGCAAACCACTTACAAGTTCGAGCCATAGGGAGTGGCAAAAAAAATATTATCAACATAAACCAATTATATGCCAAAGGGAGCAAACCACTTATAGGTTCGAGCCATAGGGCCAACAGAAATATTATCACATAAACCAATTATACACCAAAGGGAGCAAACCCATTACAGGGTCGAGCCACAGGGCCAACAAATACTTTATCAAAATGAACCACTTATGTGCGAATAGATCAAACTTGATATAGGTTTGAGCCACGGGGTTGCCAACAAAAGCATTGTCCACATAAACCAATTATATGCCAAATGTATAGAAAACCCATTGCGGGTTCAAGACATGGGGTGGCCAACCAAAATACTATCAATATAATCACCAATTATACGCCAAATAGAGAAGACCCATTACAGGTTCGAGCCATGGGGTGGCCAACAAAAAATATATCCAATAAAAAATATAATCACCAATTATACGCTAAAGGGAGTGGACCCATTAAATGTTCGAGCCACATGGCCATCAAATAATTTATCAACATAAACCAAATATATGCCAATGGAGAAAGCATGTTACAGGTTCGAGCCATGAGGTGGTCAATAATACCATTATCCACACAAACCAATTACATGGAAAATAGAGCAAACCCATTACAGGTTCAAGCCACAGAGTGTATGACAAAAATTGCATCAACATAAACACCAATTATACACCATTAAGAGAAAACCCATTACAAGATCGAGCCACAGGGTGGCTGACCAAAATGTTATCAATATTAACAACAATTCAACGCCATACGGAGAAAACCCATTACAGTTTTGAGCCACGGGGTGACCGATCAAAATTGTATCAACATAAAAACCAATTATATGCCATTAAAAGAAAACCCATTATAGGTTCGAGCTACACAGTGTCCAACCAAAATTTTATCAACATTAATAGAAATTCAATACCATACAGAGAAAACCCATTACAGGCTCGAGCCATAGGGTGGCTGACCAAAATTGTATCAACATAAACACTAATTATATGCCATTAAGAGAAAACCCATTATAGGTTTGAGCTATGGGGTTGCCAACCAAAATTTTATCAACATTAACAACATTCAACACCATACAAAGCAAACCTATTATAGGTTCAAGCCATGGGATGTATGGCCAAAATTTTAACAACATTAACAACAATTATATGCCATACAGAGCAAATCCATTACAGGTTTGAGCCATAGGATGGCCAACATCAAATTTATCACCATTAAATGGATCAAACCAACATAAAATTACATTCAACAAAACCAACGCTGGACATATTTTCAATGAGGGTGTTTTATGTGTTAAACAAAAACAGTTGCAGAAGCCGATAAGAAGTGAATCCTACTTGAATAGGATTTTTCCTCTGCCACCATGCCAAAACCATTATTCACACCAGCCACCTAGAAACCAATGCCTCCAATGACACCTTGCACCAGGACAGAGCACAGGTGCTCATACAACATATGGGTTGGAAAAATAAGGCAAGTTTAAAACTGAGAATTGTAGGTGAAAGCTTGACGACATTGATCGAACTTAGCATGGTTCCGCGGCGTACACCCTGAACCTGCTGCTAGCCAAGATCTTCCAAGGCATTGAGCCCGCTAGAAATAATGACTATAACCAGCAAGAACAATCCAAGTCTTCACCCGAGATAGATCAAGTCCACAGTCGAGCTACCACTAAAGCCCTACAAAATCGACAAGGAGGCGACAACAAAATCCCAAGGGAGCTGGGTGCACCACCACTCCAGAGAATGCAAACCACAATTGGAAGTAAACCTGATGGACCATGAGAGAACATGAACTAGCAATGGAACCTCGAGGGACCACTGCTAGGGTGGTGTAATGGCCACACCAAAAAAATGCACATGGTAATGTAGTAGGTAGCGAAAAAGTGCACTAAAACATTGAAAAAGTATGCTAAAACCTAACATTTAACATCAACACCTAGCTAACACATAGTGCTACCACGTGGTCACTAAACCTACAACTGACAAGGTGTTCCACATGGCCTCCAATGTGGCACAGGGGAGGGCACATCAGTACTAGTATCCCTCCCCTGGTAAGAATCTAGTTTAGCCCCAAAATGATTGAAAAAGTTAACATACCGAGTACTTGCCATAATTTTGGAGCATTCCAATACCAAAGGGAAATGTGGCACTAAAATGGGATCCCTACCATTACTTGGACCAATTGTGCATACAAGCAACCAAAATCACCATGTTGAATAAATATAATGATTTTGCACAAACCTCGGTGCATGAATGTCTTATTTTCGCATGCCACCCTCACTCATAATTCCAACACATAAAATTATGTCCTTGGAAGATGATGTGCTCTTATGATAAGTTATGTTTATTTTTCATGCAATGGTTTGAAAGTAACTTTTATTTTTATTTTAAATTCGTGAATGCCTTAGAATAAGTGACCTAGAGTGGCTTTTTCCAAAACATAAATATCACAATAAGAGATTGATACATGTGTTTTTAAAAAACTAATGTCTTTAATGTATTATATGAAAATATATTGAAATCATTCCATGGTTAACTTTGTTTGATTTAATATTAATTTGCAAGGTTATATATTTGTTAGGTCCCTAGACATATATAATTAGATCTTCCGTTGTTTGTAAGAAGTGACCTCATGTTGGCTATGAAAAGTTATCTATGTTGCAATGAAAGCGTAATTTTATCGAGGATCCGACGAAGGAGGGCTCGACTAAAAGGAGAGGGCAATCAAGGCGCAGTCACAATAGCGCAATAATAAATCATAGAGATGTACTCAGGGACGGGTTGGGCAAACTAGCTTGTCCATAAAGTGATCAATTTTTTCAAACTTATAGTGTTTTTCATAGTTTGGAAATTGTATTGTTATATTAAATTTAATAAATATTGTTTTATTTGTGATGTGCAGCCTTGGATTCTGGAGTGGGGTGTAGTGGTTAGGTGACATTGTGTATTCATTGTCGAAATCGGGTTATCAATAGACTAGTCTTGGTGATCAATGTTTAGCTTGCTGTAGGCTAATTAATATGATCACAATAGGTATGGTGCCCCTTGGATCTCAAGCAACTTGAAATCCAACGGACACAATGCATGCTACGACAACATTAATTAGCCTACAACAAGCTGAATAATTTCGCCAATCTTAGCAATAAATTTGCTCAACAATGCCTTGTTTAAAGTGTAGATATGTGTAAAAACTATACTACTAACTTGTTAACTTGTTATGTGGAGTCACGACCGTAGATATTTCTAGGTTGACTCTATGATCCGAAGAGTAAAAACAATATCTTATATAGTTTATTTTGATATGAAGAGTAGGTTGCCTATTTTAATTTTTTTCATATACATGGAAGCCTTAACACGTCTCACTTGAAGACTGAATAATTCACAACGTGGGTGGGTCAATCATATATCTTTGCCTAATGGATTTGTTCATAATATTTTCCTCTCTTATTCTATGTGCCCATGCATTTTCATTTTATAAAAAACTAGTATTTTCCAAAACTTCTAATGAACCATGGATTTAAAATATTTAAAATATTCAAATATATATTGTTTTCTTATACTTGATTTGTGCCTGTCATCCTTACGCAAAAGTCATGCTAATCTTCTCTGTATCGTTCTAATTTTATCAAATGTTTCCGAAAATTTTTCCTATACTATATCTATTATAAATAATAATAAAAAGAAAAACTCCATCAACATAATAAATTAATAGAGTATACATTAAACTTAAAAAAGCCTTTACTTCTTTTAATATTATTGTTTGAAAATTATTTATAAACTTTCAAGTTCCTTCCACCCTATTTCCAAGTTCCTTCTATTCATCAACATAATTTATAAATGGCACTTTCCACACTTTGGAAAGTAATGCACTATTTTATTCCATTAATTGTGGAATACAATGGTATTTTGACTCCATGTTCTAACTTATCTTTTCTTCTAAGTGGCAATTTGCCTTCATATGTCTGAGTTGGAGACTTTGAATAATCGTTTTTTAGGGGGGCGATATATATTTTTCTAGAATTTTTCCCTAGTCTTTTCTTCTCATCCTTTATCTTCACTCATATTTTTTATTTAAAAATATGATTAAGGTCATTTTCCGAACTGGCAGAGCCAGAGTTTGGGGAGCAGTATAAGCGTTAACCAAAACGCCCCTAATCCCTGGAATTCGACAAACAAATTTTTATCGAAATCATAATTTCACATGTTTAAATCGTAAATTTTCATCGAAATCATAATTTCACATGTTTAAATCGTAATTTTAGTCATCTTTACATGTTTAAATCATAATTTTAATCATTTGAGTAGTTTTAAAATCCCAGATTTACCCTAAATCAGGTTAATACAATTACTAAACTTGTAAAATTACCAAAATAAAAATTTACAAATAAAATTTTGACAAATTTGGATTAGAATTCGTCGGAAAAGCGGAGGATTTTAGTTATCTTTTATCCTACCCGAGAGTTTGGTAGGAGCAACGGTGAATAAAGATCATGTAACAATTATAGAAGCAATTGTGTTTGATCTCGATGGATCGATGGGCTGACAACCTAATATCGGGAGATCTCTTTCTTGGATGTGTTTGTTGGTTGTTTATCTACAATGAATTAAGGGTGAGGCCATATTTAGTATTTCTATATGTTATTTAATTCCGTTGTAGTTTGTTAGATCTCAATCAATTTGAAATTTAACTACTAGCATAAAGCCTGCTACCCCATATTAAATAGCCTATATCAACCATTAAATAGCCTACAACAAGTTGAATATTACTGTCTATAAATTAAGCATGAATTAAGTTGAATATTATTCTCTATAAATTAAGCATGAATTAAGTGTTGGCAAGCAATATTGAGCATTTCACTTTTTCTTTAATGACTTGTGTTTATATACATATGGCATAAATCATTGGGAGTCTATTAGTTTGTAGGAAACAATTTTCTTTTATAAAAGTTGGTATTTTTTATTATTGTTAATTTTGCATGTAGTTGTATGTATTAAAATGATCGATTTTTTTGAAGTATTTTCAAAATTATAATTTAAATTTAATAGCTTTTAAATTTCAAAACGTACTATTGTTAAAGTTTAAAGTCTAGAAACATTACCACTTATTGACTCTTGTTCCTTCTTGTTCGTTAAATTTTTTATTTTTATGTTCCCGAGATGAGATATTTATGTTTAGTTGAGTTGCATTATTTTGGTGTGGGTGACCTTGGCAAGGGTAAGGTTAGAGTATTTTTTATTTTAATTTTTTGTTGAGTTTGTTTTTTTGTCAGCAGGTTATTGGTTGGTACATGTTGGCATCATGCCTCGGGAGTCCCCTCCTAGAAGTTGGCGGTGCTACGATGTAAGCGTGCATTGAAGACAGTTCAAAGTGGTGAACGTCCTACATAATTCATGTTTTGTCTATGGAAACCTTAGAGTGGTTGTATGTGCATTATGTGCACTTGTACAACGTGATTTTTATTTATTTATTTCCTGCAACTGGTATTTAATGGTTTCCTTGACGAGATTTCTATCTATTTATTTCCTCCAACTGGTATTTAATGGTTTCCTTGGGATTTAATGGGGTTTGTTCATTCTCTTTTCTGTTGTTGTCTTCAAGGCATAATAAAAACCGTAGAGCCAATGTATGTGCATTCCCTATAGTGGTACGTCAGGCTTCCTGTCTTTTAATTTCTTGTATTTGGGGTTTAATGGTTGCCTTGTTGGGCTTAGCTAGTGCAATGGCTTTCTGTCTGCAATTAATGCTTGTTCTTTGTTTTCCGAGTTTGAAAGGTTTCCAGCCAAGAATAGGACGGTATTTGTTCGTGGGTTTGTTGTTTCGACCTTCATTTGTCATTTGTCAAGTGTTGGGGCTTTGGTCTGCACCATTTTCATTGGAAGCCCTGTATTGGTGACGGTCACTGCTTTCCCTCCCTGCATATGCATCTACATCTATGTGGCTTGTAGTATTCATTCGATGAACGATGTTGGCTCTCTGCTCTTTGGGAGTTTTCGGTTGGGCTATTGCAGCGTGGGTTTCATTATGTTCATGTCTGGTGTCACGGGTTATATTTCCTCCTCCCTCTACGATGCATTAACAAAACAAGTGTTGGATTCAGGCTGGTATTTCGGTCTGTATAGTTTGTGTCGCTACTACTTTCATTGTTCTTAGGCGGCCAGGTATGTTGAGATTCCTTTCTCGCCCCATGTTTTGAAATGTATGCATGGATTCTGAATGTTTGCAAGAAACTTTTATCTGTTTTGCCACAATGGTGGCATTTGTCTCTATTATGAGTGATGGTCTCAAAGTGTTCAAGGGTTCTGCAAAAAAATGTAGGTATTTTTGGCAAATAAATGTGGGTTGTTGATGCTCTCTTGGAACATCCAGAGGTTGTGTTATTTTTTTGAAGTATTAGTACTACGTAGACTCGAAGATGACACCGGTCGAGCAGGTTGAAGCAAAGCTGAACTCATTGCTATCCATTTTTTTATTGCATCGAGAGGCGCTCTACAACTCAGTATGGAAGATTTTTGCGTAGAGAGGCGCTCTACAATCGAGTATGGAGGAGATCTTTGTGGCGAGAGGCACTCTACAACCCAGTATGGGGGAGATCTTTGGGTCGAGAGGCGCTCTATAGCCCACTATGGGGGAGATCTTGTAACATTATGTAAAGTTCTTCTAGTAAATGTCAGCCATACAAAATAAAATTTTTAATTATCCTGCAAAATAAATGTCAGTCACAAAAACAACCTAATATAGGGGAGATGTTGTAATGTTCCTACCTAACAAAACAATAAAAATAAAAAATTAATTATTGGCAAAATAAAATGTCGGTCAGAAAAACAACACAATATGGGGGAAATGTTGTAATGTTCCCGCTTAACAAAATAATAAAAAATTAAAAATTGAATTATCCACAAAAAAAATGTTGGCCTCCTAAACAACCCATGGTTTTTATTTGTACATGGTTTAAGAGGGCCTTGCAAATGGTTTTAAAACCATGTGCAAGGCCTCCTAAAAAACCCATGGTTTTATTGTACATGGTTTAGGAGGTCGTTGCAAATGGTTTTAAGACCATGTGCAAGGCCTCCTAAACAACCCATGGTTTTAAGAGGGCATTGCACATGGTTTTAAAACCATGTATGGGGGAGATGTTGTAATGTTCTTTCCTAACAAATATATATATATATTCTATGTTGGCCATAAATAGTATTAAATATTAATAATAAAAATATTATATGTCGACTTTAAATAAAAAGATGTGTCTTTTGGTCTGAATCACACCAAAGCCGATAGTTGAGTGCAATACTTAAGAAGAGGTTTGCACCTCCAAAAATTTGATCCATCTCGAAGCTTGATAGAACCTAGGATTTGGATCTATGCTCGTATAGACAAAACCCATAGTTGTCCATAGTAGGAAAATTTAAAATAATAAAAGGAAAATATATCACTTCATCATTAAAAAAATGTCAAAATTATAAATTTGTTTAGTTATTAACTCATTTTATTATCAAGAATTTTATTTATTTATTTGTATAGCAAATAAATAAACTAAATGTATATAGTTTCTTTCATAATATAAATTTCTCAAATAATTCCAAATTTTTTTAAGTCGACATGTACCACTAAATCTTTATTTGTATAGCAAATAAATAAACTAAATGGATGTAGTTTCTTTCATCATATAAAAATTTCAAAAAATTCCCAATTTTTTTTAAGTGGACATGTACCACTAAATCATTATTGTTCACTTCATTTTATTATTAAAGTAATTCTATCTTTAATATTGAAACTCTTCAATTTTCCACGGAATACTTGTAAACACATAAAAAAAATCATCACATGGAACATAGCCTTTTCAATTTGGACCACATATATATAGTAACTCAATAATTGAGATTTCCATGATTTCCTTATAAAAAAAATCACACCATCTTAAATTATTCATAAATACGTGGCAATATTGTTTCATAATATTATTGATGTAATAATAATTAATTATCACATAATTTCTTTTGACAACTATGTTGTGTTAATTTACATTCACAAAAAAAACAATAATTTTAGTTGTGTTTATTTACATTCACAGAAAAACAATAATTTTAGTTGTGTTAATTTACATTCACAAAAAAACAATAATAATTATTTTTACTATAATTAATCACTAAATTATCATGAGTTTTATCATTTAAGAAAAAAAAAGTGTGGTCAGTTGTACCAATCCGCTTATTCTTCCTAACTTAAGCTCGCTACACATAAGGTTAAATTCTATACAACTTTTATCATAAAATAGCATAAGATATAAGATACAATTGGATGCACGTAATTCCAGTTCGGGCATGAAGGAAAAGCCTTATAAAAACATCAGAAACATGTGAAACTATGCAAAGGCCATTGCAATCATATCTTCTCTATTTTGATCAAAGAGATCCAACAAGTTTTGCCTTCCAGCTGCAAGCTCTTCCTTTTGTCTCTGCTTCCATATCTGCCCGTTTTTCTGGAGGATTCATTTGGAGGCACAATTGCATAGATTGACAGCTGGAAACTGGACTTGTTTTTCTTGCACCATGCCAACTCACCTAAATTAGAATAATATATTTTCCATGTCTATAACCATTGATCAATTCAAAGACCAACAAAAGAAACCACTAATCAAAGAAGACACAATTTGTAGTCAAGAAAAAAACTAGAAGAATGAAACAAGCATGATGTTGAATACAATGACAGCAACAACAAAAAAACCATGAATAAAAGAGAAGCACAATATGTAATCAAGAAAAAAAATAGAAGGAAACAAACGTGAAGGTTTTAACATTTCTATGGTTTTGGAGGCTGTGGAGACTCAACGTGAAGCTCAATACCGATACTTGATAGTTTCAATTTCTGTCCACCGACACCAATCTCATCACCATGTTTGGAATTGCCTAAATTCCAACTCCATTTTCTCTTCTTAGATACATCTACGAACATCTTCTTAGATCCTACAAGCCTCTAGAACTAAACCTTGAAAAAAACTAGGGTTTCAAGGAGTTGAGTAGGGTTTAAAGGAAAACGACCACATGCTTCAGAGAGAAAATGTATATCGATATAAGCTACAAATTCATGTGAGAGTTCTGAAACTCTCATTGAATATTGCACAATATCTCTTAAATTTTGAAGCGAATATTGAAATCCTTAGAAGTTTCTCTGTAAATTAAATTGTTTATACGATTACTTCATAATATTGTGTAGCTCCCATGTGGTGGAAACAAAATCAGAAATCGTTGGAGTATAAACATATGGTATTTGCATTGGTTAGGGTCTTAATTGAAAGCATTGAGAGCATGTAACATGAATGAACGTGGCATGATTGTAAGAGATATCATAGGTAAGCGGTGACTGTGAATCCCCTCTTTCTTTTACTACTTGTCACTGCATTTACACACCTTCATAAATGCGTTCAATCAATACCCACCTTCAACACTTTTCAATTCCATTTATATAGAATTTAGGTTTCCCTTAAATGTTTAGTTATTGGTGTTGTGGGATACCCAACCTCTCTTATCAGTGCCCAGTAAAATGTCAGTTTCTTTCAGTTAATCCATTAACTCGATTACTAGCATAAGATATAATGTGTTCCATGTATAAGAGTTGTTCTTATCTACCCTACATAAATTGCAATTAGGGTTTTATTGATAGCTTCGCTTTGCCAACTTTTATTACACCTTGTCGATCTTTACCTATATTAGTTATTAGGGTAGATTAACTTATGTCGTATCTCCTCCCATACGTGTCACGTTGTACATCAATTCTTTGAATTCCCACATTCTCTTTTACTCCAACAATTTGTTAAAATCTCTAATACAAAGGAAAAATAAAAAATGAGAATTGTTCCATATGAATCGATGCAGAGGGATGTATGTACCTGTTTTCCATGTTAATGAGTTGTTCCAATTTTAATTATTTAAGAAAACTCTATTGGCTACAACAATTATAAATAGCTTGCAGAATTAAAGTCTCAAATTAAAACTAAACATATAGCAATTAAGACCAACAATAAACCCACCGTAAAATATCTCTAAGATAATTTATTTATATTTTAAGATCATTAAAATTGCGTAGCCATACCAACAACCATTCGTTCATGATAATCTCCAAGAGTCGTTCACATGTGACTAAGATGTCGACACGGGCGGGAGGCTAGAGGTGAAGGGATTAAATTGTAGCAGATGCAAGGACTACGACCACTACAGAGGTTAAAGATGACAAAACACTATAAATTAGAATATAGTTCACATGTGACTAAGAGGTTGACATGAGGGAGGATAGAGGCATATGGATTGAGTTTTAGTAGGTGCAACAACTAGAACCGCTGCATAGGTAAAGGATAAAGAAACATTATAAATTATTACAATACTACAGAATACATAGAAACAATTGTTGTCCTGTGCTTGCAAATATGTAACCAAATCTGGAGACCAGAGCTGCCATTATTTTGCATATGCCATCAATTACATGTAGTGAGTTGAAACTATACTCTTCAAAAAATATAGTTTGTTTTATTTTTTATATAGTATAAAAAAGAATGTAGGTTTCATTAATAATCTCTTAAAGTTGTTTAATGAGATGGAAAAAAAACGCTTTCGAGTTTTGGAAGAAACATAGCTTCATAACAAAAACTAGCGGGCTTCGAGTTTAGTTAGTGCCTTGTAGAAACTCTAGAATTGATCTCTAGGCTATCAAGTCAAATTACAACTTCTATTGGTTGTAACGTCGACATTTTGTTCATTTTCTTGAAACTTTTAGTGTATATATATATATTTTTATATTCTTTGACTTAAAGCAACTTGTTGAATATTTATGTATGTCCATTCATGTTCTCAAAATTGCATTTTCAAAACTACCTTGTGAGTATATAGTAATTGTATATATAGGAGTCAAAGATTACAACAACTGTACTTTATCAAATAGCTTGTTATGGTCTCGTAATTAGGGATTCTTATTTAATTTATAAACATGTTTTAGACAAAATTTTACTATCGCGTTTTCGTTTAAGAACCACTTCTCTTTGCCGAAACTTTCCACTTCATTTCATCGATCCATGTGGTTAGATTTGCAATTTTTTTTTTTCTGCGACAATGGAATATTGGCAACTTGAGTATCTTCTTAGGCACCTTAATCACCTTAATTTGGTGTTTCGTTTTTTGCAAGATACCTATGTACACAGAATTGACTACGACTTATACCATTCAATCATCCTAGAAAATTGTAGCAACTGTATACACATGAATTAAATAACAATGATGCATAGACTTTGTTAAGAAACCTAGTTTAGTGTTCTAATTAAATCTCTATACCCAATTTTCCATATTGAAAAAATGTTTTATAAATCTATGCATAGTTCTAATTCTTGTTGATTGATAGTTTCCCTCGCAAGAAAAAATAGAAAAAAAACCGTTTTACATAAAGACATTTCCAATTCTAGATAATGAACAAAATCAATACGCCCACAAATTCGCCTAGGTGTCTAAGATAAATACACCATGCGCCTATAGATGTCTAAGAGAACTAAAACATATGCATCTAGTTATTGGAAGTAGAATGTTTCTTACTTCCTTGTTTATTTATGTTTAAATCACCTATCTGCTATAGACAATCACAACTCTTGGTCGTTTTATGTAGGCTTCTATTATTTATGTTGTTTCTATTGCCTCTTCTTCACTCAATTTTTTTTGTGAATATTTTCTTTAATATATCTTTCGCACATAATTTATAGGTGCATGCATTTTTAGTTTCTTCCTACTACAGTATAGTAAAGCATGGACAAAGGGAAACAAAAGAGAAAACAACAAAGTCCCTTTCTTTCTACTCCAATTCTAAAAAATTTGGTACAAACAAATATGTAAAACACAAGCAAATTGCAATACTTTAGACACAAATGGATTTGCACTCAAAAAATCAGAATGGGGACAAACAGATAGGCGTTTAGCTCAAACACACTTGTTTCGATTACAACATTTCCATTATAATGTTGGAGATTGTTTGTTTGATGCATTGGACGTTCTTATGCATTTTCGATATACATCGATTGAAATAAGAGAAGGAACAATTAATCATTTTTTGTGTTTATTTGGAATTTGGAGATCTTGCTGCACTTGAATCATTGCGAACAGAATTGGAAACTGACTACTTGTAAGATTTACATAGTATTCAAATGTTGATGAAGATCGAGATCGTATGTCTCAAACTGCTTCCAAACCAAACGAAAAAAACCTTTTATGGAATTTGGGGTGAAATTTTTTGTATCAAATGGTTTTCTAATTGGTTAAAAGTTCCTATCACTCTTTGGTCATTGAAAAAACATGAAACATACCTTCATTTCAATAGTAAAACAACGAGATATTGCTACAATCTATTGTTCCATGATCAAACACTGACAGTTGGTCACTTTGAGCCATTAGTTTTATATAGGAGCCAACAAATAATGGACATATGTATCGACCATTTTTTCAAAACCTTGACATAGACACATGCAAAAAAAAGGAAGCTGAGATTTCCTCTTTGCAAACAATACTTTCTCAACAAGGTTTACAAATTATTCCTCAACCTAATGCAGATTGTCACGAGTCTCTTTTTTAATCTATTTGCAAATTTGCAAATTTATTTGATGCTTGTAGTGTTAGAAAAGCAATTGCAAAAACCTTTTGCAACTGCCTACTTGGAAATGATAGTAGAGGGATCAAAACACTAGAGACATCTATCACTAGAAATATAGCCAGTGGAAAAATTTGCTTTCCTAGTTGGAAAGCATATGTTATACAATTGGCAGAGCCATATTGAATTGGTCATATAGAAGGAGACCAATTTTGCATTCATTAGTTGTCTGAAACGCTAAATAGTAACATATACCTATGGAATAATAGCTCCAAAAATATTGTTGCAAAGTTTTTCCCATCAACCAAATCATCTAAAGAACTATATTTGCTACAACGTCCTGTCACAAATTTACATTCACATTTCAAACCGTTGATAAATATGGCTATTCACCTGAAATATTTGGAAATTTCGGCTTCATTAACTGAAAATATTCTTCCTTTCCCAACAAAAAAACATAGGAAAAAATGAAAATATCGCCTCCTGAATACCACAATGAAAAAAACAACTGCATTGACTTGGAAGCTTCAGTAGAAACACAAAACATGGTTAATAACAAAAAACAACAACATACATTTGTCAAGAAGCAACAAAGAGAATCTCACCAACTAGACCCAGATAGAGCTTACTTGTCGCTTTACACAAAATCTCAACCATTGCAAAAGACCTTCCAATGTTGGAATGCAAATTCCTGTGCAAAACGTTTATGCTCATTGAAAAAAATCACTTTAAGGGAAAAGTTACTCATCAAAAACACATGCAATTTGAAAAAGGAAACAAAGAAATAGCTCGATACCTAAACCTCATTCAAGATATGCTCATACA
The DNA here is from genome assembly GCA_001517045.1 of Pseudotsuga menziesii. Classification (NCBI taxonomy): domain Eukaryota; kingdom Viridiplantae; phylum Streptophyta; class Pinopsida; order Pinales; family Pinaceae; genus Pseudotsuga; species Pseudotsuga menziesii. The sequence goes on along the minus strand of LPNX010968109.1, from coordinate 71,022 downwards.
CCCATGTTCCATTTTCCAACACTTACATTTCAAAGCTGATATACATACAGTAAACAAAGGAACATTATTAGAAATTAGATATTTTTCATTTCTTACATACTTTAGTCTCCTTTCAACTCATAGAAAAATTTGCAAATTTTGTAAGAAGGAGCTAACGAATGGGTGTTTGCCAACATATGCATCGCCTTCACAAATCCATCACACTATTCTACTTCCGTCTATGAGGGCATTGACATCATTGGAAGAATGTTTGGTGTCACTTAGAACAACATTTTCACAAATTAGACAACTTGGCTATAAAAGAGCACAACTAGGCATCACTGGAACAATAATCAATGTGCCAGCTGATCTAGACAAGATTCAATTGCCATTGCCTAGAAATCTGGATGACACAACAACAATTGTCGTTATGCTAAAAGGAAATTAGAGTATAGAAAGGCATTTATTTCTGGAAATATTTGCCCAAATGTTATGATGACCACTCTTAAATACCTTTTCAAAACAAACCTCTACAAAGACGAAGGCGTTGTTGTCAACCATGATTGGGAAAAAATATTTAATAAAACAATACAACAAGAGGAAAACACCTTGTCTCCACTTGAAGAAACAAAATCCCGACCAACCAAAGATGGATTTGAGACAAAATTGTTTGAAAAACCATTTTTTCTCTCCATTGATGAATATCATGCTCTAAGGAAAACATTGAACAGTGAGCAAGAAACGATTACAAAGATATTATCACAAGAAAAAGAAATGATCCCTTGAGTCCAATCTACTTGTTCTTGACTAGTGGAGCGGGAACAAGAAAAACACATAATGCAAAAACAATCTACCATGGTTTATTACAATATTATGATAAAAAATTGAAAGTGATCCTATGAAAAGAAAATGATCGATTCTTGCATTCACCAGAAAAGATGCATACAATGTTGGTGGTGTTATAGTTCATTCTGCTCTAAGATTTCCATTTGGCTCTCTAAAAATTGTCCCTCTGAATTCCAATACACTTGACCTGTTGGCAAAAGAATATGCACAGTTGAAAGTCTTGTTAATAGACAAAGTCCCTTTAATAGGATCTCAAATGCTTTTTAACATATACAAGATACTAAGAGAAATTATGCATATCGCAACAAAACCTTTTGGTAGTCTCGATGTTATTTTCTGCGGCGATTTTTTCCAAGCGCAACCAGTTCATGATTTTTGGATTTTTTGGACTGACAATGTTAGATTCTATGAACTTGAGACAATATTCATACAAAATAACAAAGAACTTATATATGTTTAAAATAGAATGCGAACATGTTCACCTACAATGGATGACATTGAATTCTTAACCCGACATTTTTACAAAGCACCGCCAATGGACCCAACATTCCCTTATCTATTTTACACTAAAAAAGATGTACAAAAACATAATTCAAACATGCTATCATTGTCAATGAAGAGCCATTTTCCTTCATCGCAGATGATAGAAAAATCAATCCACTTAACAAAACCAAACACACATTCAAGGCAATGGCATTGCCTTCTACAATAACATTGAAACAAAATATGCGTGTTGAACTCATAGGAGGAAAATACTCAACTGAAGATGGTTTAGTAAATGGTGAAGAAGGGTTATTTAGATAATATACCAAAAATAATCCTGAGATTTATTTGGATTGAATTTATGGACACAAAAGTTCGCTTGTTGGAGTGAAACAAAATGCACTGCATGTTTACTTATGAAATCAAATCTTCACGGATATCGATCAAAAGAATCACATTGCAAAAAACTACTGAAAATAACAATAGTGTCATGTGAGTATAATTTCCAATTTAACTAGCTTGTGCACGCATGATCCATAGAGCACAAGGTCTTACAATGGAGAAGTTGGCATTTGATCCAAAAGGGGTTAAAAAACATGGGCTTGTTTACACAGTCCTGTATCGTGTCAAATATATGAAATGTCTTTATCTTTTAAATAGGTTAGAGAAAAATAATTTCTCCCTTTGTCCAGCAATAGTTGTTGAAATAGACAAACTATAAAAAACACATGCATGG
>LPNX010968109.1:39920-66377 GCA_001517045.1 Pseudotsuga menziesii | reverse complement strand
CAAACAATAAATCATTAAATATTTTAATGTTGATGATATTTATCTCCTTCTCTAATAAAATTTATTTAACCTTTTATTTTTTTTGGTTAGTTGACATGTTTTTCTCAACTTTCCTACTCTTACAATTAAAAAGTGCTTGAATAATCTAAATCTTGTTATATTGATTATCAAACATACATTTTTTCCCTGAAAATTACCTTTGATTTATTTAGATACACATTGGATATAATAATTATATACAGCAGTGCTGCAAAAACATGGATTTAGAAATCGTTTAAAAAAATATATACAACATATATCAAAGCATCATACACTTTTAAGTTCCATCATGTTACTAACGATGGGAAACTTGCAATTCGATTGCTGGGAAGTATTTCCTTGCAACAATTTATTTCTTTCCTTCTCTATTACAACTTTCTAGCAAAAATGTAAAATTTCTATAGCTTATGTCTAATCATTTCGAAACATTGACACAATTCCTGTAATAGGAACGAGAACTCATACCAACACTCAATTTTAGATATTGCCCGATTGAAGGAAATATTAAATTCTCCCCCTTCCTATCTTTCCGCACTTGAAATTACTGTTGACTCTGTCCATGTTTTTACATTTGGCTTGCATTTATTTCTCATACATAAACATCTATTTTTTGCACTAGGACTAGAACTTACTTAGTATACTAGAACAAAACTCAAAGAATTTTTTTATACCCTGCACAAGACCCTTCTAAAATCCCTTCTCAAACAAAACAAACAAAATAGTTCAATAGGGTTAAAGCTCGCACATAGCAAATAGACATTTGTTTTAAAAACAACTGCATTAGTTGTTTTTTCAAAAAAGTTGTTTTCAAATATTCAAACAACATTTTTCCAGCATTTGATTTTCAATCTGCTCTGCAGTGTTCATTTTTTTGCTTGATGGTCTCACTTTACTATATGTCAAATGTGCAGACCTGCAAGCTTTAGGTATGGAAACAAGAAAACATGTTGCAATTGTTTTTGACACCGACGCTCCCAACTTATACTATGTTCATATTTGCATGCTCTCCAACACATGCACAAATTTTGCAAAAAAAATAAAATAAAAAATCAGTAGTTACAAACATTTTTCTTTTTATAATTTCTATAGCGTGCATAGTAAATTTATTTTCAAAGTTGCATTAGAATATGTACAGTGTTAAACACAACTTTGGTTACATGTAATGCACTAATGCCACTCATTTTTTGAAACATGACTATGCCATGAAAATATGATTGTCTTTTTAGCATACTACACTTCATAAACATATATTGATATTTTGTCTACTGCAACTGCTATCTAATATATAATATTGTCTTATGACATTAATATGTTTTTATGTTGAGACTGTTATGTGATACTTTATGTGGTTTCATTTTCCACTTGTTAAATGTTTCTTTTGATTGCATGAAACCTTTTCTTTTTTTAGCTATTGATAATACATCTCCATTTTTTTTTCATTTAAATGACATATATGCAAATGTTACTTGCTCAATTTTACCATATTGATCAAATACAACTATAAAACATGGATTCCTATTATCACTCTATTCATAATTGATTTTTTTTCCTTGTGATTATTTAAAAAAAATATTTTCTTTGTAACCATTATTTAATATTTGCTTTGCAAACCTACTCCTCATTTTCCTACTAAAAAAATGTTGATATATATTGTCCCTTGCTCTTCTAATCTCAAATGATATTGCCATTGTTTTTTAATCATAATTTGGTAAGGCTTAGATATTAGACTATTTTATTAAAAATTCTTTTGTTCTTTGAAATAGTTTTATGGTTGTTTTTTTCTACCATAAATTGATTAATGTTTTGTAAATTAAATGTTAACTTAATTGGTTCACATATTCAAATTTATTTATTAAGTACCTTTGTTTAATGGTTTAATTTGGTCAAGGTTTTAGATATTAGATTATAGTAAATTATAAGTAATGAGTTGCATTGTTCAATTGAATATTATTTTATTAAAAAATGTTTTGTTCTTAGAAATAGTGTTATGGTTGTTTTTTTCTACCATAAATTGATTAATGTTTTGTAAATTAAATGTTAACTTAATTGGTTAAGATATTTTGAATATGGACAAATTTATTTATTATTTTATTAAAAAATGTTTTGTTGTTTGAAATAGTGTTATGGTTGTTTTTTTTCTTCCATAAATTGATTAATGTTTTGTAAATTAAATGTTAACTTAATTGGTTAATATATTTTGAATATGGACAAATTTATTTAATGATTGAGTGTTCTCGCTCTTATCATTTTAGCTATTGAAGCTCATTTTCTTAGGTCCATGGGTAATAGATCTGTCGGGAATTAACTCCAATATAGGCTTTTTTCAATGGCTTTTTGTGGGATGTAGTGCGGACATAAATTCTTTGATTCGATGATTCTTCTCCTTTCACTTGTGTGCATTTAGCTTTTGCATCGGGTGAAAAAAACGATTGATTTGGATTTTATGTAATTTCATATTCAAGTCTCGTTTGCTTAAATATCTTCTTAGCTGAGTGTTTCAAGCCCTTTTTTACTTGAGTGTTTTCCTATAGTTCAAGTGTTTCTTTTACTGGAGTGTTTTCCTATAGTTCAAGTGTTTTTTTTACTTGAGTGTTTTCATATAATTCAATATTTATATAGTGTCTAGCTAGAATGTTCTCAAATAGTTTGCACTGTATGTAGTGCATCTTGTAAAAAATATTGATAATTCAAAAACTTAAAGTTGAAATGTTATTGGATGAATTGGATATGCAACCAATGAAACCACTAAATACTTAAAGCAACTTCAAATCACAATAATTTAATAATATAACTAAGCGTTTCTCAAAATACTGACTAGCAGGAAAATAATACTTGTTTACTGGTAGGGTGTCTAATAGATACCATCATCGCGTTTAAAGCTAATTAAATTCGTATCTCCTTGTTCTTATGGATGCAAAGAATGTTGAACGGGAATTGGCTAGCTTAGTTGCACTGATGCAACCTTGAGTAGACATGGTAGTCTCATCCTATGCAATTGCACCCAAGTTTATTTGCATGCCAAATGGATCGTTCATTGATTTGAATCTACTTATCTTGTTTCTTGAGGTGTCGTGGATATATCTTCCTTTTCTAGTGGTTGTGCTTAGTTAATTAGATCTAAGGCTGGGGGATATGAAACATCTGGATATGTACTTGAAGGATCTATAAATATAATGTATAAGTGGATATTTAACCTACATCGATCTTGCTTCAGCTTGTTGATCCAACATGAGCGCCAACAAGAGGGAAGGATTGAATCTCGAGCCACGATGCATATGTATGCAATGTGTTTGCATGTGTTTGCAGCTTTGTGTTTGTACACTCTTTCCATAGGATCTTACTTTCCCTAGTGTGAATGGATGTGAGCTTTTAGAATCATCGATTGAGACTTGGATTAAAAAATGGAGTTCATTTCTTCGTGCTTGGTTAAATAACACATTTTTGTAGAGAAAGACTGTTGTGTATAAGTGGGAATTCACCTGCTATACAACTGCAAAGATTTCGTGCCTGTCAGAGCCTTTATGTCTATGGGAGTTAACGATCATTTTTGACAATGAAATGCTTGATGCAAGCAATATAATTGAATATAAACTCCAAGTTCATAGCATATTTTGGTCAAAATGAAAGGAGGCATTGTGAAAAATCATGCCCAAATAGTTGTTTGTCCTTCCACATGGTCATTATGGTCTACAACGATCCTCTAAGATAGAACCCATATGCAACTGGGAACTGAGTCATTGCAGCTCTAAAAAACATTGGGTGTATTTCCTAGGAAACAATTTTTGAAGATTCGGGAACTATTGCATATTAGGTTGTTTGAAGCTAGGGAGAAATAATGCACTTATCATTTCCATGGATTATTACCATATTGTTGATTTTGGGAAATTTTAATGGGTAACACAAAAAATTATGTTATAACTATTCATAATTATTGACGAAATAGTAGTGTCAACAAATCTGATTGTAAGTAGAAACACATTTTTGCAGCTGCTTCATTTCAACACAATCTGCTCAAGTAGCAACACAAAGCATAAATATTGGGAACAACTGTGAGAGACATAAGCTTCACAAATAGTCTCGTGAATTTTTTAAAATTCAAATTTTACTTCTGGGAACTTTTGCCAGTTTTTCATATAATATTAACTAGAAAATTCCTTGGGAGAAATTGTTCTCTACAAGATGTCCAATGATAATGATTATAATGTTACAAATCCTACCGAATTCAATATAAGGAGTGGAAATATAGTTAGAATTTCATATAAGAAATGAAAAGATAGTGATAATTCCATTTAAGAAATGAAATGATATTTAGGATTCTGAAGCTATAGAAAAACAATAATTCTTTACATTTACCAAGAAATATATAGCTTTGCATTTATATTTGCAAGATAATTTAAAAAAAAAACTATATCTAAGTCAATTTTCTTATAATAATTTTTATAGCGTTAGCAATTCTCAACGTCGGGGACATTGCCACCTCGTGGATCTTGTTTAATTATATTACAAAATTAATTATTTACCCAATTTAACTATTTTTAAGTTATTGTAGACAACATTGAATGCAAAAATAAATTAATTTTTTTCTCTATCGAGTGTTAGTGACGTAAAAGGGTGGCGGATATGACAACAAACTTAATTCAGAATGACAATCTTGATATGTAAATGGCACATACCTACTCCAATACATGCCTGAAACCTTAGTATCGGCATGGTGGAATGTGATTCACATAAAGTCTTTGTCCTTCTCAGTCGAACTGGAACTTGCAACTAGTAGCTCATCAACATAATATTGATAGACATCATCTAAAGAGAATTAATATCAATTAACCTATATTGATTTCCAATGTCCTCCTTCACAAGATTAAACTAATTGCAGGAGTTCCTGAACTATAAGTATAACATAACAATGACATTGATTTCCAGATAATCATGGTCATATGTATATTATTTTCTAAACACTCATTTCATTGTAAATAAACTTGTTTGAAAGTCATTTTGATGAATAATTTTGTTTGTAAGTTTGTGTTTCATGTGTTTCAATTATATAAATAAATGGCATAATTTTCAAATGTTCTCAAAAGCCATAAATAAGGGGCTTGCTTTATTATTATCATAATTTTTAATTTTGTGAAACAATTATAAATTTTTTTATTATGTCTTTGTAGGGGACTATATAGCGATCGTGAATCATTATTAATCAACTACGTACATTAGCTAAATTTTGGTTAGTGCTAAAATTTTAATATTAATTATAATTTTAAAAATTCTATTTATCTGAGTTTCTATTGGTTCATGATGGTTGACGTCATTGTTGGGATCAAGTGATGCGATTTCACTCTCCACCTGTCTAGCATGACGTCTTCGAAGTTACTGACCACACAGGTTGACTAACAGGTCCCCGTCTATTAGTCAAGTGTGGACCTGATATGATTCAATGCCTCCTCCTCCAGCCTCTCGCATCAATGCCTTACTCAATTGTGAAGGAAAGAGTGGCGGAAATGGTTGTGCAGTCCTATAGTGGATTCATGTGGTCTATTTACTGTTCATCTCGCCTTTGTTTTTTTCCAGTATTCAAATTAATAATGATTGTTGACAAAAAAAAATTATGGGTAAGCTTTAGAAACCTTATTACTTATATGAAATATTTATAAGTACAGAAATGTGCCAAAATGATATCAATTTCGCAATAAAGACGCGTTCCTTAGACAATTTTTTACATGTCTAAACCAACATAAACTCATTTATAGACCAAAAACATAACAATGAAATGGATCAATGGGACAATACTACAACTTTTTGGCCCCCAAAAGCTCTATTATACACACTAAAAACAATATGACTTCTTCTTCTAGCTAACCGATAACTATGAACTTTCTTATATAACATAGAAAATTAACAAAACAATCACTCGGTTAATCAGATCTCTGCACTTCCTCTGGATCCTCTATAGGTCTGGTGCATCGCTCCTCTCCTTATTGCGCTTCCTCACGACATGATCTCTATTGATTGTCCTCAAATGAAACTTCAACTATATTTTCAATGAATCTCAGACAATTCAGACATTTTCCCAAATTGCGTCATGCTTCGACCATATTACCACTAACTGCCTCTGTCATACTCATCCTTTCATGCAGAGATTAAGCTAACATGAATATCATTAACCAAAATAGGATCACTGCAACCCTCAATCCTACTTGTAATTCTATGGAATTCATCAACTGTCATGTCCCTTCCCATCAATTTTATCATAGAAGGAACATGAATGATGTAGGGGGTGTTATAATATCGCCCCTAAGCCATATTAGGAATTCATTTAAATCTAAATGCATGTGCAAACGCAATAATAACATACACAACATAAGATAAATTCTCTTTGCACACACATCATGCATATATCAACATTTTTTTTATCACATGAATAATAATAATACCAACACACACAAAAGTAATCTCATTCTCATGCTATACACATGCAGTTAATTAGACAATTCATGTTGGATCTGTTCATTCAATTTAACATAATTAACCACCATTCTTAACACATAAATCAAGCATAATCAAAGGTAGTAGAGATACTTATATTTTAATTGTAATTGACTAAGAAACTGGCTATGTTGCTGCACTGATCCACCCAACCGTAGGTCTCTTCCCATCCTATATTCTTTCAAAACTTGGAGACCACTCATGAGTTGTGTCTATTTATCCATTGAGGAGGAAGTACTCAGGCTCACTCACAGCCACAAAAAATCACTCAGACTAAACCAACACACAATTGGGTATATCAAGCAAGTAGGGAGGAAGGGAAGGAGCTTGCTAAGCCACTGAGCTCAACCAAAGAGCTACATGCATATCAATTCATATTTATGTAGTTTGAGCACCCCCATCACATCCATTCTTAACTTGAGTGAGGTCCCATTCTATGTTGCATAGTCCCTCTGGCGTCCCTTCCCTCAGCATTGACCTCAGCAGGTGTGGATGGTACCGACTACTAAACCAACAGATATTTGTGTCTCTATTGGTTCTATCATGCAAATCCTATTTCTGATTTATCTCCCACTTCAATCCACTCTTGTATGTTTCCCAATTATTGACCACATGATTCTCAATCATGGATTGTAGTATCTAGGATCTCAGTATCTGGGATTCAGTATCTAGGGTTTAGTATTTAGGGTTTATTATCTAGGATTCATTGTGGACGAACATGGTGTTCATGTAGATCTACCCAAGATCCAATCCATTTGTTATTGGTCGACCTCGATGACTCTCATAGAGCTTCACATATTCCGTAGCCTTGCAAACATCTATCACAAATTTTTGTTGGGATTCTATGATATTTCTTGGTCCCTTATCGAGGTGACCAACGGTGGATCTAAGGCCAAGTTCATATGGTGGAATCAACAACAACACACATTTAAGGATATGAAGCAACAATTATATTCTATGCCCATCCTTACCTTACCAGATCTGCAACAACCCTTTGAGATCAAGACAGATGCTTCGACTATGCGATTGGTGTGGTCCTTACACAACATGGCCATCCGATGGCATATTAAAGTGAGAAAATTTCAAATACAGTCTGCAAGTAACCCACCTATGACAAGGAAATTTAATCCATTATCCAAGCCTACTTCCAATGGAAGCATTAAATCCTTGGAAAAGAAACAGTCATCCACACTGATCACAATCCTTTGCAGCTCATGAAAACCCAAGGAAATTTACAGAATGGCCTCCACAACATCTAAATATCATTATTATCAATCAGCCTATATTGATTTCCAACATTTTCCTTCACAAGATTAAAGTAATTGCAGGTGTGCTTGGACTACAAGTATAACATAACATTGACACTCTCCTGGATTACAAGTATAACATAACATTGACACTGATTTTCGGATAATCGTGTTCATATTTATATTCTTTTGTAAAAACTCATTTCATTGTAAATAAAATTATTTGAAAGTCATTTTGATGAATAATTTTGCTTGTAAGTTTGTGTTTCATGTCTTTCAATTATATAAATAAATGGCATAATTTTCAATTGTTCTCAAAATCCATCAATAACAGGTTTGCTTTATTATTATCATGATTTTTAATTTAGTGAAATAGTTATAATTTTTTTTATTATGTCTCCGTCGGGGACTATATAGAGATCGTGAAGCATTATTAATCAACTATGTATATTATCTAAATTTTGGTTAGTGCTAAAATTTTAATATTAATTATAATTTAAAAAATTCTATTTATTTGAGTTTCTATTGGTTGATGATGGTTGGCGTCAGCATCGGGATCAAGCGAGGCGGTCTCACTCGCCACTTGTCTAGCAGGACGTTTTCAAAGTTACTGACCACACGGGTTTCGATATTTTTTTCAGGTTTCTACATAAGGACTGCATGTAATGTTTGATGTGAACAAACTTGTTTCTATGCAATCCCTCTGACTCTAGCCTCCTGCCTCAGTCTCTTAGTTAAGAGAGGACCTGCTACGATTCAATGCCTCCGCCTCTAGCCTCCCATGCCGATATCTTATTCAATTGTGAACAGAAGAATGGAGGCTATGGTTGTGCATTCCTAGAGTGGCTTCATGTGGTCTATTTGTTGTTCATCTCGCCTTTGTTTTTTTCCAATATTCAAATTAATAATTATTGTTGACAATGTTTTTGTGGGTAAGCGTTAGAAACCTTATTTTACTTATATGAAATATTTAGAATTACATAAAGGTGCCAAAATGATATCAAATTTTGCAATAAAGACTCGTGCCGTAGACAATTTTTTACATATCTAAACCAACATAAACTCATTTATAGACCAAAAACATAGCAACGAATGGATCAATGAGAAAATACTACATCTTTTTGGCCCTCAAAATATCTATTATACGCTCTAAAAACAATATGAATTCTTCTTCTACGCAGCCCATAACTATGAACTTTCTTATATAACATAGAAAATTAACAAAACAGTCACTCGGCTAATCAGATCTCTTCACTTCCTTTGGAACCTCTATAGGTCTTGTCGCTCCTCTCCTTGTTGGGCTTCCTCACAATGCAATCTCTCTTGAGTGTCCTCAAACGAAACTTCAACCAAATTTTCAATGAATCTTAGACAATTCATACCTTTTACCAAATTGCATCGTACTTTGACCATATTACCACTAAATTCCTCTTCCATACTCATCCTTTCACGCAGAGATTGAGCTAACAAGATTCTCATTAACCAAAATGAGATCACTGCAACCCTCAAGCCCACTTGTAATTCTATCAAATTCATCAACTGTCATGTCCCTTCCCATCAATCTGACCACAAAGGGAACATGAAAGATGTAGGGGGTGTTATAATATTGCCCCTAAGCCATATTAGAAATTCATTGAAAGCTAAATGTGTGTGCAAATGCAACAATAAAATACACATCAGAAGATAAATTCTCTTTGCACACACATCATGCATATATCAACATTTTTTTATCACATGCATAATAATAAAACCAACACACACAAAATTAATCTCATTCTCATGCTATGCACAAGAAGTTAATTAAGCAGTTCATTCAATTCAACATTATTAACCGCCATTCTTAACACATAAATTAAGCATAATCAAAGGTAGTAGAAATACTTATATTTTAATTGTAATTGAGTGAGAAACTAGCTATGAGGCTGCAATGTTCCACCTAGCCGTAGGTCTCTTCCTAGCCTATATTATTTCAACACTTGGAGACCACCATTGAGTTGGGGCTATTTATCCCTTGAGGAGGAAGTACTTAGGCTCACTTGCAGCCATAGAAAATCACTCAGACTAAACCAACACACAAATGGGTATATCAAGAAAGTAGGGAGGAAGGGAAGGAGTTTGCTAAGCGACTGAGCTAAACCACAGAGCTACATGCATATCAATTCAACTTCAGGAAGTCTAAGCACTCCCATCACATCCACTCTCAACTTGAGTGAGGTCCCCTTCTATGTTGCACAGTCCCTCGGGTGCCCCTTCCCTCAACACTGACCTAGGCAAGTGTGGATGGTCCTGACTACTAAACAAACATAATGATTTGTGTCCTTGCTAGTTCTACCATTCGAATCCAATCTCTTATTTCTCTCCCACTTCAATCCTATCTTGGATTTTTCCCAATTACTGACCACATCAGTCTTAATCACGGATTTCAGTATCTAGGGTTTTAGTATCTAGGGTTTAGTATCTAGGATTCATCATGGATGAACATGGTGTTCATGTAGATCCGGCCAAGATCTAATCCATTCATGATTGGCCGACCCCGACGAATCTCACAGGGCTTCGAAACTTCCAAAGCCTTGCAAACATCTATCGCAAATTTGTGTTGGGATTCTATGATATTTTTGGGTCCCTTATCAAGGTGACCAAAGGTGGATCTAAGGCCAAGTTCATATGTTCTAAGTCACAACAAAACACATTTGAGGAGTTGAAGCAACGCTTATGTTTAGTGCCCGTCGTTACCTTACCAAATCTGCAACAACCCTTTGAGATCAAGACAGATGCTTTAGACTACGCCATTGGTGCAGTCCTCAATCAACATGGCCATCCAATTGCATATCATAGTGAGACACTTTCAAATACAGTCCACAAGTACCCCACCTATGACAGGGAGATTTACTCCATTGTCTAAGCCTACTGCCAATGGAAGCATTATATCCTTGGAAAAGAAACAATCATCCACATTGATCACAAGCACTTGCAGCCCATGCAAACCGAAGGAAATTTATAGAATGGCCGCCACATCATCTAAATATCATTATTATCAATAAACCTATATTGATTTCCAACGTCTTCCTTCACAAGACTAAAGCAATTACAGAGTGCCTGGACTACAAGTATAACATAACATTGACATTGATTTCTGGATAATCGTGGTCATATTTATAATATTTTCTAAAAACTCATTTCATTATAAATAAACTTGTTTGAAAGTCATTTTGATAAATAATTTTTTTGTAAGTTTGTGTTTCATGTCTTTCAATTATATAAATAAATGGCATAATTTTCAATTGTTCTCAAAAGCCATCAATAATGGGCTTGATTTATTATTATCATGATTTTTAATTTAGTTAAACAATTATAATTTTTTTATTATTATGTTTCCGTAGGGGACTATATATCGATCGTGAAGCATTATTAATCAACTACGTACATTAGCTAAATTTTGATTAGTGTTGAAATTTTAATATTAATTATAATTTAAAAAATTCTATTTAGTTAAGTTTATATTGGTTGATGATGACTAACGTCAACGTCAGGATCAAGAGAGGTGGTTTCACTCACCGCCTGTCTAGCATGATGTTTTCAAAGTTACTGACCGCACGGGTTTTGAGTTTTTTTTTTGAGTTTTTGCGTAAGGACTTCCTACCTTGTGTGATGTGAACAGACTTGTTTCTATGCAATCTCTCCAACTGCAGCCTACCGCATCAGTCTCTCAGTTAGGTGCAGACCTACTGCGATTCAATGCCTCCGCCTCCAGCCTCCCACGTTGTGTCTTAGTCAATTGTGAATGGAAGAGTGGCGGCTATGGCTATGCAATCCTAGAGTAGTTTCTTGTGGTTTGTTTACTGTTCATCTTACCTTTTTTTTCTCCAAAATTCAAATCAATAATGATTCAAATTAATAATTATTGTTGACAATTTTTTTGTGTGGGTAAGCTTTAGAAACCTTATATTACTTATATGAAATATTTAGAATTACAGAAATGTGCCAAAACAATATCAAATTTCGCAATAAAAACATGTACCTTAGAAAATATTTTACACATCTAAACAAACATAAACTCATTTAGAGACCAAAAACATAACAATGAAATGGATCAATGAGATAATAATACTGTTTTTTTGCCCCCAAAATCTCTATTATACTCTCTAAAAAAAATATGACTTCTTCTTCTACCCAACCCATAACTATCAACTTTATTATATAACATAGAAAATTAACGAAACAATCGCTCAGCTAATCAGATCTCCTCGCTTCCTCAAGTGCCTCTATAGGTCTAGCACACCACTCCTCTCCTTGTTGGGCTTCCTCACAACATGATCTCTCTTGAGTTTCCTCAAATGAAACTTGAACTAGATTTTCAATGAATCTCAGACAATTTAGACCTTTTCCCAAATTTCGTTGTGCTTTGACCATATTACCACTAACTTCCTCTTCCATACTCATCCTTTCACGTAAAGATTGAGCTAACAAGATTTGTCATTTGCTAAAATGGGTTCACTGCAACCCTCAAGCCCACTTGTAATTCTATTGAATTAATCTACTGTCATGTCCCTTCCCATCAATTTGACCACAGAGGGAACATGAACGATGTAGGGGGTGTTATAATATCGCCCCTAAGCCATATGAGGAATTCATTGAAATATAAATGCGTGTGCAAATGCAACAATAAAATACACAACAGAAGATAAATTCTCTTTGCACACACATCATGCATATATCAACATTTTTTTATCACATGCATAGTAATAAAACCAACACACACAAAATAAATCTCATTCTCATGCTATGCACAGGAAGTTAATTAATCAATTCATGTTGGCTATGTTCATTCAATTTAACATAATTAATCGCCATTATTAACACATAAATTAAGCATAATAAGAGGCAATAGAAATACTTATATTTTAATTGTAATTGAATGAGTAACTGGCTATGTGGCTACAAGTTTCACCCAGCTGTAGGTCTCTTCCCAGCCTACATTCTTTCAAAACTTGGAGACCACCCCCAACCTAGGGCTATGTATCCACTAAGGAGGAAGTACTCAACCTCACTCACATCCATAGATAATCACTCACACTAAACCAACATGTAGCTGGGTATATCAAGCAAGTAGGGAGGAAGGGAAGGAGTTTGTTAAGCCACGGAGCTACAAACATCTCAATTCGGCTTCATGTAGTATCACCTCCACTCTCATCCCGAGTAAGGTCCTATTCTCTGTTGCACAGTTCCTCAAGCGCCCCTTCTATCAGAACTAACTTGGGTAGGTGTGGCTAGTCCCGACTACTAAACCAACTGAAATTCGTGTCTTCATTGGTTCTACAATGCAAATCCAACCTCTTATTTCTCTCCCACTTCAATCCACTCTTGGATTTTTCCTAATTTCTAACCACGTGACTCTCAATCACATATTTCAAATTTTGAGTCTTCAAAATTGGGTTCTCCCATAAAGTTTGGGGATCTTGGAACTCTTAAATTTTCCTTGGGGTTTATATCTATGGATTCCCCACTAAATTTCACCACCCCCACATATTTCTGGGCGATTTTTGCACTTCAAAATGCAACTTTTTTCCAAGTTACAATTTCTGGTTTTTCTACAATTGGGAATGCATAACATCCTCATAATTTCTCTCTTGTTCTTCAACCATGGAGTGCGGAATATGAAAAATGAATTCCCATGAGGAATAATGACTGATGGGTCAAGTAAACCATGCCCATACCCAACGTTACAATTTTTTGGGTTTTCCCATTCTCCATGAATGCATGAGTTGATTTCTCAACTATTTCTTTATAATAGAAATAAATGTCAGCAAGGAAAGTCAAGATGGATTCTCAAGATGAAATTTGGCAACATAGGTTTCAATGTCACAAACCCATCACCTCTACCTAGTGGAAATGCATAGCCCCCATCGTTCATGTTTCCCCACCATAGCTAGCCTTTGGACATTTTGTCATTATTGTAAATATTTACATTCTTTTATATTCTTCCATGGCTTGCAAGCTCATGGTTCACAAAATATAAAATAATTTCCTTTATAATTCTAGGTATTCACTAGCGAGGCCTTGGCCTTGAGCTCCACGCTATGAACTATATATCACATATTTCCAATATTTACATATCAAGTCAATATATTTTAAGGGTCAAAATGACGGTATTGCATCTCCCTCCCCCTTAAAATAACAATGTCCTTGGTGTTCCAATACTTAGGAATACTTACACATATCAAGATTTGCAAAATGCAGCAGGTATTTCCTACATTGCATCTTTTAACTTGGATTTTCATAACCAATTCCTTTGGCTTCTACAGGTTGCTCCTACTAACTATGACCTTTTAGTTCAACATGTGGGTGTTGCATCACAACAATCCCTTCCTTTTCTTTACTTTCCAACTGATCCATAAGTTTGGAAACTTTATGGATACTATCTTTCTTGTCGTCCCTTGTTGGACAGTTACAGAGGCAATGATTTCCCCCACATTTCCAACATTTCAGTGGTTTCCTTTTATTTTCATGCTCAATAATCCTTGAGTCTTCCAACCTTGGGCGTTTCTTGATGCACTGATTGGGTGAATGTCTTTTCATCGATCCACTGTCGCTGCCACTGTTGATATCTTCCAAGATACTATTTAACTTATTTTGTAGACAAATAGAGTATTGCAACACTTTATGGTTCATCTCATTCTCCTGATTTTGTATTTTAAGCATCTCCCCAAGATTTTCTTGGGTCTTGGAAATTGTTTGAAGCAATTTTTCAGCCAAATGAAACAATTTTTGGTTTGCTGCAATGGTCAATGTGTTTAGCTGCCCACAATATGTTTTCCAATAGCACTTGCTTTATAACAGTTGCAACCAATTTGTTCAATGTTCACCTGTGAAATCCATCATTGTGAATCTTGTTAGGCCAAGAATAACATGGGCATTAAAAACAGTCAATTACTTGCTCAATTGACTTGGAAAGTTCATGCTTTATCCAAAAGAATTTCACACATTTCATACTTTCCAAACATACATATGGACTCATTCATCATCATCCTTTCACAAGAATTTAACTAATTTAGCATTCACAGTTTATTTCAAGCAAAAATAAACACAATCAACTTTTAGTTGTAACATGCATTAAACAGTTTTCTATCTCTAGAATGCATCAAACACAAAGGAAAGATGACTGTTGAGCCTCATTTTGTTATCATTTTTGGCGTTAAAATAACACATTTAAATGCATATTTTATTATCTTTTCATGTGTTTTATGTCATGCAGATCGTTATTCAGCACAAGGTAAGAACAAATTTAATGTTTATTCAATTTTGGTTATTAATATCATTTTTATGATTTTATTAACTCAAATCTATATTATTTAAAGTATATTTAATATATTAATTGATTTATATATTTGTTTGCATGTTATGTAGTATGATTGGGCGAATTTATAAATAAAACGCATGCAGCTTGCCATTCAACCTGATTTGCGCAATCGTCATCCAGCTCATTGTCCAGCTCATCACGCACCTCACCATCTAGCTCGCCAATCAGGCTGCGCGCTGTCCATAACCGATTTCAGGCATTAACATTGAAGCAATCTGCAAACCATTCTGTTGACCACGTGCCCAGGTGATATCATAATCAACAATCTAGAAGGAACGTGGGTGCATTAATTTCTTCATTTTGTTTTCACTGGTCACGCATTCAAAGGAGGGAACATTCTAGAGGATCGTCGCTGTCACGATGTTGTTTCTTATTACCTCGTCATCCATCCCGTTGTGCAAAATTCACTGGTGGTTTTCCATGTTTCCCAAGATTAACACTCAGTATATCTAGCTCACAATGTAGCTAGTTGTTCAGCCTCCCGTCCAGATAACTTATCAGCCTGTGCACTGTCAAATATAAAACAACCTGCAAATAAATTGTTATCACCATGCCTGGGTAATAAAGCCATGTTCTGGATAGCGCACTAGCTTGCAATTTCCTTCGCTTGCCACCACTCCACCAGTCACACAGAAAGAGGAGTAGTTACACCACCATGACGCCCTGTTCATGTTGAAGAGAAGCTTGCATGCCACATTCACAATGAAGAAAACCAGACTTACACCAAAGAAGGGATATGCCTATGTGCTGGCCTGTAAACTGTTATTGCCTTTTATGATTGACTAAATTTAGAAAAGCATTCGATCACTAAAGGTCGACTTGCTCAACCTTGAAAACGATGTGTATATAAACACCTCCATACAGAGAGATAGGGGATTGATCAATCCATTAGATGGATAGTTAGTTTGCTTTGAGGGAAGGATATTGTAACTATGCTCCTTTTGTTTAATAAGAACTCTACGCTTTGTTGTTTATGACTGCGTGTGCAAGCATTCGCCAGGCATTATCCATGATTGTTGAGAGGGCCCCTTGACAATCTGTGGTTTCTATTTTTGTACTAGTTTTTGTTATCTCATCCTTACAGATAAGTATTTTTATTTCTAATTTGTTTAGGTAGTTAAGTTTGTGCAATCATTTATTTCTCTGTTTCCTATAGCATCTATTTGTTATACTTAATGAAATTCATACGATGCTATTAATGTAGTTTTTGTTTATAAATGGCTGGTCATGTATAGTTTGCTTTCAGGTTTGCTTTTAATCCTTTCATTCTTAGCTTATTGTTCAGTTTCATTTGCAAGCATATAGAATAGGTTGTTTTTATCAATTTAGATAGAATTTAAATAAGCACATAGAATAGGTTGTTTTCATCAATTTAGATAGATTAAGTTTTGTTTATTCCTGTTATAAGTTTATGTAATTTAAACTCCAATTTGTTTATTAATATGCAATGATTTTCTTATTTTCATTTGTTTTGTCTTTGTTTATTTCACTGTTAAAAACGATGATTAATTAGGGTTAAATTCTGTCTTCATGCATCTTGTTTTCATATGCACAAAATCAGCTGATAATTAAATAATTTAGGTCTGTTTTTATCATTTTCTTTATACAGCCTCTCATTCGGGTTGTGTGTCTGGACTGTCATTCAGACCTTCCTTCCAAATTGTTGTCCAACCTTCCATCTGACCTTTAGTGTTCTTAGTTTATTTTTAAACCTGTTTTCATTTCTGTTTCTTTGGCTTTTTGATTATGGCCTGATTGTAGTCATTAGGTAATAATTATGTTTTTATTTGAGCCATAGATTAGATTGTTTTAAAGTATTTACTAAGTTTTATTTTTAATTTTCTCTTTCCAACTCATGCTTTGAATTATGCATTGTGATTTTGTTCTTTTTAATTTCCGATTTTCTTCTTTAATACTGTTGTAATGTTTTGAAATTATGTTTGATTTATTTCTTTGTATATGAATTTGTAGGGTTAGGTGTGCTAATTGCTAGTATACTAGTATCTTGTCAATTTATAATAATAATAAGACCTATTCCTTTCACTTTGTGATTATTGAAAAGACTTGTAGAGAAGAACTTAAAATTATCTTTATTAAGTTTTCTACTTGCTTTTTATTTAGTTTTATTTATTAAGTTTCCTACTTGCTTTTCTTTATTCAGTTTTCCATTCACTTATTAGTTAAATCTTCCTTGAACCCAAGCTTTCCAAGTAGTTGTTGATAATATATTTTTCAGTAAGAAATTATTTGTTTATAAACTATCTAGTTGTTGTTACTGTATTTCCAACTATGTATTTTCTGTGAATAGTTAGCTCTTGAATTTATTTAATAGGTTTTGTTATATTCTCATTTGTTAGTTGAAATAACATAGTCTGATATTATCCTAGTCTGATGTTTTGTTTTAGTTCAACCATATTACTAATTTATGAGTTTGACTCGGTTTTTCATTTTGAATATTTTTCAATCTTTTGTTTATTTAAATATTTCTACAATGCCCTAGGAACCCCTCTACCTTCGCATATATTTTGTAGCAACTCTAAGCCTACCAACCCCTGTCGATAATGACATATTAGGTGTATTCAAGATAGTAGAACACATCCAAACATTTTGGTATTAATTTAGTCGAGATAACACCCAACATTTTTGGCGCCGTTTTCGGGGAGTTGTTTTGTAAGGTAGAAAAAATAGAATTTGCTTATGAAGTTTAGTGATAGGTTGGTGGTGGGGGAGTGGTAAGACGAGAGGTAAGAACCTACACATTTGTTACAACAGGCGCCCACAAACCCAATAGTAGCAGTAGTCTAAGTTTTCCTTTAGTTTAGTTTTTCATATACAAAGTCTTGATAGGTAAAGATAGATAGGTTACCTTTACGTTATACAGCAAGGGGAAGGGGAGAGGGTAAGACACAAAGACAACTTCACTATGAAATTTCCATAGAGTGATAGCCTGATTCATCCACTTTAGTGGTTCCCCCCAAATCCTTGTTGTCCCTTTTTCGCACAAGTGTGTTTACTTTACCCAAAGTTTGATTTATTTCCCTTGAGCATGCTTTTATTTTCACAGACATAGATAGTTTTCTTTTTCATAAGTTCAATTTAATGTATGTATGCCTTTAGGTAATTTACTTTCATATAATTTACTCGAGTTCAAGTGTAGGACTTATTTTACAATTAAATCACTTAGTGGTGTTGTAAGTACCACCCAACATGCTAACAAACTGATAGGAACATTTGAAAGAGGAACCCCAATATAATATATGAATAGTTATTTATGTCATGGGAAGATATAGTAGGAAAGAATGATGAATAATTTGTTACCTTTGAATTCCCTATTAGATATCTAGGAGGAACGGCACAAATACAGTACGTTCCCCCATCCATTTTTCCAAATTTTCACAGACTAGAGAATGAGACCCCGATGAATTTTTATTTCAATTGGAAATGCTTTGTAGAGCATATAATGTTCAGTATATGAATTTTTTCCCTCTTACTTTGAAAGGGGTAGCCCTCTGATGGTTCATGAGCTTAGGTGGGAATTGCATTCAAAATTGGGAAGACATGAAACATATGTTCTTGAAGAGATACCAAGAGTATTACAGGGTTAATGAGGACATATTTGAAATAACACAGGGAGAAGAAGAAACTTTGGAAAACTATGTCGAACGATTTCAATACAACCTTCAGAGATCAAAATTAAGACAGTCACGGAAAAATACTTAAAAAAAACTTTTACTCAAAGGCATAAAAAGTGAATATTTAGAAATTTTAAACCTGATGGGAACAAGTGATGTATCTCAGTTATCATATGATAATGTTTGTGAATTATGTAGAAGGTATTCAAGAGGAAAATTCAATATTAGTACGAATATACCCTCTTCTCAGCCTTATCTTAACCCCTCTCAACCTTGTTCACAAATCTTTTATGTTCCATCTGATGATCATAGGGACACTTTCTCTTATGATGCAACACTTCCTGTTCTACAAGATTTTCAACAAATTTTTCAGGCAGGATCAATCACACAAACTAATAAATTACCCCTACCACAACCATCCTTCTCATAAACCTCCTCTATGCCTTACGCATATTCCTGTTCAGTCCAGTCCACCTTCTAACAGCAATAAAGCAATACAATGTGCTTACAGTGTTGAACTGCAACATTCATCTACCTTACCTACCTCACCAACATTAGAAATTCATATGATATTTGGAGAGTTTATAGATCAAGGGATTGTAAAGACTACGGAAGAGAGAAAAATTTCTATTTTTTCTTTTTCACAAGAAGATAAGATAAACTTGGAATGCCTCTCATTCGATGAGGAAGGGACATTAGAACCTGAATATTCCTTGTCATTAAACTCAGATTCAGTATGCATTCTAGAGTTCAATGAAAGATCTCGTGACATAACAAATGAAGAAGAAAGCATAGAATACATAAGTCACATTGAAATATGGTTCCAAGAGGGAACTAAGCCACGGTGCCATCCTCTTCTTCAATGTTTATTATTGCTATATCAAACATCTCGATTGATTCTTCATATCCCGGTAATTATTATAATATTTTTCTTATACGTGGATAAAGGTATATTTCTAATTTTGCTTCGAACATGGTTACATTAAAAGAATTCATATACTTGAATTGTTTTCTTCCCTTCTTTTAGTAGAATAGGATATTATGTAAATATGATTTTTTTATCAAATAAATAAGAGTCATTTCTAATAAATTGTTTGCAGGAGACTCTTTTTCTTTTTTATAAATAAATATGAATCATCTCACAAATGGTTTTGCAGCTTGATTATAAGAATTTTATCTATAAGCAGCTCATGGGGTATTATCTTAAAGTCAATTTATGATCGTAAGCTATCTTAAACCTTTCTTAAAAATTGCAGCTTATAGTGATAATTAAAAACAATTCTGTGTACATCATTTTTAACCATTCCTTTTATGATTCAGATAGTTTTTGGGTATTTTGATTCAGACATGAATATTTTTTATTTTCTATATTAAATAGTTGCGTGATAAGACTTACTCTGATTATTCGAATCTTATCTTATATC
The DNA here is from genome assembly GCA_001517045.1 of Pseudotsuga menziesii. NCBI lineage: Eukaryota > Viridiplantae > Streptophyta > Pinopsida > Pinales > Pinaceae > Pseudotsuga > Pseudotsuga menziesii. The sequence goes on along the minus strand of LPNX010968109.1, from coordinate 46,195 downwards.
TATGGATTACTAGTTTATCCCATCCGTATTATCAAAACTTGTCTCTTAAAGTATCTTTGTGTGATAACTCGATAGTAGGTGGAATTTTTGCCTATGGGGAACATTATTTATATTTTATGAAGAAGAAGGGTTATAAGGTCAATGAACAGCTTTAAGTTATTCTCTTTTGACATGATTTATGATTAAGGCCGTTATGAGAATTACTTATAAGTTTTTACAAAATTGAATTATGTGTTTTAGTAGGGATTAACGTGCTATAGTATCAACCAGCTTCCATATACTTAATATCATTATACAAGGAAAACCCGTCGAGGTACTGAACATGCCCACTATCAACAGGTCAATGCTAAGTAAAAACTTACAACAAGGAAGCTCGATAAATGCAAGTAAACCCGTCGGGGTACTGAACAGGCTTGCTGGCAGTGGGACTATGCTTGCATGGTACCAAGATAAACCTGCTAGGGTACTGAGTAGGATTGTTGGCAGCGGGGAAATATCGGGTAAAGAGATCTGGTTAATGCACTACTATGCACATGATTCAGAGAATAATGATAAATATGAAGAAAAAATTTCAAATTTTATTTTAAGACCGATTGTTTTCAATGTCATTTGAGAATTGTTGTAAGTTGGAATTGGACCTAGCCATCTAATTCAACACATACCTAGGATGTCATTATCTTAGAAATGGGACCCATAGCTATAAAATCTCACACACTCCGAGGTAAACTCAAAATATCTTATGATGACAAGATATCTTTTAAATAAGGCATGGATGACTAGTTTTTCCTCTATCATGATTTCAGTTCTTTTCTCAACATTTAAGTGGTCTTTCTTAGCACGGTTCTTTTTCATGAATATACATATCTGAACCATTTCCATTTACTAGTTAGCTTTTCTTTTTACAAAATAATAAAACAACATGATATGACTCTTTTGTGGAACAATTGAATCTTCTTTCTCATGGCTTGAGGACACACCATACCTTTGGTTTGGGGGAAGGAGGATTAGGAAAAATTAGACTGTTGTTTTTATTTTTCATTATTTACGATAGATCTATTTTCTGTGACAAAAATGATAAGTGTTTTTCAGGATAAATTAACAATGGAACTTGGTTATAGCATGAAGTATATTTTTACAAAAGATCAATATGGAAGACTATATTAATATCGAAGGATAATCCAAATGAAATGCCACATGACGATCTCAACTTGGTGATATTATAGCACTTATGACTAAAATTTGCTAACCAAATTTTGTTTTTGCAAATAGTTTTTACCTCCATGAGAATGCTTTGACCTTAAAAGTTTTTTTTAGTTATCATTTCGCTGGTAGTAACCCTATCCTTTTACCCAATCATGCGTAAAAACTATCAAATGATTAATTTTATACCTTTTGTGTCATATGTTCAACTTGTCCAAAGTTTTACTTTGGACATGGTTGAAATAACTATAAACTTTATGAACTCACTCATTCATGCATATGCTTGTTGCTGGCTCACATTTTAAAGTTCACTTTGATAGTATGATCTCTTATCTTTTTCTTTGCTCAATGGGACCTGGCATTTCTCCGGTTTGGGGGAATGTTGATCCTCATTTTGTTATCATTTTTGACATTAAAATAACACATTTAAATGCATATTTTATTATATTTTCATGTATTTTATGTCATGCAGATCGTTATTCAACACAAGGTAAGAACAAATTTAATGTTTATTCAATTTTGGTTATTAATATCATTTTTATGATTTTATTAACTCAAATCTATATTATTTAAAGCATATTTAATATATTAATTGATTTATATATATGTTTGCAGGTTATGTAGTATGATTGGGTGAAGTTATAAATAAAACACATTCATCTTGCCATTCATCCCGATCTGTGCAATCGTTGTCTAGCTCATCACACACCTTGCCGTCCAACTCGTCAATCAAGCTGCGCACTGTCCATAACCGATTTCAGGCATTAAACGTTGAAGAAATATGTAAACCATTTTGTTGACCATGTGCCCAGGTGATAGCATAATCAACAATCTAGAAGGATCGCTAGTGCATTAATTTCTCCATTCTGTTTTCACTGCTCACGCATTCAAAGGAGGGAACATTTTAGAGGATCGTCGTTGTCACGATGTTGTTGCATATTACCTCATCATCCAGCCCATTGTGCAAAATTCACTGGTAGTTTTCCATGTTGCCGAATATTAACGCTCAGTGTATCCAACTCACAATGCAGCTAGCTATTTAGCCTCCCATTCAGAACGCCTATCAGCCTGTGCACTGTAAAATATAAAACAACTTGCAAATAAATTGTTATCGACGTGCCTGGGTAATAAAGCCGTGTTTTGGATAGCGCACCAACTTGCAATTTCCTTCGCTCGCCACCACTCCACCGGTCATGAGGAAAGAGGAGTAGTTACAGCACCACGACGCCCTGTTCACGCTGAAGAGAAGCCTGCATGCCACGTTCACAATGAAGAAAACCGGACTTACACCAAATAAGGGATATGCCTATGTTCTGGCTTGTAAACTGTTATTCCCTTTTATGATTGACTAAATTTAGAAGAGTAGTTGACCACTAAAGGGTCGACTTGCTCAACATCTTGAAAATAGTGTGTATATAAACACCTCCATACAGAGAGATAGGGGATTGATCAGTCCATTAGATAGATAGTTAGTTTGCTTTGAGGGAAGGATATTGTAACTATGTTCCTTTTGTTTAATAAGAACTCTACGCTTTGCTTTTTATGACTGCATGTGCAAGCATTCGCCAGGCATTATCCATGATTGTTGAGAGGGCCCCTTGACAATATGTGGTTTCTATTTTTGTACGAGTTTTTGTTATCTCATCCTTACAGATAAGTAGTTTTATTTCTAATTTGTTTAGGTAGTTAAGTTCCCGCAATCATTTATTTCTCTGTTTCCTGTAGCATGTATTTGTTATAGTTAATGAAATTCATACTATGATGTTAATGTAGTTTTTGTTTATAAGTGGCTGGTCACGTGTAGTTTGCTTTTAGGTTTTATTTTAATCCTTTCATTCTTAGCTTATTGTTAAGTTTTATTTGCAAGCATATAGAATAGGTTTTCTTTATCAATTTAGATAGAATTTAAATAGGCACATAGAATAGGTTGTTTTCATCAATTTAGATAGATTAAGTTATGTTTATTCCTCTTATAAGTTTATGTAATTTAAACTCCAGTTTACTTATTAATATGCAATGATATTCTTATTTTCATGTATTTGTCTTTGTTTATTTCATTGTTAAAAACGATGATTAATTAGGGTTAAATTCTGTCTTTATGCATCTTGTTTTCATATGCACAAAATCAGCTGATAGTTAAATCATTTAGGTCTGTTTTTATCATTTTCTGTATACATCCTCTCATTTAGACTGTGTGTTTGGACTTTCATTTGGACCTTCCTTCCAGATTGCTGTCCAGCCTTCCATTCGACCTTTAGTGTTCTTAGTTATTCTTTAAACCTATTTTCAGTTTTGTTTCTTTGGCTTTTTTATTATGCTCTGATTGTAGTCATTAGGTAATAATTATGTTTTTATTTGAGCCATATATTAGATTGTTTTAAAGTATTTACAAAGTTTTATTTTTAATTTTCTCTTTCCAACTCATGCTTTGAATTATGCATTGTGATTTTGTTCTTCTTAATTTCCTATTTTCTTCTTTAATATTGTTGTAATGTTTTGAAATTATGTTTGATTTATTTCTTTGTATATGGATTTGTAGGGTTAGGTGTGTTAATTGCTAGTATACTAGTATCTTGTGAATTTATCATAGTAATAAGACCTATTCCTTTCACTTTGTGATTATTGAAAAGACTTGTAGAGAAGAACTTAAAATTATCTTTATTAAGTTTTCTACTTGTTTCTTATTCAATTATATTTATTAAGTTTTCTACTTGCTTTTTATTTAGTTTTCTTTATTAAGTTTTCTACTTGCTTTTCTTTATTCAGTTTTCCATTCACTTATTAGTTAAATCTTCCTTGAACCCCAGCTTTCCAAGTAGTTGTTGATAATATATTTTTCAGTCATAAATTATGTGTTTATAAACTATCTAGTTGTTGTTACTGTATTTCCAAATAAGTACTTTCTGTGAATAGTTAGCTCTTGAAGTTATTTAATAGGTTTTGTTATATTCTTATTTGTTAGTTGAAATAACATAGTTTGATATTATCCTAGTCTGATGTTTTGTTTTAGTTCAACCATATTACTAATTTATGAGTTTGACTCGGTTTTTCATTTTGAAGATTTTTCAATCTTTTATTTATTTAAGTATTTCAACAATGCCCTAGGAACCCCTCTACCTTCGCATATATTTTGTAGCAACTCTAAGCCTACCAACCCCGGGGGTTGGTCGATAATTAAATATTAGGTGCATTCAAGATAGTAGAACACATCCAAAAATTTTGGTATTAATTTAGTCGATATAACACCTAACAAGGAGAGTTAAGAATTTTTCTCCCTCTTAATCTTGTTCCAATCTGGATCCCCACCACCGTGGTTCCATTCTCCTTGACCTCTTTCACTTCGATTATGAAAGCTTAACTTGTGCGTTCCTCATTTTGGCAATGGAATTCAATGTCTAAGGTTTGTCCAAGGCTCTACAACCAGGTTACTCTCCATTTTCATCCTTCAGAACTTTAATTTATAGGACCATATCAAGTCTACTAGCATCATTTTCTATGGCTTCCCATGCCAAGCTTTATAGAACTGACACATGTCCAAATACATATTTAAGATTCCTTCAATGTTCTTGCTTCTAGAATTACTTAGGTTTCAACAAGGAAACAATTATGTATCAGGTCAACTTTCATAAAACTTATCCTCTTTAGGATTAGCATATACACATGAAATCATACACAAAGTACATGATAACAAGATACTTCTATGTATGAGTATTTTCACGTTTCTCCATAGGTGTCCCGCTTCACTTACAAGCCTTGGATCACTTGTAGAAATAATAACGAATGTTTCACCAGCATGAAATATGCTCCACAACATTCAATGCCAAACCAATGCACCGACTAGATTTATCAAGCATTTATGGTGCTAAATCGTTCCCATACCTAGTTTACCCTCTTCATTTCCAAGCCAACACTTCTGTCTGGGTCAACAGGCCAATGGAAGGAAACTGCACCATCACAACAGGATTTGAGCCCAAAATTCAACGACAGAATTCGACGACATCCGATGTAAATTATGCTTTTGTCGGATTACAATTATGAAAATTACTGTACGTTCCAGTTTTTTTTTGTCATATTACAGAGTTGTCGAATTTTCGACTTTCCTTCTCGCAAATTTTGCGACAAACATTCTTGTCGATTAAGCGATGTCACTTTGTTGGATTTGCAACGACTTCGTGAGGGATGGTCATCATATTTTTGATGACTAGAGAATGTGTGATAGTTGAAATTTTGACAAGCCGATGCTACTTGTTTCAAATTAGAAAAAGGCATACTTACAATGGTAACTAGGCTCAATTCGTTGGATATCCGACGACCGTGGAATTATAAATATAAACAGTTTTAAACATTCCGACATGTTTTCTATAGAAACGATGGAAGGTTTGTGGAAATTATTTATTCCTCAATGAACGTTTGTGGAAATTGTTTATTCCTAGATGGACGGTTTGAGGAATTGTTTTATTCTTCGACGGCCAGTTTGGGGAATTTTTTTTTTCGACAGACAGTTTGTGGGAATTTTTTTATTCTTCGACAAACCACTATTTTTGAAAAATGTGATGCATGGAACTTGAATTTTTAAGATTGTCGATAGTATTCATTCACGAAGTTTGTGACAAAATGTCAAATAGCAATATTCCTGATCCAAACAAAGAAAATCGACAATTTCTTGCTAGACTATGGGATGCAGTGAAACGAAGGGGTGATGGGAAATGTTATTGTCCATGTAGTCAATGCAGGGGATTTAAGAGGAGAAGAATATTCATCGCAACAGCCACAAAACATTGTATCAAACATGGGAACACTGAGGGGGGGAATGAATATCGTCCATTTGTAGGTTTAGCATTATAATTTTCTTTATATTTATTTGCTTTGCTAAATGTATGTATTATTTTAATATTTCCTATATTAACTATTAACTATTGATGTATTCATATATTTATAAAGGAAATACATCCTACATCATATTGTCTAGAGGAAGTGATTTCAGAACAAGTACCAAAGGATCATGGAGTGCCTATGTTTAATGGAGAACACCTGATTGATCATATTGAAAAAAATGATCATATTGATAATGTAGT
>LPNX010968109.1:0-29293 GCA_001517045.1 Pseudotsuga menziesii | reverse complement strand
GCATATATGCGTTTTGAGGGCTTCTATCTAGCACATGAGTAAAAAATCAGGTTTTCATCACCAAATTTGGCCAAAAAGTGTTACCCATCTTCATAGAATCACCCTAGTGCTACATCAACATCTGAAACATCTTTATGTTGAAGACAAAATTTAGGAAATCAATTGAATAGATCTAGTACAAGCAATGTTGATGAAATAAGACGCACACAATTTACTGAACTGCAATTATTCAGGTTAAGATTCTATAGATGATGACCATTGAAATTACCTTTTGTCTAGTTTTAGACACTTGATTATTGTTACCGCGTCTCATAGGAGAATTTTTTTTTTGATATATTAGTTTGTTTTAGGCTACAAGATATTACTATCCGCAGTATCTAAGTTAGGAAAGACTTCATGGCATGTTCTCTTCCTTTCGGCTATCTTTCAACTATTGCCTCTTTGAAAATACAAACATTTGGAACTTGGAAAAATGTGAATATTTGCATACTAGGGAAAAAACACATATGTTTCTAGTAACTATGGTTTTGGGTCGTATACATGTCAATCCAAACACTAGAAAAAGATTCAGGGGAAATAAACGTAGTAAACAAAGAACAAATACACCTTCAAAGTTCATTTAGATAACTTTGGTAAAGAAATGAATATAGGTCAACCAGTAGAATGAAAAAGTGTATAAGTAAAAGAGACCCACCTAACTCTTCAAAGAAGAAAACAAGGATTACAAACAACATTAAATTGTTTGTCCAGCATCCAAATTGAAAAGTGTCCAATATGTCATAGAGGTTGTATGTTTGATTATAGCATTCAGATGAATAAAATACTCTTATTTTAAAGACATACAAATTAGTTATGAAAATTGATTCGTTTGAAAGAGATATGCAGAAAGAATTTCCTCAAAATTAAATATAGAAATCGTGTATGCCAGTATGGTTAAAAACAAAAAAAGGTGCAAGTAGAAAGTGTAAAACACCATAAATTACTGAACTCAAAAGAAACAATGATGCATTCAAGAAATAATGCAACTTGTACCTAGTAGCAATGGCTATGCTAACAAAATTTTCACCTTTAAGATCCACAATACAGTGTTGGTTCCTTGAAGAGCAGCAATCATTTTCAAAATACTTGAACATGGTGAAATCTTCTCCAAATTTATTTGATTGAATTCCCCATCGAGGAACATCCGTAGCTTCAGTATTGTTCTGCCTTCATGACCTTCCACCATTTCACAAGCATGCGTACTTGGAAATTCTGAACCCTCTTGGAACTGGAAAAAACATCATTATTAATCCATTTGTAAGAATCTGTGGATTTCAATCAAAATAGTAGCACATTAGCAAATGGATATACCTTAAAAAATATATAATAGAATATAGGAGCAGCATTTGCCTGTTTGATGGATGAGATTATAGAAAAAATTCAGTAAATGTCACCCCCTCCAAAAAGAGCTTTTAAACCCAAATTAGTGAGTTGAGGCTTAAAAAACGTGATTATGAAGAGTCAAATGAGTTATTGATATGGCCTCACTTGACTATGCGAAAATAGTATAACAGAATCAATGTTATTTCTTGGCATATTAAATAATGAAATTTTAACAAGAATTACTAGAGTGTAAACCCCTTTGGAAGTATTCAAAGATACCTAACCTTAATCCAGTAGTTGTAATTTTAGGTATGTTGAGTGTCATTGTGCACAACTATTTTTAGAAAGAGTTTGGAGCATCAACTTAGTTTTTCCCTAAGTTGTAAAGAGTTATTAATTGCTCCTTGATGAAGTATTGCCTATGTAATGTTTGACAATATGGTTATTGATGTGGTTATGCCTCCAAGCTAGAACACAAGGAGATGATGGTGAAATTCACTCATATTTCATTTGATCATGATACATTGATCATCTTCTCATGGAGTGCCCTAGCATTGTTGGTTTGATTTGGCGTCTTGATGACATGGATTATCATTTTTTATGAAGCACTAAGCTTATTTCATGTTAATGATGGTATTTTGCCTCTGGAGGATTTTCTATTGGGGTGCTCTAGCTCATTGGATGTGGCTCACACTTATGGATGACTTTTGTACTACATGCTAGTTGAGTAGGGCATACCTTAACAAGAATGGAACCTTGGTACACAAGTTATTACTTTGTTGATATTTGCCGCTTAGGCCCCATTGAATTTTCTCAATGTCTCCAACAAAATCCTAGCGAATTGGCCAAGAGGATTAAGTGGTTAGTTTCCTTGATAATTATAAAAGAGAAAATTGGCTCAATTGTCTCAAGTGATAGTCATCAAATTCTCTTTTTGTGAAAATTGCTTTTGAAAAGGATTGAATGGAAATTCATACTTAGCATGTGGTATGACTCATTCTATTACATATTTGTGTAGACTCGTTTTTGAGCCTCAACAATAAATGTGGTAATTGAAGGAATATAACCATGATAATTTTCATCTTGGGTTTGTCATCATGGGATTTGGGGAAATATACCTTGATCCCTTGGCTTATCCGTTGGAATCAAAATAGTTATTTCAATATTGATATTCATATGTAAACCTAGATCTAGTCTTAAGTGTAGTTGACTGTTGTAAGTGATACCCATAGGATGTTCTTTAAAAAAAATAAACTATATATGCCATGTGCATGGGCTTGAGTAAGGGTTCGACATCCATTGAACAATGATAGATTACAACAATGACTTCCATTCAGTAGGATGGTTTGTAGATGAGGTGCATCACTATTTGTGTGATTATAGTTGTGAGGAAACATGCATGCATGCATGCATCCATATGTGATATGCCATCCATATATATGAAGGGATAATGTTATCCTCGGTAGTTTGCATGTGCATGCATTTGTCATTTTTCATGTGTATGTATTAGACAATTTGCAAGTGCATGAGTTAGATAGGTTGCATGTAAAGGAATGCATTAGGTGTCTCATTTAATTTTTCATTCATTATTTAAGTAAGGGATATGCAGCTTCGTTTATTTTAGTATAGAGCATGAAACCTAGTAGTTATAACTTATAACATTGTTATCAAACAATCAACCATAACATATTTTATAGGATCTCGACAAAGAAGGGATGTACCATAACTTAGTGATCAGATGATCAACATAGTATAGGAGAGGTAGGGAGTACCTTGGAAGCGCACTCCCAAAATTGGGAATTTTCTAGGAGCGAGCTTCGAGAGGGGGGGCAAAGAGGGCGCACTCCATTGGTACCGTGTTCTGTTACATATTTTTTTACAATATGTATTTATAGATTCTAGCATTAATTTCCATCAAAGTAGTTTAAAGTGATTTTTTTGTTTTTGTAAGAATTGAGAATTCTTTTAGTGCTTAATATGTTCCACTAGGGTTTAGGAAATCAAACTAGAATCCATAAAGGTCGTAGTGTGATGGAAAATCGATTGAAATCTCATCATTTTTTGTATTTGTAGTGTCATTTTTTAGTAAAAAAGAGAAAGGCATACTTCTTACCCTCTAGTGGATATTTGTAGGGCTTTGTTTCAACCCTGCCTTCTTCCAGAGTTGTCATGTATGAGTTTGTTGGAGTGTTGTCTCCATGTGATGTTTGATGTGGTTGGGACCACTATCAAAACTCTAGGTCCTTCTCAGATGGACTCAAACCCTAACACTTCAATTATCCTCTATGTTTTGTCTTTCAAAAACCCCAACCCTTCAAGTATCTTCTAGGTTATGTCTTTCATAAACCCTATCACCTTCCTTCCTTGCATAAAGACAAGTATAAAGACTCCAAGCAAGGTTTTCTTCAAGTTACAATTCATCTAATCAAATATGCATGAAATGGACCTTTTCTCACATGTGGCATCATTTAAGAAGAGGAGCACTCTGCATTTGAGGCTCTTTGTGGATGCATCTCTAGGTCACACCACTCCAAGAAGCCTTGCAAGTCATCTAAGAAAGAGTGCTCATGTTAGGAGAGGACAAGTGGAATGTTGGTGAATATGTCAAGCACATTTGAATTCTTCAAGGCTAACATCCTAAGGTTTTGGCCTCATTTTATTAATTTTTGTTTTGGTGGTAGTTGGATGGAAACCTACAATATAATAGCAGATCCTCATTTGCAATGTGTTTCTTCCATTGTGGAGAAATGTCCTAGCCCATTGGGTTGAATGCTGAAGATATATTTGAAGATTTGGAGCTAGATTTTGGGATATTAAAGGCTATCATTTTGCATTATAAGGCTGTTGTCATGTACTATTTTTTTCTTTTCCTAACTGAAAAATACTTATACTAATATAGTGTTTATTATCCATCATAGGAGGTTTGTGAAGAGTGATCTGTTTGTCCTCATAAGGCTTGATAATATCAGGTCTGAATTGTGCAATGTATGGATTCATTATTCAATGGAATCTTGTCTCTTTATTGGATATATTAAACTTTAATGTTATAAAAAGTGTTGTTTACAGAATTACTACTATCCATGTGATGTTTGATGAGGTTGGAACCACTATCAAAACCCTAGGTCCTTCTCAGATGGACTCAAACCCTAGCACTTCAATTATCCTCTAGGTTTTTTCTCTCAAAAATTCCAACCCTTCAAGTATATTCTAGGTTTTGTCTTTCACAAACCCTAGAAGATTCCTTCCTTGCATAAAGACAAGTATAAAGACTCCAACCAAGGTTTTATTCAAGTTACAATTCCTCCAATCAACTCTCACATGATTCTACATGAACACTAGAACTAAAGACACTCTCCTTAGGGCGCAAGTCCCAACATATTACAGATCTGAAATTTACTTATTAACAACAGAATTGTTACAACCACAATTTTGCCCTCTTAGCTTCTATAAACTTGTCAAATCACTCAACAAAATTAGCTAATTGTTTATGATAAACCATCATATAAAACAACCCTATAAACTACTCATTCACCATGAGAATATACTTTAAAAACCAACTCTTCAAGTACACAGTCTGGACAAGAATGTACACTTGACATATACATAAAAATGAAGTTACAAGTACATACCAACAACTTATCACAAGTTGGTATAAAATAGTCCTTCAAGATTATCCACAAGCTAAGAGTCTCCAATGCATCCAAACCATGGCTAGGGTGTGTAAAATAAATATAAAGCAATAACGAGCAATACAAAGGCCTAGAAATGTATCCCACCAAGCTATCTAGCCACACCAAAAGCCTTAAAACAAGTTAGCACCAACACCAACAAGTCCATTCTTGATCTTTCACCAAACTTGCGTCACACAAACTCTCCAAGAAAAGTGCTCAAATATTCCTCTATGGTTTCTTTGACACAAACCTTAGGTCCTTCTCACATGGACTCAAACCGTAGCAATTCAAGTATCCTCTAGGTTTTATCTTTCACAAACCCCAACCCTTCAAGTATCTTCTAGGTTTTGTCTTTCACAAAACCTAGCACCTTCATTCCTTGCATAAAGACAAGTATAAATATTCATGGCAAGTTCTTCTTCAAGATACAATTGATCCAATCAAATCTCACTTGATTCTACATGAATAATACAACTAAATATTTTGTCCTCCCTTCATATAAAATAGGCGAGGGAGGCCAACAATAGTAAAGTGGACTAAATCCACAAGAAACCTAATCTATTGCCAAGATATGGTCTCCTCTTGAAGTGATCTTTGTCCAAGGTGTACACATGTTGAGACAAGGCTCCTAAATGGGTGTGCTCTCAAATCATGGGTTGCATTTACATAATCCTTTTGTAGAGACCACCCATATAGGGATTGCAAAACAATGGACTAGTGTGACCTTTCCTTCCATCTTATGAGTTTGTTGTGATGAGTTGGAAGTTTATCTAAGTTATATGTAAGCCTACGGGCGTAGAGTAAGGAGAGAGGAGTGGAAAAGAAAATGAATAATCGGGCCAATGTAGAGTGGAGAAGTGACCTAGAAGTTGTGTGATCAAGTCGGTGTAGTGATAGAATCTCTCAGAATGTGAACTCATCTATAGAGGTTGGAGAAAGTAATGCATTTCGTCGGATATCCGACATATGTGCTATACTATTGACATATTCAATTGGTTTTTATATGACTTTAGCCATGTCTACAGGGAGCACTATATGAGTGCAAGCTATTTATCCTAGGAAGCATTGAATATGAAGCCTAGTCTCCTCTCCTTCTTGTAACTTTTAGAAGGAGAAATCATTGAGGAAGGAATTATACAGTTAATTTAAAAGATTTTTTATTTTTGTGGCATAGTATTTTTTGGTTCTTTTTACTATGGGATACATCAACGTATTTCTTGTTTTAGCTAGGGATATAGAGTTTGTTTTCATCCCCTCAAGGGCGTGATTTATCCACCCTCGCTGCCTCCTTGGATAAGTTGTTTGGGATCCTTATGTTCTCTGTGAGGTATTGTTACTTCAATCATCTTGGGATTGTGGGTTTCGCCCCTCCCCTAGGAAATGTTTTTGATGCTTATGATCTCCACTCATTATTGGACTGACTTATTGTCAGGACTATGTAAAAGTTACCTTTGATTCACTATTGAATATCAAGGAACACCTCTTTTTCTTCCGAAAAAAAGTTACATAATATTTGCAAATGATTTTATTACATATATTGAGATTCGTAAACTGAGTATTTAATATTTTTGGGTGAGGAAACAAACTAAATTAAAATAGGTACACCTAAGAATATTGTAAAAAACATAGTTTGTATTTTGAGATAAATTGACTGATGCATTTTCTATGGAACGAATTGATATCTATATCGTGTTAAAGGACTATGTGATGAACTGTTATACTAGGGAATTATTAATATTATTTAGGATAATGGTATTACCATTATGTCATGCCTATAAGTCTTTCCAAGTTTTTTGCTGCTATTTTTCTATTATTTGCCAATTTTTTTCCTGCAGGTAGAACCAAACAAGTATTTGTCAAACTTGTCTTCCTCTAGTGAGGGGAGTTTGGAAAGGCTAGAGGAAAGTGAGACATCCAGTAGGTCTACAAGGGATAGATCAACTAGATGTCATAAGATCAGAAGAAAATTCAATAAACACATGGAATTTTTTCTCAAATGAGGGGGGTCATGTTCCTATGATGATGAGACAATAGGAGACATCGAGGTTCCCTTAAGGTACAAAAACCTAGTGAAACAATGGGTACCTAGGGATCTTCCTCAAGTCAACACTATTTTTTGAGTGAATGAGATGATATATAGAAATGAATTGTTTTCATTACATGGATTGTGGTTGTTTTTCATGGATGACAGAAAGGTTGATACGACATATATACAAAATTAATGGAGTATGTTGAAATTTCTTACAACTACAATGATTGGATGCACCTGGTCCAAGATACACGAAGTATGCGTAGATACATGTTGTCAGCAAATTATATACAACTGAAAGACAAAGATCAAAATAAAGGAACAACGTTGTACATTGACAAAAGACCAAAAATAACTGAGAATATTGCATGGTTTATAAATAATACATAAATATGATCTACACTTAAGAAACCCAACTGCATATTTGAGGTGCATGAAGGAAACCGTACACATGTTGAGACAAGCCTACTCAAGGGGTGTGCTCTCCAAGCATGGGTTGCATTTACATAATCCTTTTGTAGAGACCACCCATATAGGGATTGCAAAACCATGGATTGGTGTGACCTTTCCTTTCCATCTTATGAGTTTCTTGTAATGAGTTGGAAGTTTATCTAAGTTATATGTAAGCCTACGGGTGTAGAGTAAGGAGAGAGGAGTGGTCAAGAAAATGAATAATCAGGCCAATGTAGAGTGGAGAAGTGACCTAGAATTTGTGTGATCAGGTCGGTGTAGTGATAGAATCTCTCAGAATGTGAACTCATCTATAGAGGTTGGAGAAAGTAATGCATTTCGTCGGATATCCGGCATATATGCTATACTACCGACATCTTCAATTCGTATGATTATATGGATTTAGACATGTCTACAGGGAGCACAATATGAGTGCAGACCATTTATCCTAGGAAGAATTGAATATGAAGGTTGGCCTTCTCTCCTTATTGTAACTTTTAGAAGAAGAAATCATTGAGGAAGGCATGATACAGTTAATTTAAGAGATTTTTGATTTATGTAGCATAGTATTTTTTGGTTCTTTCTACTATGGGATACATCAAAATATTTCTTGTTTTCACTGGGATATAGATTTTGTTTTCATCCCCTCAGGGGTGTGTTTTCTCCACCCTCGATGCCTCCTTGGACAAGCTGTTTGGGCTCCTTATGTTCTTCGTGTGGTATTGATACTTTAGTCATCTTGGGATTGTGGGTTCCATCCCTTCCCTAGGAAATTATTTTGATACTTATGATCTACACTTGTTACTGGACTGACTTATTGTCAGGTCTGTATAAAAGTTACCTTTGATTCACTATTGAATATTAAGGAACACCTCTTTTTCTTTTGAAAAAAAGTTAAAGAATATTTAAAATGATTTTATTACATATATTGAGATCCGTAAACTGAGTCTTTAATATTTTTGGGTGAGGAAACAAACTAAATTAAAATAGGTACACCTACGAATATTGTAAAAAACATAGTTTGTATTTTGAGGTAAATTGGCTGAAGCATTTGCTATGGAACGACTTGATATCTATATCGTGTTAAAGGACTATGTGATGAAATGTTATACCAGGGAATTATTGATATTATTCAGGATAACGATTTCACCATTATGCCATGCTTATAACTCTTTCCAAGTTTTTTGCTTGTATTTTGCGATTATTTGCCAAAAAAAATTCGGCCATGGTGCAGGTAGAACCAAATAGGTATTTGTTAGACTTGTCTTCCTCCAGCAAGGGGAGTTTGGGAAGGATATAGGAAAGTGAGACATCCAATAGGTCTACAAGGGCTAGATCAATTAGATGTCATAAGATCAGAAGAAAATTCAATAAACACATGGAATTTTTTCTTAGAGGAGGGGGGTCATGTTCTTATGATGATGAGACAATAGGAGACATCGAGGTGTCCTTAAGGTACAAACACCTAGTGAAAAAATGGGTACCTAGGGATCTTCCTCAAGTCAACACTGATTTTTGTGTGAATGAGAGGATATATAGAATTGCACCGTCATCATTAGTACATGGATTGGGGTTGTTTTCCATGGATGACATAAAGGTTGGATACGACAGATGTACATAATTGATGGAGTATGTTGGACCCTCTTACAATTACATTGATTGGATGTGCTTGGTCCAATATACATGAAGTATGCGTAGATATGCGTTATCAGCAAATTATATACAACTAAAAGACGAAGATCAAAATAAAGGAGCAACGTTGTACATTGATGGAAGGACAAAAATAACTGGGAATATTACGGGGTTTATAAAAAGTACACAACTAAGCTCTACACTTAAGAAACCCAATTTCATATTTGGGGTGCGTGAAGAAAACCATGTCTTTGTATTTGCCATTAAATCATTAGCTGTTGGGGAATAACTCCTTATTATTTACAATTTCAATCGAGTAGATACAAACACGGTTAGTATGGATGTGGTACATCCAACAATTTACCCAAACTTTTATTAATTATTTTAACATCTTTAGGATTTTTCGTTAGCATATAATTATAATTTTTTATTAAATTTCCTATGTTGAATTCGCAGGGAGGTGATGGGGGGCGCATCACCCCAGCAGAAGGTGAGAGGAGTACACGATCCATAATCCAAGAGGATATTGGTGGCCACCCACCTATTCCTATTGGACCCCTGCCATTGTTTCTTTCAGTTTTCCACTTTCCTTAATTGTAGCACAATTTACTATTTTTGGCAGTTTTCGAGGCCTAAACTTTTGGAGTCGTTTTGAGACCCTAAACGACGTTTTTTTGGCATCGAATGGCCGGGAAAATATGAGTCCATGCCAAACTTGATATTTGCGATTTATGAATGTAGTCCTTAAATAGATCTTTCTAACAATGTATCATGCGTGTCAAACAGAGGTAGTATGCTAAAGTTACGACCCCAAGAAATTGATGTACCAAGTTACCCAACGGGGCCCACATTCTGGCGTTTCACCTCCTAGGGTTAGGTTTTTGGATGTGTAGGGTTTCCATTGTTTCAATAATATATAGGCCTTCGAGCCTCATTGTAATACAGAGTTCAGAGGCATGTAGCCGCCACATCTCTTCTCAGAGATAAGCTACCGGCACTCTAGCTAGTTTATTTCCATTCTGTGTGTAAACAAGTTTTAGTTATTGATTAATGAAATGAAGTGTTATTTTCACTGCATATTTGTTTCTATGGTTATTTGTGTATCATGTTGTGTTCCTGCATAAATCTAGATTAGTGGTATCAGAGCAATCTTCTCTTTCTCGATCCTTCTTTGCATGTCCCCAACGAGGGCGGGGTATAAAGAGTTAGGGCTTGATCTGGTTGAACCTTTGCAAGGTCAGCCTCGCAAATCCCGACAGCCACCCATCGGGGATGAAAAGAAAGATTAGGGCATAGAAGATCCTCTCAAAATGTTGCTCGAGGAGGCCCTTGAAAAACAAAGGAACGTGATGATGGATAACTTCACCCAGATCCTTCAACGACTTCCCACTAGCGGCGCATCTGCATCTAGCAGCTACTCTAGAGGAACAACCCCTTTTAAGGTACAAGTAAACTTTGACATTCCAATATTTGATGGCCAAATAGATGCAGACGCCGTAGATAGATGGTTGAATCTATTAGAAGGATATTTCTTGGTTTATGACTTTTCTGACCGAGAAAAGATTATTTTTTCTCTACTCAAAGCTGACCCCCATGTCAAGGACTGGCGGGAAACCTATTGTGAGAGAAAGGACGAGGAGGAACCCTTTTTGTTCTCGGTCATACCCTCTTGGAATTCTTTCTGAGATGCCATAAAGGGACAATATTATCCGGTGGGGAGCTATGAGGACAAGTACATACAATGGACTACGCTGCGGTAGCAAAGAGATCAAGATGTGCATGAGCTGACAAATCTGTTCCATACCCTGTGCACCAAGTTGGGTATCAAAGATTCAGAGAAACATTTGGTGCTGAAGTACCGCAGTTGTCTACACAGATACATTCAGAAGGAAATGGAGTTCCTTGACATCTTTTCTCTTGGTACGACATATCGGTATGCTACCAAAATTGAGCAAAAATTCAAACAGAAAAAGCGAGACTTTGGATCTGTGAATCAAAAGCAAGGGAAAGGTGCCCCAAAACTGCAGAACCAAGGACACGGTAAAGGCATGGCGACTCAAGAAAACTTTCCAAAGCCGCAAGCAAAGAGCAACACTGCAAAGCCAAAGAAGGAGGTGGGAAAGTGGTGTGAGTTCCATAAGAGCCCCACTCACAACACAAGTGAGTGTAGGGCCAAGTAGTCACTGGTGGAAAAGATAAAGGCCTCTGAATCAGATGCATTCTCTGACATTGAATCAAAACCCAAGAAGGGGAATGATAGAGGGAAGAATATTATCGATGCAGAGCCCAACACCACCATTTCCACCATGAAGATCCAAAAGGAAGAATCATAAGATTCAGAGGAGGAGGAGCGTCTTTTCCACTCCAAGATGTGGGTAAAGGTTTCCTCGCTACAGTTAATTATCGACAGTGGGAGACAAAAGAACTTGATTTCAGCAGAGGTCATGAAGCGGCTGGGTTTTCCAACCATAGCACACCTGTAGCTGTACACCATCGGGTGGCTTCACCAAGGACGGGATCTTAGCGTCAGCCAGTAGTGTCACCTTCCCTACAACATCAAACCCTTCATCGATGAGGTATTATGCGATATTGCTCCTATTGATGTTTGTGATGTATTATTAGGTCAACCATACTTATGGAAGTGACATGCTGTGTATGAGTCCTGGCCTCACGCCGTTATTATTACGTTGGGAAATAATTTGTATAGGATACCAGAGGTACCACCTCCTGTTGCTATCTCTTTGGTTACTGCAACACAATGCAGTAAGCTCATTTCCAAAACCGGGAAGTTTGTTTTCTTGATGATCCACCCTCACGGAAAGAAGAAGATCATTGGCCACAACCTCTAGAGAGGGCCCCTCTGCACGACAACAACAAATGGAAAAGGTCGTGGAGGAGTACCAAGACATATTCACCTCACCCACCGGGGTGCCTCTCCACTGTCAGGTCAACACGGGGGCTTCACTTGTTGGCCAATATCCTATCACGTTAGTTCATATTGTGGGTTTTAAAATTATCAAAAATCAAACCAATATATTGCAGGTATTGGGGGGATGAGGGGTTTAAGGTGGGGGTGGGTAGGGTGGTTTATAAGGATTGAGGTATAAAAATGGGTGGGGAGGAGGTTTTAAGTATTGGGAGGGGGTTTAACAAAAAGCGTTTGGGTCAATACCTCTCGAAGTCCCACAATAACATGTGCTATGTGAGAGGTTCATTAAGTGAAGTCCCCATGCAGGTCAAGCACCCCATCGATCTGACCCCAGGTGCATCGCTGCCCAATGGACTGATTTATCGATGCTATGTTCTGGAGAATGATAAAATCAAGAGGCAAATTCAGGAGCTGCTTCAGAAGGGTCACATCCGGCCAAGTTCATCACCTTGTGGCAGCTCGATCGTGTTGGTACAGAAGAAGGATGTGACTTGGAGACTATGTATTAACTATTGGGTGCTGAACAAGATCACTGTTTGGAATAGGTACCCGATCCCACAGATTTATGATCTCTTGGACTAGCTTAAAGGGGCGCAATATTTTAGCAAGATTGACTTAAATTTTGGGTATCACCAGGTACCGACCGAATTGACCGATGTGTGTAAGACTTCCTTCAAAGCTAAGGAGGGCCTTTTCGAATGGTTGGTCATGCCTTTCGGGCTGACGAATGCTCCTGCAACCTTCATGAAACTAATAGACGACATCTTGAAGCCATTCACCAACTCATTTGTAGTAGTGTACTTGGATGATATCCTGATCTTCAGTCAAACTTGGGAAGAGCACCTCCACCACATCCGACAGGTCCTCCAAACATTGCGGTAGCACAAGTTGTGTGCCAATTCAGACAAGTGCACTTTTGGCATGACCCAGGTTTAGTATCCGGGATACATTATTGATGAGTGTGGTCTACATGTGGATCCAACCAAGATCCAAGTCATTCGGGATTGGCCAGCCCCGACTACTCTAACAGAGCTTCGCAGCTTTTTGGGCCTTGCTAATTTCTATTGCAGGTTCATGTTGGGATTCTCTCATATCACTTGGCCCTTGAGTCAAGTCACCAAGGAAGGAGGGAAAGAAAAATTCTTTTGGTCAAAAACTCAACAGAAGGCATTTGCAGAATTGAAACATCGCCTCTGCTGTGCCCCAGTGCTCACATTACCCCACTTGCAACAACCATTTGAGATCGCGACAGATGCCTTTGACTATGCTATTAGGGCAGTCCTTACTCAACAAGGGAATCCAGTGGCATATCACAGTGAGACACTGTCTGACACAGTCCACAAATATCCCACTTATGACAAAGAGATGTATTCCATTGTACAGTCTTGCCGACAATGGAAGCATTACATTTTGGGGAAGGAAACGATCATCCACACAGACCATCAACCCCTGCAGTTCATGCAGACATAAGGAAAGTTACAGAATGATCGCCATCAGAAGTGGTCCACATATCTACAACAGTTTCATTTGAACATCAAGTACAAGAAGGGAAGCACCAATAATGTTGCAGATTACCTTAGCCAACCACCAATCGTGGCGATAACCACCGTGCTCAACTCTTGTGGGAACGAGACTTCTGATTGGCCACTTCTCTACAAGAGTGATCCAGAATTTAGCCACACATACCAGACTCTCTTACAGGGAAACCAAGTTCCAAAATTTCACTTCCAGGATGTACTACTATGTCACATGGGACACCTTTGTGTTTCTTCAAGCGAGCGTGCCAAGATGATTTGGGAAGCACACTACAGTCAGGTCACTAGGCATTTTGAGGTCGAGAAAATAGTGGCAGTATTGCAGAAGTATTTCTATTGGCCAAACCTTCGAAAGGACATAAGGAAGTACATCCAATCCTGCACTGCCTGCACCATTGCCAAACCATCCATCAAGAAGCAAGGCCTCTATACTCCGTTGCCTACCCCTAGTGGACCTTGGGAATCCTTGTCCATGGATTACATGTTGGGCCTTGCTTCTAGTAAGCACGGCAACGACTGTATGTTTGTGGTCATTGACATATTCTCAATGATGGCCATAATGGCGGCCTACAAGAAGAATATCACATCAGAAGCCACTGCTAAACTCTTCTTTGAACGAGTGTGGGTACACTTCGGGATCCCACAGTCTATAATCTCAAACCGAGATAGCAGGTTCCTTAGTACATTCTGGTCTAGCCTATGGTCAATGCTAGACACCAAGCTCACAAAGTCCAATGCTAAGTACAAGTAGCAACATGATCAACATCGGGTGCAACACAACTTCCAGGTGGGCGACAAAGTGTGGCTACATTTGCAGAAGGAGCGCCTCGCTGGACCCCACCGGAAGCTTTGCCCACTTCATTATGGGCCATACACCATCACCAAGGCTATCGGGGACAATGCCTTTGAGCTCCGTATTCCACCATTCCTTGGTCTACACCCAGTGTTCAATGTGGACCGCCTTCGGCCCTACTTTCCACCTCTACTAGACACATCAGATGTGGCAGAACAACTCACACCAATAGAGTTAAACCCCAACTGCATGGAACAAGCCACAACTGATTGGATTATGGACATACAGATCAAGAACACCCACCAACAGAAGATCCAGCTATATCGAGTTGTCAAAGCAGGCCAACTCCTTCACCAGGGAAAGTGGCTCACTAGGGACTAAGTTCAACAGAAGTTTCCTCATCTCATGGAGGAACTCAACGCAATGGGGACCATCGCTTCCTAAGGGGGGAGGAATGATCCAGGAGGATATTGGTGGCCACCCACCTATTCCTATTGGACCCCCACCATTGTTTCTTTCAGTTTTCCACTTTCCTTACTATGTAGCAAAATTTACTATTTTTGGTAGTTTTCGGGGCCTAAACTTTCAGAGCCGTTTTGAAGCCCTAAACAACGTTTTTTGGCATCGAATGGTTGGGAAAATATGAATTCATTTCAGACTTGATTTTTGTCGTTTATGGATGTAGTCCTTAAATAGATCTTTCTAACAATGTATCATGCGCTTCAAACGGAGGTAGTATACTAAAGTTACGACCCCAGGAAATTGATGTACCAAGTTACCCAACGAGGCCCACATTCTGGCGTTTCACCTCCTAGGGTTAGTTTTTTGGATGTGTAGGGTTTCCATTATTTCTCAATAATATATAGGCCTTCGAGCCTCATTGTAACACATAGGAGGCATGTAGCCGCCACATCTCTTCTCAGAGATAAGCTACCAGCACTCTAGATAGTTTATTTCCATTCTGTATGTAAACAAGTTTTAGTTATTGATTAGTGAAATGAAGTGTTATTTCCAATGCACATTTGTTTCTATGGTTATTTGTGTATTCTGTTGCATTCCTGCATAAATCCGGATCAATCCGCGAGGCAACATGTATACATCAAAATGTTATGTTTAAAAATTATTTTAATTATTATATTGATTTCATTAGATAACTTTTAGTATGTTTTTGATGCAGGGTTCTTTCAGCCGGGGCACCTTCCTAACAGTTGATCTTAGTAGACCTGCCTCGAGGAGGCAGGTATACATTGATATTGCCATTATAAAAATTTAGGATGGACAAACAGATCTGTTGTTATGTATTTTCAATAGTATATTCGGTTCGTTTATATAATCTTATCTATTTTTCATGCAGAGTGTTGATCAGGGAAGCCACCTGAAAATTGATCAGATGACTACAACATCGGGGCAACAGGTAAACATGAATATAATTATACATTTTAAATACTGCAAAATTGTACACATGTTATATAACGTGTAGCATAATGTTTATTTTGTTATGTATTTTTACGTTTTTATGTTTGCGTTCATTATGATAATGTTGTCTACTTTTTTTGCAAGTTGATGATCGGGGAAAGTCCCCAGCTGTTGATCAGACGACTGGATCCACGGGGCAACAGGTAAACCTAAATGTAATTCTACATTCTAAATACTTGAAAATTGTACACATAAAACATGTAGCATATTTTTTATTTTTTTATGTATTTTTATTTTTTACGATTGCGTTTATTATGAAAATGTTGTATACTTTTTTTTGCAGGTGAATGATCGGGGAAAGTCCCCAGCTATTGATCAAACCAAACCATCGTCTCGGCATCAGGTAAACATATATGCAATTCTAGTAATCTATCATGAGAGACATTTTTTGTTAATATAATTTTTTGCACAACTATTGCTTCAACAACTAAGAAATGTTTTATATATTTATGTAGCAGACACATGATTCGGTCTATGAAACGACAACTCATGAGACTTTAGATTTTGATGTCTAACAGTTGATCAGTGATGTTGAAATTGGTACTTTTGTAGACCCGTTGAAGGTGCTACATAATAAATTCAAAAAACAAAATGAGGAAATGCTTCGTCTGGCATTGACAGTTCCAATGATAGATGAGATCAAAGAAAAGGTTCATTTGTTGATCAAGAGATGTCAGCCCTTGAAAGTAAGTTGCAGCATCCTAATGTAAATTCATTTTGAACTTTATAATTTTTAATTTAATATGATAGTGAATTTATAATACAATGGTTTGTATTTACAGGAAATTCTGCAACCTCACACTGGTGGTGAAGGCGGTGTTGGCCACAATGACCAAACCATTCCATGTACACCGCATATTGCACCCATTTTGTCCACTGAACAGTCAAAAACACGCTTTGCGACACCCTTGAGGACAACAAAGGGTGTAGCTGATGATGACCAAACCACAACAGATCCTGCAGAAGAAGGGGTGGATGCAGGGTTTTATACTAACGCTGATGCTGAAGCAACATTTCCTAGATCTTCTTGTGTCACTAGCACTAGTTCTATAGTGGCAACATTTTTGGTGAATGATGATCTCATTCCAATAAAGATAGAGAATATTCCAGGTAATTATAGATTCTTCAATTTAGTTTTTATAATTTGTTTCTAATATACGGATAATTTTTTTTAATGTTGACTATTGATGGCATGATTGTTTTGAAGGAAATGCTGTAGTTTATAAAATCTAAATGATTTGGCCTTGGATATCTTCAGGCCCACCATCCGCACAAGGTGGGACAGAGAGGAAAAATATTTAAAGGATGAGCTAACTAATCGGTTGGTTGGTCTGTTCGAAAAAGATACCTTCGATACAACGAAGGTCCTACAGAAGGCTGGACAACATCTGAATATTGTCCAAGACCAATATAGGGCTAGCCTAGAAAAGAATTCTAGGTATGAATGTCCTCTGATGATTCCATCAAGGGAGTGGAAATCCCTCGTGAAAGATGGAAAAGAGAAGGGTCTGAGAAAAGCAAGAAAGATACCACCATTAATAGGGAGGCATGCAATACATTCCACAATGTAATGGTAAGCATTATTATTATTAATTTTTATATCAAATTTGGAACATTGACTAACGTAATTCAACACTTTATTAGGTTGTTGGACACATCAAAGGCCACCAAGGCAAGACTAGAAAAAATAGGCCAACACAAGCTTGGGCCTGGTGTTTATTTGAATTTGGTGGCACGAATTGTAAGTATCGAAAACCCCATACTACATCCAAATAATATATAGAAAATTATTTTCATTTTATTCTGGAAAAAAATGTAAAATTAATGACATCATGCAAATATGTAGGCTGACCCACTCAAGAAGACTTGAAGCTTGGATTCAAACACGACTTTGAATTCATTGTTGAACACCGAAGAAGCTTGTCTGGGCATACTGCATGATCTTATGCTGGTCCATCTAGTGCACAGGTATATAACAACTATATAGTTTAATGAAAAATTATTAATTCTCATGCAATTTATTCGTTATAAAAACATAACATAAACTATTTAATCTGTTTTGAGCAGGAAAGTAATGATCTTGTTAATGTCGAGGATGTACACCAACCAGTCGAAGATCATGCTTGGATTCTTGGTGTAACATCCCCAAAAATTCACAAAAATTTAAAAATTTTCTATGTGATATTAAATTCTAAATCATAGCCTGAATGCTAGTTTAATAATTAACTTCAAATAGATAGATTACAAAGATAAGACATCAAGAGAAAACTTAGGATTTAATACTCTTCGGTTAACTATAACTAAGAGGCTACAAAATTTTACTTACTAACTTGTGAGTCACATGCCACTAACCGTACTCAATCTATAAGGATTTTTACTCTTGAATAATAAATGTTAGTCAAAAGTTAATGAATAAAAATAATTTAATGAATTCAGATCATTGGTTTATTTGTAAGAGTGTGTATGATCCTGATGGTTATCTTATTTAGATTGTGTAATATTCTGATGGTTATCTTCTTTATATTGTGTAAGATTCTGATGGTTATTTTCTTTTTGTACTAAAGGGGGCTTGAGGTTAGCCCGAGGCTTACTTAGCTTTTCTTAAATCTAACACAGATCTGATGCTTGTACATGATTCACATGTAAAAACTTACTTCCAAGTTTATGATGTAAGAATTTAAGGCTCGAAAGACTAAACAAGTAATCTAGGAAAGATCCTTAAACTCTATTTATTGTCTAGATTATTGAAGTGTAAGAATTCCTAGGCCTATAGCAAAGACTACTCTACATAGGTAGCAATTTGAGTTGGTAGTGTGATTATTTGTTCTAACAAATAAATTATATGTTTGATGGCATATAATTATCAAACATGTTTTTAGTTGTTTTGTGGTACTAGAAGCCTGAATACATTCCCATTTGGTTTATACCTATGTAAATCCTAGAACTTCCTAAGCCCTAAAATTATCATTATTATTTTTAGCAACTAGAAACTAACTACAAAAATAACAATTCTAGGCATGTATTTGATGCATAAAATATCACTATAACCTAACTAAATCTCCATCATGCATAACAATGAAATGTTTATTTTTAACAAATGTTATGGTATTACTTTTACACAAATCACAGGTTCAAACTATATCAAGCTAAGAAAATATTTCAAAGGTAGTGCGATCCACGTGGTGGATGCTCGCATGGTGGAGGGTTTTGGGTGATAAACCCTATGCAACTGCATTCAAAATTTTCTGTAAAATTTCACTTGGTTTCATTACTTGTTTATTTTTGAAAAGGGAGAGTAGGCCAACAGGCCCTCGGCCTCCTTGGGTCTCTGCAACGATTGTCACTCTTTGTTTGCCTAGGGCGTTAACATGTTTGAACTCTGGTTCTTCACCATATCCATTTCATCGAGCTCAACATTAAACACTTGTCACTCTTGTTTCCTGTGGTGTTATCAGGCTTGAACTCTGGTTCTTCTCCATAACCATTTCTTCGTGCTCGACGTTTAAATTTGGTAAGTTGTAACGAAATCTTCAAGCATTCTTCTTCTTTTATTTATACCAAGCTATTTACAAAATAGTTCTGGGTGAATATTGTTTTGATGGTAGGTGAAATTGCTTGGCTTTGCATAGTCGAATGTTGAAGACGAAACCCTAAGCTGAAGGGTGCGAGAAAGAAAGCTCGGGTAAGCCTCGGTTCCAACCTGGGGTATCCTCGTTGTGATACCAATCGTTCTTGTAGAATGTTACTATGGTGTTCAAAATACTTGTGGCAATTTGTTGTTTTGTTTTGGATAGTTATGGAGGCTGTAAGGGCATCCTTAGTGATATCCCTTAGGGTTTCATAGTGGGCTACGACTCTTGTAATAAATATTTAGGGTAAGAATATTACTGTTCGAGGGTTTTGTAATCATTGTTGACACTGTATTTAAGCTATAAGGAAACTTCCTCGGCCTTGTGCTCAGCCGTTGTAACTCTTTTGAGGCTTTGAACCGTTAAGGCATTTTGGTTTTATGAGTTGAACCATGTGGCGACTGTATTGGTTAAATTCTTGATAAATTGAAGACTCTATTTATAATTCTTTTGTTTTTAAAAGGCAGAGCTTACAGCCATAGTGTAGTTATCTTTTTAGCAATTGTTTTCCCTTTTGAATTTTCGGTTGCACAGTGCATTAAGCTTGGTAAATAGTTTTTATGCTATGTCAACAACTTGTTGTAATTTTTTCTATGACTGCGAACTAGTTAAAGCCATTGGAAAAATTAATTGTTTGCAATTCTAATTGTACAAATGGTACTGTAAAGGATTAACCTAGGGTTTGGTTTTTAAATAAACAATTTCTAATATTTAGGTTATTTGCATATCCTCAATTTTTGGTATAAACAAAATTTAAATAATAATAGTCTTCCTTTTAATTGGAAGAGCTGAAATCTATTCTTTGACTTACTTAGTTGTTGGACATAGATTTAAGAGATAAGATTTGTTCCTTATCTGAAGGATACAGTTGTCTATTTTTAATTATTCGCTAGCTGTGGTAATCTTCTTTTTTTGTAACTAGGTTATGTGAATGGTTATGAAGGATTATATTAATAGAGTAGGGTTTAGAAGAACAATTTACAAATGTTAATAATAGTATTAGTGTTATACTAATTCTTTACTGTTTGGTTTACTAAGTACTTAATTTATGTACTATAATACATTAGGTGTTATAATTTTATCCATTTTCAACCTATTGACTGAACATTATGAACTTATTGTACTAGATGTTTAAAAAGAAACAATTTGAGGTTAGGGTACTAAAGTTAAAATAGCTGGTAAATCCTTTAACTGTGCATTAATTACTGTAATGTGACTAGAGTAACATTGTTTATATTTTAGGTTTTAAAGTATTAAAGTAATGAATGGTTTTTCTTTACTAAGTGTAAATAAATAAATTGTTTTACAGCAATTGTTAATGTATTATAGTACACACAGTTTAATGACTGTGTGACAAAACATTACTATAATGAACTCTATGTAATGTTCTGAGAGGTTTTTGTATAAAAGGTTAAGTCCTAGAAATGGATTATTATGCTAAATAGCTGGAAAATAATAGTAAAAATCTTCCAATGTTAAAACAGTTACTTGAAGGTATTGTTGGTAACTTATCAGAAGAAAAGATCATAAACTCTAGATTTCAATAACAGTTCAGATCATTTTATCTATGTATAATCATTCCTATATACAACTAAACAATCCTTCTGTACTAGAGTACACCATCGTAAGATGAGTGGAAAAATGAAGAAAGGACTTTTCACTCATTAATCAATTATTTCTAATTCTAGACTCAGTTATTCTGATAATCATATACAATTAAAATTTCCTGAATAAATTTTAGACTTAAGCATTCTACTAGCAGATTCAAAGTATCTAAGTAATAATAGAAAAACTAAACATGAATTCTTTCATTCCAGTAATTTGCTTGAACAGAAATAAATAAGATAACACAATGGAACCTGATAATTGGTAGAAGAGTCAAACATCCCAAGGAGCCTGTTCCACCCAACCTTTTCATGAAGATATCTCAATTACTTGTCTTAGGATCCTCGAGCCTGTCCACTGATCCACCAGGATGAATGCACTGTGTGGAGAAATGGGATTAAATACCCCTCCAACTCAACAGCAGTACTTCTGTCCTCAACAGAATAGAAATCATCTATGTGGTTGCACTAGTTCAGAATGCAGTCTTAATCACTCAATCCACTTCTACCTTTCCCCTCATTGAATCTTTTGTTCTCCTTTCTCAACTTCAGGAATTTCACAAGATAAAGAATGAATAGCCTCCTTGTAATACCCCTTGTGTTAAAGCCCCGGATAGATGTAATTTGTAATTGTTTATTATTGTGGCATAGGGTGCCGGGAAAAGGGTCTTTAAGGACCTAGAGACATTATTATAATTTTGTAAATTATTAATTAATGAAAACAACTGGCACATCAAGGACCACTAAAAGAGTATGGGAGGTCTAGATCCACCATGTGAGGGGGAATGGGGACATTCCTAGCACTTTAGAACTTGTTTGGTTGATCTTGGTCCATATTTATGCCTTAGTGGATTTATTAATTAATGATCACCCAAACATTGTACAAATGACTCAACATTTGATTAATTTATCCTATGTTGGTATTATTGAGCCTAATTCATGATTTAGTGGGCCTCCTTAGTGTTTGGGTGGGTGCCAATTGTTGATTGAGCCCCTTTGGTGGTTTTGTAACTCCTTGTGTAAATACTTGTGTAAATATTTGTGTAACTCTTAGGTAAATTATTTTGTAACACACCCCCCCCCCGCTCCGCCCCCACCCTCGCCCCCTTTTCTATTTTGGGAAGATGCATTGGCTTGTGTGACACCTCACCTCACTAATTTTGAGTTGGGTGGAGTGGCTTGGAGTCATTCTCCTTGAAATTTTGAATTTCTTAGGTTGGATTAGAGTTACCTTCTTGTGGTTAATTTACCCCCCCCCCCCACCATTGGATTTACTGAAGTTGGCTTACCATGGTTTTATTTTGACCCATTGAGTTAGAATTATCTTATTTGTTCTATAAATACATGTTTGATATCCTTGGTTTGGGGGTTGTTTTTCATGGTTCTTTTGGATGGTTGTTGCTTATGGTTGTTCATACTTTTGATTTTCCTTGGTTTCCACTACTTGGATTTATCCTTAATTTGTACATAAATCCTGATGGTGAATGGCGATTGATGGCCTATGGGGTTTGGATTACCATTGCACCTGGTAGTGGGGTGGAAGAGGAAGTATGTGGTGAGGAATAGAGTTTTGGATTCTCAAGCTGATACTTGAGTTATTCTTCAGTGCACCTCTATTTTGGATCTGTGGCCTCAGCTCAGGGGTGGCCTGTCAAAGTGAGATCTAGATTGGCAGTGCCAAAGGCTTAGTGGAATGTGGTCTGGATGATGTCGCATTGATAAGATAAGTGATTTATCTCATGTTTATTTAATTTACTTGGATCTGATCTGATTTATTTATGTATGCACATGAAATGTATGAGTTATTTGTGGAATAATTTTCTCATAGAATTCAATCTATTTATGCAAGTAAATTTTATGAAGAAATTGGAAACTAGTTTTTGGGATTTTGTGCACAAATCGTTTAAGAAAATAATTATTTGGTAACTTTGCTACAAAACTGATATTTATTCCCATTTTCATTATATACTGTATATTTTGATGGCGTTGTATCCTCAGAATGGTGTAAGACACTTCTCTTTCATGCTTCTACCTTTTATTCGAAAACTAGTTCTTCGATCGAACTGTTTGCCATAGTTTGGAGAATTATCACATGAAGTGTTTGTAAAAATGCTTGAGTGATTATTTTATGTTTATATATGATAAATAATATTGAAGTGTGTGTGATAATTTGCAGATAAATATTCTTGATAGTGTTGAGAAAATGTCTATCGAAATTCTAAATGAATTTCCAATTTCTAGCTCCTTCAATGGAATTGTTTTGAGTAGATTTGTGACTTTGCATATGAAGTGTTTGACAAAATGTTAGAATGAGATATACCTCTGTTATGACTGATAAAACATTTTATTTAGAGTTTGAATTGCATTTGAATTATTCTACGATCCGTGGATTTAAATATTCTAGTGATTCCTAGGATTACTAGTCGATTCGGATGAGAAAATTAACTTATAATGTGGATTGTTTAATGGAATGTATATGGGTGGAAAGCTACAGCCATATGACTGTAAGTGATCCCTGATATGATTTACATGAGCTACATTAATAATATATCTCTCTTTATTTGGAAGTTGGAAAGTTCAATTGAAAACTAGGTACATTGCAGTGAAATTGACAAATAGTTTTTGGATTCAAATCTCTATTTTTGGTAAAAGATGAATGTAGATCCATATTATATGTTATTGGTTATTTACTTGTGCTGCAGAATGCTATTTTCTAGATCTGTACCTTCACCTTTGTGTGCCTTGAAACTCGGTACGAATGGTTTGATTGAATTTTGGGCAGTATTTATTAGCTAGTTGTATTGATTGAACTTGAAATATCCTTCGTTTATGTACTCGGATCTGATCTGAAAAAGTACTTTATTTTGCTGTACATGCATGCTTAAATATGTGCATAATGGCTGTAGTTTCACTTTTTGCTTCATTGGCATGGTTGTGTGTCTAATTCGTGTAAGACTAATTGTTAGTATTGAACAACTAGTTAACTAGTTCTTGTGGAATCATTTTCATAATTACTATGTTTAATTAATTGAAAAATGGTAATTAGACATGATTTACATGTTATTAGGTGTTAATTAGACATTGGAGTTGATAAACAGTGGTTAAGTGATAAACAAATGAAATTATAATAAGTACCGTCAATTATGCGCTAATTGCCGTTAAGTATCGTAATTGGAACACTAATTACTAATTAATCATGATTAAGAGTAAATGGAATTTAGATGTGGAATTTATGTCTAAATTGGATTGGAGTTGATATGTGATGTTGCTATAAGGTGTTAGTAATCCTTTCTAGCCCTTGGATGAGACATTTGAATAAGAATTGAATTTATTTTAATTTATTTGTAATTAAAATGACTTTGTCATGAAACAAATATTGAAAAATGAATTTTAATATTTGTTTAACTAATCCATTGTGATAAAATTATCTAATTAGCGTTAGAGAGCTAATTATATGTCCCTTGGTCCCATTGATATCCCCAAGGGACATTACAAGTGGTATCGGAGCTTAGATTCCAACACTGCGACTGTTGGGCCTTCTACAGAGTTATCATCTTATGTATATGTGCATTTGGAGTTTACAAATGTGCTTAGTAAAATTAATTTAACCTCCCTTATGTTAATATAATAATAAGAAACCTCACTTCATAGATTATTTCTTTGTATTCGTTAGAATTAATTAACATTGAATGTTGGATGTTCAATGATTGATTGGTAATTACTATGTGGTGCATGTCTAATAATTGACTTTGACTTGATTGGTTGATGCTTGTGCATTTTCCTCTTTTATTGCCCATTCAATTATTAATATCGAAATGCTTCTTGTAGTATGACTTAATTATTGATACATTATGATTATGAATTGATAAGTAAATAATTATAATTATAATAGTATATGTCCTATTATTAGTTTAATGCTAAGTTATTAAGATGATATAGTTCTATTATTATTAGATATTAATATGATTTATTAAGTGGCATTTATACCTTATATTGATGGATGGTATGCTTTTATAGTCTTATTTATGTCACTTGGATGGCGGTGGTTACATGGATGAGTAACTTCCTTGATACTTGCCTAAATTGTGTTTCTCATTCTCCTTTTATTTTATGCATGTAGTATGGTTTTATATTATTTATTAATTATTACTATGCTAACTTATCTAATATGATAGTATTGGGTTATGCAATTATTGCTATAATTGTATTGATATTATGGTATAACATAATAATTCTATGAGTATATTAAATATGGAATATATAGGTTATATGACTAATACATTGTGTATATGATTAATAATAATATGATATATGATTGAAGAATCATAATATATATGTAAAACAAAAACAAGTGTATGTATATAATACATAGCAGTAGTAAGTATGGTATATGGTATGAGTATATGATAGTGTGTTGTACAATTAATAATTGTTTTATTGTATAATATTAGAAGATTTTGGTGGTAGGATGTTTGGTTATTTGAGGTGACTATGTATTTACTTTGATTGATAAGTAGTGTGCTACATGCAAATAATTAGTAATGTAATGTATTATTATATATATCCTTATGTGCTAATGATTCTATGTAATGTTATGATAAATAGTAACTACTCGATATGATTTCTATACTTGATGAATGTTGTTTGATATTATTGGTTGCTATTGGATGTTATTGATTGCCATTGGTTGATTAATGGATTATACCTGTATGACATTGTCAACATTGTATGTATGCCTATTATTGGTTGTCCTTGGTTGTTATGGTTGTTACGTGTATGATTGATGCATCTTAATTGATGTCTTCTGGATGATGTATTCTGATTGATGTATTATGATCATTGTATTATCCTTTATGAATCCTGGTTGATGTCTTCTGGATGATGTATTCTGATTGACGTATTGTGATCATTGTATTATCCTTGATGAATCTTGGTTGATGTATTCTGATTGGTGTATTATGATAATTGTATTTTTCTTGATGAATCCTAGTTAATGTATTCTTATTGTGTATTCTAATTGATGTATTCTGATTAATGTATGATGGTTGATGTATTGTGGTTGATGTGCTTTCATTGATGTACTATGATTGATGCATGTATGGTTGTCCTTGGTTGATATTACATGATCGATATATTATTGATATACGTTGAGATATTATGAATTGATGGTCGATGTATTCATGGATCATGTATGCATGAGGGTCATTGTATGATTGATATTAGTTGAGGAATAATGTCTTTTGAGTGATCTCTAAGAAGAATTATGCTTTGTATTGAGATGAAAAGTAATAGGTTATTATGGCCTTTCTGGTTCTTAGTTAGATTAGAACTGTTGCATATAACTTCGCTTTGCTTCTTACATTAAAATGCAAAAGTATTTAGGTGATATTTGAAAATATTTATCCTTGTGATATTTGTTGAAAGTATCTTGCTAGGGCATCCTTGTATTATGTCAAATACCTTTGTTGAAATGCAGCAGCTGGTCTGGCTCAGGCAATTCTCAAAAATTCGTAATTTTGTGTGTGTGTGTGTGTAATCCTTGGCGTCTGCTACGATTTGATAATTTTAGTACTGATGTGTGTACATCCTTGATTGGCGTCTGAAATGATTTGAGGAACGAAAATGGAGTCTAGACTTGCTTGATAAACCTAGTGTGTGAAGGAACCTCATAGACCAATTTAGAAGGTTGGTTTTCTTCTTTTCATACCCTGAATAGCACTGGAAGGGAAGGCATGGCCTAAGGGACTGTGTAGCAGAGAAGGGAATGCTTCCTTGTGTTGGGTGTGTAATTTTTTAGAAGTTAGGCTAGATCCAGTGTGGGTGTTCATAGCTCTGGGGTTGAGCTCACTAGATTAGCAATCAATCTTTCCCCCTCCTTGGCATCCTAATAAGCCCAACTGGAAGGATGGCTTGGTTGGTAGCCTGATAAACCCATCTGTTGACTTGGTTGTGTCTCATGTGAATTTGGCTAAGTGTAAAACACTGCCTATGTAAGCTTGATAAACCCAACTGGAAGGATGGCTTGGCTGGTAGCTTGATAAAACCATCTGTTGGCTTGGCTGTGTCTCATGTGAATTTGGCTAAGTGTAAACCACTGCCTGTGTAATCCTGATAAACCCAACTAGAAGGATGGCTTGGATGGTAGCTTGATAAACCCATCTGTTGGCTTGGTTGTGTCTCATGTAAATTTAGCTAAGTGTAAACCACTACCTGTGTAAGCTTGATAAACCCACCTGGAAGGATGGCTTTGTTGGTAGCCGGATAAACCCATTTGTTGGATTTGCTATGTCTCATGTGAATTTTGCTAATTGTAAACCACTACCTATGTAAGCCTAATAAACCCAACTAGAAGGATGGCTTGGCCAGTATCCTAATAAACCCAGATGTTGGCTTGGCTGTGTCTCATGTGAATTTGGCTAAGTGTAAACCACTGCCTATGTAAGTCTGATAAACCTAACTATGTTGGCTTGACTGAATTTTATTCTATCCTTGGCTATGGGAAAATTCTGCTAGTGTTCCTTATTCCTTGGGGAAATCATGCCCAGCTAAGAGGTGGAAGTGTTGCTGAGAGATTAAAGAGCACAATGGCCTATGGTTGGGTGGAATGTTGCAGCGACATAGCTGGTTGCGGGACAAGATTATTTCAAGATAAGTATTCCCTTGTATTTTATTTCTGCAACTGTATTTTGTTTATGAATTACTATGAACATGCTGAATGCTTGAATGTATGATTTTGCTTCCACTATATGGTGATAATGTATGCATCTGTGTATCTTTAAGTTCATGCATTTTTATATTATGTTCATAGGGATTAGGTTTCCTGGGTTGATAGATGTTAGTCGCATCCTCTCTGTCGAGTAGAGGGGTGGGGACGTGACAGTGGCATCAGTAGATGCATTTCATATTATTGAAATTGATTAGAATAAGATTTCATTAGATGCATTTCAAGTATTTATTGAAGAAGTATCTAATATTGAGTACCTTGCATATACTGAAGTATTTCCTGTAATTAATTAGAATTTTTTTTTTTTGAAATATGTATTTTAAGAATCTTATTAAGCAATATATATGTTTACTGCTAACCATGTGTTTGTTGGGAATGTGAAAAAGAATCCTTGTTAAATAAGCATCTCTATTTCGATTATCTTTGTTGAAGAATATGGTTTAGCTGTTGGGATTGAGTTCCTGGATTCCCTCAGAGAGCAGTCTAGTATCCATTTCTAGAGAGGTAGTCTGGTGGATTGTCACCCCTTTGCTTACATCATATCACTCTACTAGTCTAGGTTCTCGCACAGGAAACCAAGAAATGGAATGGTGATCCCATAGGTAGTAGAGATGGACATGAAAGTAGTAGTGGGAAGCATTGAGGTTCTCAGACGAGGTAGCTCTGAGAGTTACTAAACTGATTGCACTCTTCTTATGGGAGGAACATTGTCTTATTGAAGCTAGTTGCCAAAAAATTGAGATACGTATTCTATCATGTGCTATTCATGTTATTGTATTTTGCATAGGTTGCATGGTGATTGATTTATGCTATCTTTATGTTCATGAATACTTTTATATCATGTATCGTACATTTGTATACCTAATGTTAATCATTTGGTTGATTGAAATATGATTTTTAGGTGAATGTATCTTTGTTGAAATTTGAAGACCCTGTAATGGGGATTGAATATTGACCCTCCCTACTAGTATTGGTTCTCGCATGGGAAGCCAGAAAATGGGATGGCGATATCTTGAGGAACAATTTAAGTGAAGGGAGTCACATCCCATAGGCAATAGAGACAGACATGAAAGTAGTAATGGGAAATATTGTGGTTTCTCAGAACAGGAGTTCCGAGAAATACTACTTGAAAAATGAAGGTAGTGATCCCTTTGAAAGTTGTAAAAGCATGTATGTATCATGCACTAAAGACGATGCATGGTTTAAGGGGGAGGAGATGTAATAGCCTGTGTGTTAAAGGCCCGGACATATGTAATTTGTAATTGTTTATTATTGTGGCGGAAAAAGGGTCTTTAAGGACCTGGAGACATTATTATAATTTTGCAAATAATTAATTAATGAAAACAACTCGCACATCGAGGACCACTAAAAGAGTATGGGAGGCCTAGATCCACGATGTGAGGGGGAATGGGGACATTCCTAGCACTTTAGA
The DNA here is from genome assembly GCA_001517045.1 of Pseudotsuga menziesii. Lineage (NCBI taxonomy): Eukaryota > Viridiplantae > Streptophyta > Pinopsida > Pinales > Pinaceae > Pseudotsuga > Pseudotsuga menziesii. The sequence goes on along the minus strand of LPNX010968109.1, from coordinate 27 downwards.
ACTTTTTTTGGTTGATCTTGGTCCATA
>LPNX010968108.1:235968-328663 GCA_001517045.1 Pseudotsuga menziesii | reverse complement strand
AAAAGAGCATGGTCATGCAAAGAGCATGGTCATGCATGAAGGTGGCCTTTGGCCCAGGTGGCCCTTCTTGACCAAGTGAGGATGCCGTAGATCTTCTATGTATGGCATCAGTCCTGATCTGATTCCCTAGCTATCAGTAACCGCTCGAACCCACAGGAAGCACATAGGTTAGCGGTATGGGCCTCAGGGCCTAAAAGGAAGAGGACATTACAGTCTTCATCTGAAAAACTTCTCCAGGTGTATTATCACTTATATTAGTGATACCGCACATAGGCACGAAGATGTGTATATGAAACTCTTTGCTCTTTCCTTGGACGGAGATGCTGGTGATTGGTTCAACAACTTGCCAGATAACTCCTTTGCAACTCTTGCAACGTTTAAAAATGTTTTCACCAACAAGTTTGGAGAAAAGAAAGAGCCTTGACATCAGTTAGCTGCTTTAACCACAATAAAAAGAGGTGAAAATGAAATGATGGATGAATTCAACAAAAAATTCACAGATCTGACAAATGCCATCCATATTGACTACATGCCTATTGCTCAGTCCATCTTAGTCTACTATATTGAAGCTCTTATTGGAGAGATGCAGTATCAACTCAGAGATAAAGACCCTGCTACTCTTTTTATGGCCCAGGAAATGGCCATTAAAATTGACAGAAATATGCAATCTTCTGGTAAATCAAACATTCCTGGGTACACAAGGGCCCTTATCCCTCCTAAACAATAGGAGATTAGAGCTAAGTATTCCACAAACCATATGCAGGAGACTTATGATAAGAAAATTAAGGAAATGAATGATAGGATGGAGGCCTTACAAACCGATTATGCAAAGATGCAAAATTGGGTAATAAACATGGAAAGGGTTCGAACTAGTCAGAACAATTTTCCTCCTAAGGGAAATTGGGTCCAAAAGAAATCCCCGCAAGATAAAAGGCCCCCTAATCAACTAGATCCCATCAACATGGTTGAGGAAGTCATCCCCTATTGCAGAGCCTGTGAGGCTCTTCATGAAGAGTCCACGTGCTACATGGCCCATCAAATCTTAAAGCTTGGTCTTCCGGAGATGAGTGATAGTAAACAGTATTCAAGCGAGCCTGAGTACGTCAACACGGTAGGACAACTCTATCCTGTCACCACAGAAACTTGGATTCAAGAGGGAGTACAGTCAGGAGCATGATACAAGTGATGAAGAGTCCCTTACATTTGACATGGATGACGACTACGAGACTTTACTAGAAGATCCAATCTTTGAAGTTCTGTGTGATGACAATCCTCCATGCTCTCCACCTCATGACGAATATTTGGGAAGTTGGGACCCTTATGATATCTTTGAAACCCAGCTTTTTGAAAAGGATAGTTACGATCATAAGGATGATGAAGATAGCCAAAGACTTGGTACCAGTGATGAACACTCTCAAATATCTGACATTGATGGGGATGATCTTTTTGAGAATCTCATCTATGATATGTTTAGCCAGGGGAATGTTTGCTTAGAAATTTGTGGAAGTCCAATCTATGATGCATCCAACAAGGGGACTTATGAAAGTTGTAAAGAAGAGCAGTCAGAGTTGTATTTGAGTATCTATAATGAGGACTTGGAGAAGCAATACAGTGAAGAATCAGATTGGGTGCAACTAGTTGAAGTTTTTTCTTAGCCATCATCTTCACATATAGAGGTTCCTTATGATTTGGAGCAGCTGAGGGCTTATACAATGAGTTATTAGTCGGTAAGCCTTGATGATCAGTATAATGGTGTAGTCGACCTGCCTCATCATGCCGATTTGTATATTAGTTCTATCCAGTCATGGATGGAAGCAACCTGCATGAGCAATTACTAGTTTGGGAAGAAGTTTGACGACGTTATTCATGCCTATGATTTCCCATCCAACCCACCCATGCCAGATCATCACGCAGGTTTGCATTTTCTGAATAAAATATTCTTGCTTTGGTTGGTAACCAAAGACAAGGAAATACCTTTTTATATTACTAAAATGATTAGGTGGCTACATTGGAATTTTTATTACACCTATTGTTTTTTTTATCATGCTTAGAGTAGGAAAATAGGCTCCTTAAGTGAGCATTTATTTTTAGCATTTTTTTTCTGTACTTGGGAATAAATAAATTTTTTAGTTAAGTTTTGTCATTCCTTTGAATAAAGCAAACGTTTGGATCATTGGCTCGTTTTCATAAAACTTGTACTACTGAGGTTTTCTTGTCAAGTTGAGATGTTTTTACAGAATATAGAAATCGGAGATTCTGGTGTTCTCGTATGCTCTCCTTGCATAAGAGACTAGATCGAGCACACGTCCCGCAGTTGGAGCCAGATGTTATCCACTAATTCTGCACTCAGTGGATTTCCAGTGAGCCTCCAATTATTGAACATGATGCATGTTCATTTCCAGAATTCAGAAGTTCAGTTTGTTCTAGAGTTACCCAGTTTTGGCTAGCCTTTTTTATTTTTTGTCAAAATGACCAATACCCCATGGGGTTGTAATAAAGTGTGTCTTATCATATATATAGTAGCCGGGCTACCATATTCTATTTTTCAGATTTCAGTACACTTTTTCAGCCAGTTCCCTTACATATGAGATGCTGAGATGAGCATCTATGATGGATCATTATTTCATGGACTATAGTACTTTCCGATGCCATGACTGAGTCTCAGGACACTTAGACTTGAGGACTGATGTAGCAATTTAGCCATTTACAGAGCAGTTAGTATTGCCCAGAGTTGTAGTAGCAGTTTCTCAGTGGACAGATTTTGGTTCAGATTGGTTATTGACATGACTCAGTAGATATTATCTTGTGTTATGGTTATCATTGCTTTTATACTCATTCTTGTGACATGTCTTAGCATCTAGTGTCATGATTTGGCAGTCATATAAATATGTGGACTTGGTTGTATTGATATTATGTATGTCTGTCCCTACTTAGACCTGGAAGTTCTTGATCCATACTCATTGGTTTTACCCTCCTTAGGGAGAATATAGATGATCATTCCCACCATACTTTGGCTTGCTAGTGTTGGTCTCATTGTTCACTATCTCTTCCCATCCATTACCTTCCAGTTATGCCTATAACTCGACCTACTACTTGACTTGTGGCATGGAGGACCTTCCCCACTATAGCCTCTTTGTTGGATAAGCTTCCCTGTTTATTTGTGTCTTGGCTCTGAGTTGCCTAGGTTGTGTTGGCTAAACCTGAAGCAAGTAGCGCTGCCATCAATACAATGTATTTGGAAATGAAATGAATATCTTATGAAAAACCCATTCATGAAAAGAAGTGTTTCTAAACATACATGAATGCAAGGCAAGCCTATTGAAATTGGCTCTAAGAGTAAGGAATATCTTGTAAAAGCCCATTCATGAAAAGTAGTGTTTTTAAACATACATGAATGCATGAAGCCTTAATAAATAAAAAATCCGTGTAACAAATGGATCAAGGCTATGGAGAATTGAAGGCCCAAAAAACAATGGTTCTTAAAAGTTATATTGAAAAGATTGTTGGCCTCACTTGTATTTGATTTGGATTGTGAGCATTTGTCAAGGTAAATAAGCACCTCTGAACGTAACTTACCCATTTGTGACACACTGCCATCCCTTGTGTTATTGCTTATCCGACATATGCTAGACTGTGTGCATCCCCTTTCCATATCCAAAGTGTCACAGTGTCAAGTTGGTAGTCACCCTTTAGCCTAGCCTTTTGATTTTTAGCCTTCACCTTTTACTAGCAAATTGATTACAACTATGAAGTGAGTATGGTCTTGAAAGTCTGGTCTGAGTTATAATTAATTAACGAAACTCTTATGTATTTGGTTGGTAGATCGCCAGTGAAATGATTACTACTTGTTATAATTGTTATTTGAATGATTTGTAGAGCATGCATTAGCCTCTAAACACTTGCAACAGATTGATGTTAGCCTGGTCATATTATTGAGTCATTTATAGATTATTATTTTATCTATCTAGGTATATTGGATATTGTAGATGATCATGCAGAGACCTATAGGGTGTATGAGTATTCGCCTTAGATGGATTTGGGTTCCCTGAATCCAATGAGACAACTTATTTTCAGTTCGGGGCAGTTACAGTGATGATTTGTCTCAGTATACCATTTGATGCAGTTTTGCCATGCTGGGTTGCCTGTCAGAGCAAAAAGGTGATTTGATTGGTTCACCTAGGGCGCTGTATGAGGAGGGGGTGGTCTAGCCATTGGTTTTTACCATTTTACCCCCCTTCTAGAGAGCCTGTTGGGCTCAGTTTGACAAAGTAGGCACTCCAGGAGGCAATTTGGGCAGTGTCATGTTTCCCGAGGCAGATTAAAAATGACAAAAATGGCTACTGAAGAATTTGATTTGGGCTACTGAGGCAAGGAAATGGCAGGTGATGAGTTTTGATGATGAGTGTGATGTCTTCCACTCCTCCAACAGTTTCAGCACTTGGATGGACCCACATCCATCTATCTGACATATTTTATGATTTTCTGGAGCTTTTGGAGGCTCACGATTTCCTCAGAGAGACCAGTGTTATCAGAACCGGCAAAACCGGCCGGTCTGACCGGTTTACAGGGTTGGCTGGTTCGGTCAGCACAAAAAATTCAAAAAACCGGATTTTTTTCCAGACCGGGTATGGAACCGGTCGGAACCGGCCAAAACCGGCCGAACCGGTCAAAACCGGCTGAACCGGCCGGTCTGGACTGGGGACCCACGAAACTCAATTTTTTTAAAAAAACCTAGAAAATAAAACTTTGCTGATGTACTTTGGAGCCTCTTTGTTAATGTACTTTGGTTCAAAACCTCAGAGATGTATTGCACTAGGTGCTATTTTGGATATTTGCACCCATATTTGCTATATATATGAGAAACTTTGCATATTTCTGTATTAATGGTTTGGATTCATATGTATGCACATGAATATATATGTTTTTTACAAAATATGAATATTTTATGTATTTTTTAGTCAGCCGGTCTTTTACCCGGTTTTTTGCCGGTTCCGGTCCGATTCCGATAACATTGAGAGAGACACTATTTTGCATTTAAAATTTTATTTTATTCATATTGTGCCATGGGGACACACTAGCGGTGTTAATTAATACCCCCTTGACCCACCATGAGCTTTATTCATTTTTATTAAGTGGGATCCCCTCTCCAAGGGTGATTTGGTCCATTGATATATTATATTATTGTATTGATCCATGTACTTTATGTTGAGCTCATCTCAACCGTTGATTAGATTGTTTTGATCTTTTAATCTTAGCCATCCATTTGAAAAGTGGTTAGGAATTTTGTATCTCTCATTCCTATTTAAAGGAGAGAGCTTCTCATTGTAAAGGGCGACTCTGGCTCTTGGAATCTTGATAATAGAAAACTATTATGTGGAAATTCTTGGGTCTCCTTTGCATCTGGTGTTCTTCGATGGTGATTGGAAAGTCAATTGCTTCCTAGCATTTGAGTATTTGTGGTGAGATCCATATTTTCGTGGAAACTTTGTTTTGTCCACAGGAGGGCGACTTCACTTGGGCGTTTTTGTAGGGCTTCCTCAGCTCACTCGTTTGGCATCGCTCGTATCAGGGGGTTATCATTATTAACATTGTGATCTATGCTTTTAACTTGTTATTTTTCTGTAGCATTTGTCCATTTCTCTTGATGCATCAAATTTGATATGGTTGACGTTTGTTGTGCAGCAGAGAGGGCGCATTGGCTTCCTTGAGCAAATCGATTTTCATAGAGGCTTCATCCAAATCTTCTCAAATTGATCGGGACAACATAGATCATCATCATTAAGGCATCTACAAGGTTATCCATGTAAGATCTTTAGGTTAGTTTTTCTCTTCTTGATCTCAATCCATTGGCACCTTTTATTTTATTGTCAAAACCCTAAATAAAAAAAAATTATAGATCAAACCGCTTGATCTTTTGGCAAACCATTTCTGGGTTTTGTAGATTGGGTCAAACCCTCAGTGGGTCTTACTAGACGTTTTGCTTAGGTGACTCCATTTGGGCCAAATCTCAAGGCACTACTCTCTAAACCCTAGCGCTACCTTCCAATTGGCTAATTTCTCTTGCGTTTTGACCTTATCCCTGAGGCTTGAGTACTTTGACATTGTCATACCTTTCGTCAAGTCTATCCCGTGGTACTAGATAGCCCCAATCTTGTTCTAAACCTCCATGCATGGGACACGGTTCACCAGTAATAAAATCAGAGTAAATCAATTTACTACACGTTTGCTCTACTCGGTTGGGATACCCAGAAGCAATATAGATTATTTAAATCCTCACATCCTAATCAAAGTCACACAAATAAAATTTACCAACTTCCCTCAGGCGAAAATCCAACGCCTAGATTTAAGCCATTGCGATGGAAAATTACCCAAAGGAAGCAGGAACAACTGGTCAGTGACCTCGAGGTGCTAGTTAGGCTACACTTTTTGCAGTGTAGTGTTGAACGTAGCCTCAGAGACTCCAGACCATTCTACATATTCCTTGCGGGTGCTGTATCGGTTAAGGGTTTTGGACATATCTCCCGTATCGAAAGGTATATCTTGGAGATCCCCGTCCCATTTAATAATCAAACTCATCTTTAAAATTTACATTAAAATTTACCAAGAACCACTTGCAAAACATTCTCAAAGCACTCTATTTTGGCACTCGTCCTTTAATTTGCTTATTATTTGTCTAAAGCATCGTTCTTCATCTTGTCTATATCATGAATGCTCTGCCTTAATTTTGACTGTTGTCAAGAAGTGTTTGTTTATTTCTAATTCTACAGGCAAGTATTGACTGGTTATTTTATTGTAAGTTTCTTTCAGAAAATTCCTAAACAACACCCATCCGCATCATACACTAAAAACGGTTAAAACACAAAGAGGCTTAGAAACTCTTTTTAGGGACTACCCCCCTTGGCTTCGTTAGGAGTTTGCCTAAACGAAGGAGTCGGGATCAAGTGACAACACCTGACTCTTTGCTTACCCCCAAGGCCGCACCTCTCCCTTCTAGTGAGAGACATCCATTCGAAAGATTTCTGGCCGACGGTGTGCACATCGACGAGTAACAGATCACACCAAAGATATGCAGAGAAAATAAAAGATAAACATTCAATGCCCAAAGAGACATAGAAACACAAGAGTCACGAACTTCTCTGAGATTTCACAAGTAAGTCAAAAGATCTTCTTTTATTATTTCCAACAAGATCCAAATTCTCGATGGGATACAATGAGGGGGGTCTCTTCTTTATATAGCTTTTAAGAGACACAAACCCTATCTTACTCTTTCATCCAACGATTGAGATTAAAACATCATCAACGGTGAAGATTACATCTTTTATTTTTAAATGGATCGATACAATTGAGGGGGCGAATTACCTCATAAACCCATTTTTACAACATGATAAATCATTATTTTTGCAAGTTTGACATGGGGGGGTTATTAGGCCCCCCCCATACATATTTCTAAAGATACAACTTGATTTACACACTTTTATTTTGGCCATTTTAACCAATTTCTCCTTATGGGGAACGTCTTTCCTAAGTGAGCCAAAATAATAATCCGGAACATGAAAATTGATGAAACTGGTGCCAAATGATCTAGAGAGCCGAAATACATCATCGATAATCATTTGCTTGTCATTTCCTTGACCACACAAGCCAAATCAATTTCTTCAGTGATTTCCATAGTTCATTTTTTAGTGGTACAACCTCTGAAAATAATAAAATCCACTATAACTTTCTTTCCGCTGTGAACTAGGGCAAATTGACTGCATAGAAGTATCCGGGGACATGGTAGAATGGTACTGGTGACTACTCATACTCACTGATCCACTGAAATGCCAAAAATATCATCATCTCACAATAAAAATAATGCTAGAGTCAATAAAAAATAGTAATAAACTCTGGAACTCAATAATTGTGAACATCCAATGAAAGGTGAGATTGTAGTGTTGGTCCTGGGCATGTCTGGAGCAAATATAACCACTATTTATTTTTGTAGTCACTGCATTGGGAAACATGTTTGACATACTCAACTGGGTTGACCAGGTAAAAATACCCAAACTGAAGGTGAGATACTGAACTGAGTTGAACCTGCATGCATCCAAGGTAAGAACTGCTACAAGATGTATATTAAAACCCAACTTAAATCATGCTAATTGGAATCATGGTGACAATAATAATAATAATCAGTAAAATATACCTTTGTCGTTGAACAATCTTTGAATCTTCTAGAAGTCCCTTGTATATGCCATACTTACAATGTTTAATCAATTTGCTAATGCTAGGTGAAGGTGGAAAACAAGGCTAAGGTTAAAGGGAAATGACTTCTAGTTGACTTTGACCAATCAGGTCAAACCCCAATGCCCTGGTGCTCAACAAGGGGGACGTCGAAGCGCCTAGAGACCCCCCACGGTCTACTACCTCAAGTCGCCTCCGAGGGCACTGTTTTTAATTAACTGGAAAAATAGCTAGATGGATGCCTATTAAACTAAGACTCCCCTATTCCCTGTCGTATCTCGTGAGTACCCCGAAGGGTGATAACCAAGTAGAGGAGTAGGAAATAGAGAAGTTTTTGTTGGTAAGTTTTAAGGGTTAATTTTAATCTTGATGGTTAACCTGCAAGGTAAATTTTAAGCTGTCAACAAGATCAACCAAGCGGTATCCCTTATGGGAGGTGCTGGTATTCGATCTTGGACTGAAAATTTAAATGTAAAGAATGTAGCAGGAAAATAAAAGTGTTGCTTTAATTACCTAAGCCCCCACTTCTTCTGCTTTTCATATCCAACTTGAAGTCCCTAAAGGGAGATGACAAGTGGATAGAGGATACACAGGGTATATGGGTTATATGATTACTCTTTAACAGGAAAATAAAAAAATGCTGAACTTGAAAGAAAATGTAACTAACTAAAGCGATGCTTAACCGCACAGCAATCTCTGTGACAGAGATGGTGGTCTGTCACAGAGATAAGTGGGTAACAGGAAAAATAAATCTGATTACATTAACCTCACAACAATCTCTGTTACAGAGATGGTGGTCTGTAACAGAGATAGGTGGGTGAATGAAATAAACTTGAAAGGGAAATAGAACTTAAAACAGTAAACTAACCTCACAACAATCTTTGTGACAGAGATGGTGGTCCGTCACAAAGATAGGTGGGTAAAAGAAAACTTGCATAAACAGAAATCTACTCTACTTCCTAATCTATTTACATGTATGTTACAAGTGCTTGTAAATTTTGCAGAATACCCCAAGAGGACTCCTCGTTGGGGTTTACAAATAACAGAAAAAGGAAGAGATAGAGTTGAGGGTTTGAACCCCTTTTGAACCGGTTGAAGGTTGAGGTAATTCTGGGCCTATTTGGCCAGCACCTCCCCTTCACCTGTGCAAAACCTGTCACAAACCAGCAATTTATGTTCGCTGGAAATCACAGAAAACTCAAAGAATTTGTTAGAAAAAGTTAGTACTAAAAAATCATTATATTACAGTAAAAAATCTGAGCGAAAAATATGACAGAAATATGAAGTTTAGAGGGCTGAAAACTGAGTTTCCAGCCACCTAAATGATGCTAAAACAGTAGATTTATAGCATTTAACTAATATACTAAAGGTTGGGGCTTTAAAACCAAGGTTTTTATCACTATACAGTGATAAAAACTGAGTTTTAAAACCCTTGTAACAGAAAGTGCGAAAATGAAAAACAGAAATATAAATGGCTGGAAATGACTGTTTTTTAAGGTGAAAACAACATATAAATAGCAGAATTTAAAGCCTATACTAATATACTAAGGGTTGGGGCCTTAAAACCAAGGTTTTTATCACTATACAGTGATAAAAACTGAGTCTTAAAACCCTCTTAAGCAAAAGTGCGAAAATGAAAACAGAGTTTTTTAAACCAATGGAAATGGTACTCCTTTGCTTTAGATTCCTGCAATAAACTTATAAGAGCTGCAAAATATAAGCCAAGAGGTGAGCACATAAATAAACCCTACAAAATACTTTGTAGAGTCTTACTAATCTACTCACAAATGCAGGTAAAAATACTTCGACCTACAAGTCTCTCCACAAAATACTTTGTGGAGAGCTATCCAAGCAAATACAAATGCAACTAAATAAACATAAAGCAGGTTACCTCACAAGAAGCACAAAATGTAGACAAGAGCCACCAAAATTCCTTCAAAGCATTTACTTGTATTAAGCCCAACTAGGGCAAGAAGATTACAATAGCAAAAGAATGTGAGAGAAGAGTGGAGAAATATTCCGGCAGCATAACAATAGCATGAGAGATCATGTTAAATAAGGGAGTGAGACCCTCATTATATAGTTGAGGAAGACCTTAACCCCTTGAAGATCAACGGCCAAGATTAGATCTAGATCTAGGTTAAATCTCCACCACTAGATCTAGGTATTTGACTTTTTACCACTCTCAACCAATCTACACCCTTAGATTGCTTTTTAATCCATGGCTTGAGTGCTTGATCCATGCCTTAACCATTCTACACCCTTAGATCTAGGGTTTTTGACCAAGTGGGGGCCCCCTTTGACTCAAATTTTAATTTTTATTAATTTAATTTTTATCTTTTTATCTTTTATTTTAATTTTAACTTTTAATCTTTTATTTTAATTTTTTATTTTGTCTTTCATTTTTAATCTTTTACTTTTTTGTTTTTATCTTTTTTAATTTTTATTTTATTTTTTAATTTTTTAATCTTTTATTTTCAAGTTTTAATCTTATATTTTTATTTTTATTTTTTGATTTTCTATTTAATATTTTATTTTTTAATTTTTTAATTTTTAATCTTTTATTTTTTATATTTTATTTTAAAATTTCTATCTTTTTATTCTTTTAAGACAAAATGGACGCCCCACTTAGGAGATTTTCAGACATTTATTTTGACCATGGGGGGTTTATTTAAATGAAATTTTGGCTATGCTTAGCCATCCCCCAAACTTAATTACCATGGCCTTATTTGATTTTTTCCTTCAAAATCAAATAATTTAAATTTTTGACTTAGGGAAATTAATTAATTCCCTAGGAAAAATAGACCTTGCTTAGCCAAAAATGGTCTTTCTCCTCAACCACTTGTTTGAATGACATGGGACTCGAAGCAGTGGCTTAGGGGTTTCATAGCAATTTACTTTGCATTCATAGCCCCTATTACAAAATGCCAGTGCTTGAGTAATTACATTATTACATCAAAACTGAGTTAATTAACCACCAAGGGGTGAAGTTAATTAACTTGAAAAAATTTATAAAAATACAACAACACAACGAAACTCCGCAAGACTCTATACAAATGTGTAGCATGGTCACGAATAACATTTTGAAACCTTAGCCACCTCATGGACTTGACTGTTAGAACGCCCGTCACCACTTTGGAGGATTTTGAGTGAAAAACCAAACCAATTAAAATCGTTTACTCAACAAGATCAATTGGAAAGGGAAAAAACACTCGATGAGGGGACTTCCCTAACAACCAGTTCCATGGTGTGGCATCCATATCATATGACCCACACTAGCACATATAATTACATTAATTTTCCCACGCAGGGGAGCGGACATTTCGTTTTACGAAGGGGCAATTGCCCTGCAGAAGTGAAAAATCCTTAGATCTTTCCAAGGTACAATTTGTACAACTATGTACATCTCTATGCACATGGAGTTGCCACCTAGTCGAAATAGGTGGGCAAAAGGCCTGAATGGACTTTTGAACTTGGAATTTGAGCAAGTAATTGTTCATCTTTGGCGGCTCACTTGAAAGTCCAACTTAGCGCAACTTAGTTGGTAACAGGTTGAACACAACCTCAGGTCGAAAAGATGGAGCACCAAAGTTTTTGAGTGCAATGGGCTAAGATATTGTCTATTTGCATATGTTGATGCAACAGAGGAGGATCTACACTCTCTTTGTTGAGGCCCAATCATGGTCAAGTAGGCATGGCCCTCCACTGAGCGGACTCGACCTTCAAACTAGATACCGAACTAGTCAAGTCAACGAAATCCCAACCTTAGCCGACGGAGTTGACTGTAAAAAATATCTGTTGTGTTCTGTTATTCAGTAGTATTTGGTAATACTAGATGGTAGTATTAAATTCTTAAAGTAAAACTAACATTCTCCTTATCTTTCATTTTCTATCCTTTTACTTCAATTTTTAGCATTACCATTAATTGTTTTAGGATGTTTGAGAGTGGTTCCTACCTCATCGGACTTCATATGTAAAAAATAGAATTTTAGATCCCATTCAAAATTCAACAAATTTAATAGTTTTCAAGGTTTCAAGATTGCAAAGTTTCCACCAAATTCTATCATGTATGAGGTATGAGTTGGCATTTAATGAAGCACATCAACCCCTCTATATACCTTGATGTTGGTGTTGTTGATTGTTGAACTCTTCTATCATGACCTTAATAAAAATGTACTCTTCAATCAAGCAAATTCACTTATTAAGCACGGGAAGCTTTTTCTACCTTATTTTAACAATTGGATTAGGAAATTTCATCAAAATTGTAGGGTGTTGAGTCGTTGACTAATGTCCTTGGAGGATCAATTTTGAGATTTAAGGTAGAGGCAAGGGCTAGAGCCTAGAGGAGGGAGGCATAGGGTGCTATTGATGAATAAGATTCCAATATAGGCAATGATTTGCTAACATGTATGATTTATGGTTTATGTTTCACATTCATTTTTTTAAATGTCTTTGCTCATTGAAAATTGGTCCCCGTTTCCCTGTTTCGTGCAACTTAGAATCTAACCCTAACCCTAAAGCTATAAGATGAACCCTAACTTCGTGCTTCTAGGCATTCAACTACTACTACTACTACTACTACTACTGTAGTTGTAGATGACCTTGAGGACGTTGAGCTTGAGTTAGATGATGATGCCATTGCGAGTCCCGATTCTAGTTTTAGCAATGGTGATGAGTTTGATGATTGATCATGTTGATTAATGACATGTATGATGTATGATGTATGATGTACTGGCATCATAGCATGTTGTTTTTTGGACTCTATAGGCCATTTAGTTCTCATTGATTATGTAATTTTTTCCAAATATGTATAGCTTGTTGCATAGTACACTTCATGCCATTTTGATATATTCACCCTTATATGGTATATACATCAGCAGACTTTGGATATTTTGTCTCTAATGCTTTGAAATCATGGATTAGAATCTTTAAAATTTAAATAATTTATGTATTTTTGAGTAAACCAAGTCATTAAATTCGAATCGGTTGAGTCATTACCAATTCTGATGCCGAGTTTGAATTGATTCTCAATCGATTCCGAATCGGAGTCTGAGTTTTGAAACATTGCCCACACCTCAGATCTATTGTTAATAATTTAATTAAGTAATCGACACTAAATACTTCAAATCTGCCTTCTTTTAGATCAGCTTGTTGCTCATGCTAGTCATCAATATGCTCTAGTTGGTCTATTTCATAGCATATCTTGATAGTATTTTCAGTCATTTCTCTAACATTGGCTATTCACTCCTCTTGAAATCTTGATAAAGGTTAATGTTGTATTGTTGCTTATGCTATGATTAATTTAATTCACATGTATTAGCTTTCAATGCTACATCTACTAATGGTTTAAAAGATTAATAATAATTCGCTATCTTGGAATATGATGGTTAATCTCATACTTACATGTGAATGCCTCTTTAATTGACATAATGATTCATGGATGATAACATGCTAGGAATTTGATCTCTCATTGTCATATCTTGCTTAATTTGTTAATGCCATGATTTATGTCAATGCCTACATGGTACATTGCTTAAATTGTTAAAGATAAATCACAAGTTGTTATGCTCAAATTGTATTTCACATTTGTATCATGTTTTTCTTTTGATGGTAACTATTTCATTTACATGCTTGGAGTTACCTTGAATCACTTAGAGTGTGTCTTGATTCCATTTCCTTACTTTAGTTAGGCACTTCTTTCAAAAATAACAGCTAGATTAGTATCTTAGGTTAACCAACCCTTGTAATTGACCTTGGAAAAAGTTTGGTTAGGCTCTCTCCCTTGGTTAGTCAAGGCTTGTTCATCTATAGGCTTAAGAAACCTAAAAGAGGAGTTTATTTCAGTAGTGACACATTGGGAGGAAATTCCATAGTTGTGTCGGGTTAGTTTATGATTTCTTGCAAATCAGTTGGCTGCTAGGTTGTGCATAATCAGGTGCCACACACAAACAATGCTATGGCTAGGTGTCTCTTACCATGAAGTGTTAACCCAACAACTCTTAATAGATGATAAGTGATAGATAACACATTCAAAATCAAGACATCAAAGGAATTTTAAAAGGGAAAAACCCTCACATTAAACCCTTCCAAGATGGTAGATTAACCCTTGAATTTTAGCCTATAAAGAGTGTTCCTTGCAAGTGCTCTCTAGCATACACCAACAACTATTAAAGATGACAAACATTAGCTTGAAATCAAATGAGATAACCCCAAGAATTTCCACAAGCCTTCCATTGGATATTCAATGAAGATCCAAGAGGAGAGAAATCCTTACAAATCAACCATGAAAATGAATTAGGAAGGGTCACTCTATATTGAGTGTAGCTCAACTTCATTTACAATAAAATAATAGTTTCCTCTCCTAGATCCACTATTCAGTCAACAAACTCTCCAACAATAGCATAAAGCGATTAAGATCCTATTTTCTCTCCAAGCAAAACAATAAAATAATGCTAGATCATAACCAACTCATGTTGTATGTCAAACATGAATAAAATAATATGGTGGTTATGTTATAAGTCTTCTCCAAGGTGTAATGTGTGGCTTATATATCCGAAGTGCACCCTCTAAATGGCACATGCGGTGAAAATGCATCGCGGGTTTTTTTAAACATTAGTTTTGAGATCGCCAACTCCCTTAAAACTTATTGAATTTTTTATTAAAACAACTTTTTGGAATCCCATGGCCACTCTACATCTAATGACATTGTCAGGCAACAATTAGAGCAATCTGTCAAAAGATATTTGTTGATAAGCTAGCATGCATCACTAAAAGTACCATAGTCCTTCAAACTAGGATGCCACCTCCAAATGACTCAAGATCCCAAGTATCAATTTGTCAAAAAATGTGCAAATGCTAGATCCATGGAATGAGGAATCAACCAATGAAGAAAGAAGCATTGGTCCACATGCAAGATCATCACAATAGTAAACAAACTCCACGAGGAAAGGAACGACCCCATCCTACAAGCAATAAAATATCACCATGCATCAAAGTGTGACAAGAAGAGAGAATCAAGGGAATGGCTGTACTAGAGATGAAAGCCAACCATGCCAAGATACCATCCATGTGCCAAGTGTCCCCATACAAGCAAGGGCATTCAAGCAATGAGCACAAGAAGAGTGCGCACGAGAGATACATGTCATTCCCTTTCAAGCAATAAAATGTGTGCATGCATCAAGAAATGTGCTAGAAGAGAGGGCACTCTAAGGAAAACCATAGATTATCTTGCAACAAACCATCTCCAAGTGTGAAACCACTCCAAAGATCAAGGCTACTTTAGCAATTAGGCTGCCATGTGGTCAAATGGAATTAAACCGAGGGCAAATAATGCCCAATTCATCTCCAACATGCGTATACAAGCCTAACACTCCATTAAGGGGTATCGAGCAATTCATAAGCAAGTAGAACATGTGTGTATTCCCCTTTTATCTTCTAGGGTGCTCTAGCTAGAGGCCTTCAACCATATAAGTATCCCCATAATCTTGTGGAAACCATGTAAGGCACCTTGCAAATGAGTAATATCAAATATCCAAAAGTACAAACCATAGGAAACACTTCATCAAGGAACAATTGTTAACACTTTAAAACTTAGGGAGATGCTTAGCTATGGTTCTTGCTCCATAAATACACAAACTATTAGATAATTGCATTAATTATAAGCAAAAATACTCCAAGCATGCCAATATCACCAAGAAGGAGAGCATATCATCGTCAAGATATTATGAAAACACCTGAAGAAACCTCAATTAGCAACAATCTAGCATCAAATCACTCAAAGGAGAGCAACAACTCTAAACCAAAGTTCACATGTACCTTAGTTCATCCACTGAATTATCCTGCAAGCTCGATCATTGTGATTAAAATCACAAGTTTAATTCTCACACAATATGAGGGGTAACATGCTTCACTAGGTCCACCCCCCATAGATGAACAATATCACAACTCAGGTTCTCTCGAGCCAACTGCAATCCTCCATACAAGAATCCAAACTACCCCAGGTTGTTTAGGGCCTCATTCCCTCCTATAATATGCATGGTGCTCCTCCTAAGTGAGGCGTTCTCTAAGCAAGTGAATCTCTCCATGTTTCCATCATGAAGGATGTCCCCCAAGCTATTAAGAGAACTCCAATGCCCTAGGGAAGAATGCCAAGCAAGCACCTGACTAAGATCAAGTAACCACTAAGAAAGCTAACTCCAATGTGCAAATTCATCACAAACCATCTCCCATGTGTCAATCCATCTTAGATCATTCGGGGGTTGAACGTACACCATGTATCTTTAATCTAATGAAGCACCCCCAAACATGGTGTAAACGCTTTCAAAGTAACCCAAAATATAACACTATACTATATTCATATTTTTATTCCTTAAACTGGACCAAATGAAGTTTGCATGTTGTATCATTAGACATCCTTTGTAAATTAACCTACAATTATCCTAGTATTAATGAGAATTTTGGAACTTGGCTCCTTTTCTCTAGTTATTATGCATTCAATAGTTCTTATGCATTATATCTATTTGTGCAATGAATCTAATGTATTTCTCCTTTTTACTTTTCAAAACAGGAGTTTGGGTTTCACTATACATTGCTAATGAGGTTCATGGCGAAAAGTCAACAAGGCTTATGGTTGCATCAAGGTTCATGTTGATGATTGCGGTATGCGATTTTTAGCATTTGTTGAGAAGAAAATGATTAAACCTACATCTTTGTGTATTTTTTTCTAAGCATTATCAATTTGACTATATTGAGTTTACTTTTACTAGTTTTATTTAGTTAAACAAACATTTTGTTAGAGTAGATATATAAAATTAATTAAAAATATTTTGAGTTACTTTGCTATATCTTACTATCGTAACCTTAACAATGTTGATATCCCTGATTTTCTATGATTAATTTTGGAACAACCTTATGTGCGTCATTTACCTCCGTATTAAATTTATGCGAAGGTATTCTTAAAAAGAATAAGCAAGATGATTCACCCATGGAAGATGTGACATTATTTTAGTTCATTTTATTGGAGGAAAAGATGACACTAGCTATTAGATTTTTTTTACTCTACAAAGTGGATGGGAAATTTATTGTAGATTTCAATTGCAATTTCATTCTTACGAAGCAGACTACTATGGGTCGGGATTTGGGAACTTTAGACTTGAAAACCCCACCCACCTATGATGAATAGTTTAGCTCTTGCCAATGTATATTGCATCGAGGGCTTGCAAAGTTTGCAAAGGTAATAGATGGAACACTCAATTGATTTACCATGTTTAAGCTTGTCTTCTGCCTGATTTTGCAATCTAATCTAGTAGTCACACTTGAAATGTATCTATTGAAATCTTAATCAATCAACACGACATAGTTTGTTTTAAGGACTTAACTTGCCCATAATTCACAACTTTGGTTACTTCAAAACCTTAGTGCTTTCCCCAACTATTTTTCTTTCCCATGCCTTTAAGGTTTTCTTGTTGTGTGAATGAACCCGCCTAGTTGGTTGTGAGAGATAATGTGTTTCTATCATCAATAGAAATAATAGACAAAAACTCCAATACAAGTTTATTAATTCTATTGCAACCAATAAATAGTAAATGATGCTCAACAGTTGATGATGTTATTCATTGTAAGGTTTTCACCCTAGTACCTTAAGGTTTTCTTTGTGGTGTGAATGAACCCGCCTAGTTGGTTGCGAGAGATAATGTGTTTCTATCATCAATAGAAATAATAGACAAAAATTCCAATACAGGTTTATTAATTCTATTGCAACCAATAAATAGTAAATGATGTTCAACACTTGATGATTTTATTCATTGTAAGGTTATTCACCCTAGTGCAACTAGTAATTAGTAAATGTGTTGACCATTAAAATGTGTACATACTAAATGCTTGTTTACCAAACCATAGACCACAAATATTAGTTTAAAGTGTGTTAAACTTGACTTGTGACCCTTATTGGGCTACTTTATGCATACCATTGGTGGGATACTTAATGCTCATTGTTACAATTGTTGCTGCCTAATTTGCACCTAGGGTCACGTGGCATAAATCTTCAAGCCATTGGGTATGACATTGGGGTTAAGCTCAAGCCAAGTGCTGTCACCTGATACTCGGCTCATCCATTTAGGCGAACTCTTAATGAAGCCAAGGGGGGTAAACTCTATACATTACTAAGGATGATTAAACTTTAGATGGTGGTTTGTGAGGCATAAATCTTCAAGCCATTGGGTATGACATTGGGGTTAAGCTCAAGCCAAGTGCTGTCACCTGATACTCGGCTCATCCATTTAGGCGAACTCTTAATGAAGCCAAGGGGGGTAAACTCTATACATTACTAAGGATGATTAAACTTTAGATGGTGGTTTGTGATCGAGTAAGTTATTTAGGAGTTTTTTTTGTAAAATGACACGAGATTGCAATAATAATTAAGACAACAACATGAATCAATATAATCAATCACCACATTTATAAATTAAAAAATTGCTCTTGTGATAAAAGCGAAGACCAGTGCTGAAATGGAGTGTTGTTGGAGTGTTGAATGTATTGCAATTTGTTCTTGGTCAATTTTAAGTTTATGAATCAATGAATAGATTATGAGGGAAGGGGATTCCCGATATACAACGAAGGTACAGGGAGTATGTCCAGACTCACTAAGTGTGGTAGCAGACAAGGAGATGTGGGCTGAATGGAGTCATGGGGGGATGCCCAACACTACACCAACAAGGATGTAGCTTGACGGGGCCCCGCGGTCACTTTTCAGTTGTTCCCGCTTCCTCTGTACAATTTTCCCACACGAAGAAAAAATGCAACGCTAGATTTTTGTTGTTGGGAGGTTAATTGAAAGTGTGAAAGCTAACTAGACTAGTCACTCAATCCCTTTTTGGATATGGTCAACTGATCGGTCAAAGCCGCAGAGATCTAGAGCATAATGGGGACTGAGTCTTGTTGGTTTTAAGTGTTTTTTGAGCAATGTTTTCTTTGTTAGAATAGAAAACCCAAGAATCTCTTCCTAGGTCCAATACTCGGGAAAGCCCTTGTCCGCGGCCATACTCGGGAGAGCAAGAGGGTTTATTTGCAACGTAAGAGTGCAAAAATGAAAGTTTTCTAATTAATACACTGCGCAAATCTTTTCCCTTTTGGTAATTCGGTATAACGCAATGGGTTAGTATTTGTATTACTTTGCAATGAAATCGAAATATAAATTAAAATAGCAAAGTAATGAAACAAACTACAATAGCAAAAGAAAAACCATGAAAATGGACATCGACTCGAATCCCCCCTGGGGGGATGCGGAGTGGGCTCTGAAGAGCTTACTCAAATATTTATCAATCTTCTTACAACATATAATAAATGCACTTTCGTCCTTATACTTTGGATCCAAAGGCTTACAACTTATTGAAAAAAATTGTTTTTTATGCAAGGGGGATCTCTGTGGGCCTTCCTTTTGCTCAATTTTGCGAAAATTTTCCAGAGTTTCCTCCAATTTTATTGTAAACCTGCAAAAAACAGCGATGAAAAGAATGTGAAAGACACCCAAAGACACTTTAAGAGTGTCTTGGGAAAATCTACGAAAAAAAAAGTCTAAAAAATTCAAAGTAAAACTAGCTGAAAATGACTAAGTAAGGCATAGGAAGCTTTCCTTCTTAGGATCTTTTCTTGCCTTCTTGAAGAGATTGGCAAGCAAATCTCAAGCACTATATGCCAAATAAATAAATTGAAAGCCCTTTAATCCTCTTAACCAAGTACTTTTGAATTTCAACTTTGAACTTGAGAAAAGAGAGCTAGATCTAAAGATTTAAAGAAGAACTTTTACTTAGTCAACGAGATCTAGACTTAGGAATTTAAATCTACTTTAGATACTTCTTTGAAACATAGATATTAGCAAAGTAATCATAACCACAGTAAACTTGAAACTTTTTTGGATCAAGAAGTGATAGAACCAAATGGAGACGCCTTCTTTGGTGAGAACATAGGGATGGTGCTTCTTCTTCGAAGTTACTGGAGAAGAGGGAGATCCCACTCGCTCATCAGATGCTTCAGCTTGGATTTCCTGTAACAAACACTCAACAATTGCAAAGAGGATTAAAAGCACCTGTGTGAAATGATAAGAAGATAAGCA
Source organism: Pseudotsuga menziesii (assembly GCA_001517045.1). Classification (NCBI taxonomy): domain Eukaryota; kingdom Viridiplantae; phylum Streptophyta; class Pinopsida; order Pinales; family Pinaceae; genus Pseudotsuga; species Pseudotsuga menziesii. The sequence goes on along the minus strand of LPNX010968108.1, from coordinate 308,331 downwards.
ACATTATAGATCCATACAAGAAATCATATAATACCCGATAGTCTAATATATTTCACAATAAGAAGTAACCTAACAAGAATCACTTCCTATTCTTACTGAAATGCAAATTTCCTTATAAAGACAAGTAATCCCAACAATTGCAAATATGAAAGAAAACCAATATAGGTTACCTCAATAATTTAACAAAGAGAACATCAGCCAAACATTCATGGATCCCACACCAAAATTGCCTCCAAAGCCTTTCATTAACAATACTCAGAAAAATATTACAATATATGCAAGTAGAGGTTCAACCTTCCGATCCTAAACAATGGAGAAGTGACCTGCTTAAATAGGAAATGGGAGACCCAGGGGGTACTACCTACACTCACAGAAGGAGTTCAGTTGAACTGAGTTTATCTGAGTTGAAGTGAGTTAGAGGGAGAGTGGAACTGAAGAGGTGGATGACACCTCTCTCACCTAACTCACCCAACTCTCCATCACTTGCCAACACACCCACTCTTCCATCACGTGTGAATCTCCACCACATTGGCGTCACCCCCTCTCTTGCGCGAGTGTTTCTACCAACAACATGCGCCTCCTTATTCAAAGTAACCACATGGTATATCAAACTTATATTATATCCAAAGTATCCTTGCAACATATATATGAAGAGGGGTCCACCCCCTCATGTTATTGCAATACCCCATTATGGTTGGCATGAAATGTGGGTGAGTTGACGTCACCTTCTTATAACCATTCGCTACCTTAAATTAAAACCAAAGTTCAAATCACATACATGGAAGAGAGGCGCATGAGATAGGGCCCTCATGCCATGTCATTTCACATTTAAAAAAAATTGAATTTTGACTTGTTCAATTTTGTCCCTTAGTGCCAATTTGTTGCACTTTTAACATTAAAACGATGTTTTAATGCACTTTTAGGGAGATAATGCATTACAGGATGTTTTAGTCGCTCGAATCATAGGAAAAGTGGCCTTTGGGGTAAACAGGTTGCTCTGAGTGTGAAACAAGCATCCCCACGCCAAAACCGAACTCTGGATCCATCGATTATTACATTTTGAAGTTTTTTAATTAAACCATTAAAAATGGCTTATAAAATGGAAAAAATTATTTTTCTCGGGATCAGACAAAACTATAGGGGGACCTAGCGCATGTCCATACGACTCAATATGGATGCCTAACACACTCAGATACATTGACACGTGAACTTTAGTAACCTCCCAAGGCCTACCCACCCAAATGACCCATTCCAACTTTGGAGGAGCGGTGAAAAACTCGAAAATTATACATCGCTTATTCAACATTGCATAATTGACAAGGGAAAAAACACCTTGGAATGATCGGATTGATGTTTAAGTCCTAGGAAGCCAAGTCCTTTACAAAAAAATTGTCATGCTAGTACATTTATTACAACTTCCCCGAAGGGGTATGAACATGCGGTACAAAAAATAAAAGGGCCATGAAGTCCTGATGGACCTCTGAGCTCTGAGTTTGAACAAGTACTTTGTTCGTCTTTGTCAGCTCACTTGAAAGTCCGACTAGATGCAAACTAGTCAGTAACATCTGGATCCAACTGTGGGACGTGCGGTTGATCTGAACTTCGTGAAAATCGGTCATACGAGAAACCTAGAATCTCCGGTTCCTGCACAAAAATTGAATAAGTCATTCATATGTATATAAATAACCAAATGAAACAATAAGTTGAAAATTATGATACATTGATTATATACAACAAAAGCAACTAGTATACAGAATATACGTTAAGCTAAGAAGTAAGCTGCAAGGAAAAAGTTTAGAAAGTCATGATATAGAGATGCCCCCATGGGCATCAAATGTTTTCACTGAAAAATAGTTTCAGAATCTGTCCGTTGAGTGGCAGAGTCTGCTTTTCCCCGTCCATGTTGTTGAGATGAAATGAGTTGTCACTGCCCACATCATGAATGATGTAAGGTCCTGTCCATAAACTTTCAAACTTTTCGTGCTTGCCTAACTTTTCCCTCTATTTGTCCTAGAGTAACACAGTTTCTCCTTTCAAAAAAACCCTTGGTTTGGATGATTTGTCAAAATTTCTTTTGACCTTATCTTGATTTTTGATATTCTAATTAACAACCCCTCTTCTAACCTCATCTAATCAGTTCATTTATTCTACTTTGAAAGTCATCTTGATCCGAACCTGAATGTTGCAGAGTCTGATACATTGGTAACTGAAGATGAATAGGCAAAGTCACATTCATGCCATAAACCAACTCGAAAGGAGACTTTCCAGTTGCACTTTTCTTAGTAATTCTATCTTCCCAAAGTGCGAACTTGATTTTGCTATCCCATGCCTTCTTGTTATCACCAACAATCTTTTTCACGATGGTCATCAAGTTTTTATTGTTTGACTCAGCAAAACCATTTCTCTAGGGAAAGTAGTTTGAGGAATGAGATAGGATAATGCCATACTTAAAGCAAACTGAAGACATTGCAACTTAACTGAAGGCTTTGGCATTATCTGTGGTTATTTTGGCAGGAACCCCAATTCAGGTGATGATTTTGTCTTCAAGGAAGTCCATAACCACCTTCTTGGTTGTTGCCTTAGTAGGTATATGGCCTATACCCACTTGGTAAAATAATTTGTTGCTGTTAAAATCCAAGTATAACCATTACTTGAATTGTCTTTAAATTTACCAATGAAATCAAGGGCCAATTGCTGAAAAGGGGCTTGGACTACTACCGACTTGAGAGGTAATGCAACAAGTTTTTGTTTTCCTGTGAAAAGTTGACAATTCCTAATAGACTTGTGCACATCAGTAAATAAGGTGGGACAATAGTATCCGACTCTAAGGATCTTGTGAGCTGTAGTTTTGGCTGCAAAGTGGCCACCATAAAATCCTGAATGAAAATCCTCTAAGAGTCTTTGAGACTCTTCTTCATCCACACACCCAAGTATGAGACCGTCCGGGTTTCCCCAACCCAATCCTTCTTGTGTGAGGCAATACTTGGTGGCTTGTAATCTTAATGACCTTCTCTTGTGGCCAACTAGGTGATCCAGACAAATTAGGTTGAGGAGGTAGAATATAATATCTGAATACCACTGCTGTTGTTGAAGATGCTAAATTCCTGTTGAAACGGTTAATGATGATGAACTATTCTGACAAACCATACCTAAGGCTTGTTTATTTCCTTCTGTCATAATCTTGGCAAGTCCCTGTCCTTTGATTAATTTAGTGGGCTAAATTTCCAAGTCATATTTATGGATTTTTTATACCCATTTCCCCTTTATGCCAAGTAACCTTGTTGAGACAAGATATCCTTTACTACTGAGTGAAGGACATAGCCAACTACTTTGGAGTAACCAATATAAATTCTAAAGTGTTTCAAAGATTTGACAAGGGCATAGGCTTTGCTTTTCCATGGTTGTGTATGTTAGCTCAGAATTCTGTAAGGATCTACTCATAAATGCAATAGGTTGTTCCTGACCCTCCTTGTTCTTTTGCAACAAAACTCCGACAATTGTGTCTTCTGATGCAAATGAGAAAATCTGGAAATCCTTAGAGTAGTCTGGACTTATCAAAACAGGGGACCGAGAGATGTAGTCTTCTATGGATTCAAAAGCTTCTTTTCCCTCTTTATCCCATTCAAACTTAGCATCTTTCTTGAGTAGCTTTTGCATAGGTTTCATTAATTCTGCCAGGTTTGGTATGAACCTCCTTATAAAGTTGATCTGACCAATAAAGGGCTGTAGGGATTTTTTGTTATGGGGTAAGGAGACTTTCTTTATAGCTTCTACCCTCTTTGGGTCTATTTTGACCCCATCTTTGGAAATGTAGTGTCTAAACAATTTACCCTTATCAACTTCAAGTGTTGACTACGCTGGGTTCAATGATGTGCCAAACTTCCTGCATCTCTCAAACACTTTTCTGAGATGGGCCACGTGGTCAGATCTTTCTTTTGAAAAAAAAGTAAGGTCATCCTGGTAGATTTCTATTATTTTCCCAATTAACTCATTGAAAGCATAGTCCATGGCTCTTTGGAATGTTGCACCTGTGTTCAAGAGACCAAAAGTCATCCTTAAATACTCAAATGTTCCCCAAGGTGAGGTGAAGGTGGTTTTGTGTCGATCCTCCTTTTTGACTAGCACTTGGTTATATCCTAAGAAACCATCTAGCATAGACATTATACCCGATCCAGTTACTCTTTGCAATAATGTTTCCATATCAGGTAAAGGGTAATTGTCTTTTTTGCATGAAATATTCAAGTTCCGAAAATCGATGCATATCCTGAACTGCCCGTTCTTTTTTCTTACTACCACCAAGTTTGAGCACCATGATGAATATCTTGTTGGTGCAATGATGCCAGCTACTAACATTTTCTGTAGTTCATTTTGGACCATGGAGGCCAACTTGGGATTTATTCTTCTAAGTTTTTGCCGAAAAGGTTTAGCTTTTGACCTTAGTGGGATAGTATGTTGAAATACATCACCCTGATAGGTTTTTAACTCATTATACGTAAAAGAAAACACATCTCTGTATTCCTTTACTAGCTCTATTAAATCCTTTCTTTCTTTATTAGAAGTACCGTTTCTGATTTTTATATTTCTTGGTTCTTCCTCAGTACCAATATTTATTTGTATGTAATCATCCAATTTTATTGCTTCTTTCTTTTTATATCTGTCCTTCCTATCAAAGTGTGCTCCCATTCAATAACATTGATGGGAATAGGGTTTCTTGGCTGATCCTCTTTTTCAATGTGAGACTTTGCTCATCATGATAGTCGGAAAATTCATCCATATTATTAATAAATCTTATGATTTGATCGTCATCTTGAAAAACTTGCAAATGGTCAAGGTTATCGGGGATTGAAGGCTTAAAATTTATTTCGAATTTTCCATCTCCTTTTACCAATTCCTCTGTGAGTTCCAATATTGAAGTTTTAACTGCAAGTCTATCTGCCTCACCATTTTCCATGCGGGGAATTGCTATAAAGTATAATGGAATGAAATATTCCATGATGGCCCAAACTGTATTTCGATACTTTTTAAGCCTTTCACTTTTACATGCAAATGGTTTCTTGACTTTGGAAATAATTAGATCTGAATCACCTTTGATACTTAACACTTTGAAACCCATGTCTTTAGCAATCTCAAGCCCTAAAACTAGTGCTTTATACTCTGCTACATTATTGAATGCATCAAATTCAAGTCTATAAGCAAAATTAAATTTATTTTTTGAAGGTGAAGTTAGGACTATACCGACTCCTCATCATTAGCCTTTTCTCTGATGGGTATAAGATTGTTGGCATAGATGGAATGGTTTCCAAGATTATCTATTTCACAAATATATTCGTTATCTGGCTCATCCATATCTTCCACATGATACTTTCTTTCCTTTTCTCTATATAACTTAACATGTGCATCTTCAGAAGCAGGAATCATGGCATAGGTCCAGTCCATTTGAATAGATCCTCCAAGAGAGGCAACCCACTTTCTTGATAACAACATTCCCCATCTGTCAACCACATCTATGACCACTATGTCCATGGTTACACCTATGTCAGGGTATGCAGCTAGTTTGACTGGGAAATTCAGAAATATACCCTCAACATTGATTTCTCTTGAGTCCATGACACATACATTCTGATATGGCCTTGAAATTGTTATACCCATTTGCTCCATGACTTTTCGAGTCATGATGTTTGATGATGCACCAAAATCTAGCATGCAATTGTGCAACAATTTGTTGTTTGGAATTAATGATATGTAGAAGGCAGGATGGTTTTCTTTATTAGGATCCCTACTATGCAAAATAATAGCGACATTTTCATTGAAGTTACTCTGTTTCTTGGACAAATCTTCTACGGGTTTATCCCTCATATTCTCCTTGGAATTGACCAGTTTCTCTTTAGGTTTCTCAGGAATTGTAGATAATTCCTCAAACTTTTCACATATCTTTTCCTTAGGTTCGTCTAAGGTTTTCATAAAAATGTCCCACTGACTAGGAATTTTAAGGATCTCAATTACTGGGACAAAATTTTTAGCACTTGACAACCAATTACCCAAATCAATCTTTAGATCTAGAGGTGGAGGAGTTTTTACCTTCGACATATATTGATTTGATCTGGTTAGAACCATGTTTTTCTTTCTCTGATAAACAACCCCTTTGTACCTCTCCATAATTTGTTCAAGCGTTTGTTTCTCACCAAAGATCTTTGTTGCATTATCTAATTCTTGACTGTACTCCCTTGCTTTCTTCCATTTTTCTTTTGAAATAGGATGAACATGTCCTACATTGTTTATGTAGTCCTGATTTCTAGGATGACCCACAAAGTTATTCATTTCTATTTGTTCATGTTCCATGATGTAGCAGAATTTTGGACAAGTGGATTCTTCATGAAGTTCATCACAAGGCCGACAATAGGGAGGAGCCTCATCAATCACCATGTTGTTTGTTTCAAGTTGATTTGGAGGTCTCTGCTCATAGGGAGGATATTTCTTTTTTCCATTCTTGATTTTGTCTAGGTTGGGAATTTCTATGATTTTGAGAAACTTGTCACTTGTCCATGTTGTTTATCCTATTCTGCATTGCATTCATCAAAGGCATCGACTTCAAGAGATAAGGCGGACAACCTCATTTTGACATCTTCGTGGTTGACGTTGTGACACCATTTATTTTAGCACTGTGTAAAAGACAACAAATGAGACTTAGCAGTTATAGCATCTTTCCATAAAAAGATGGAACTTTCTCATAGGATTTATCTGGGATATTATGAGGCTGCCCAATTACGACAGAATAATCCAGAGGTTTAAGCAGAGTACCCATGGTACTATGTGAATTATTTGATTGAGAATTGTCAACAAATAAAAGGTGAATATTTAAGATTGACTCAGATGAGAGATCATCAAGGATCTTACGAGGAGCTAGCTTGGTTTTCTTCCTATGGTAAACCTGTTCAGGTTCAAGAATGAACTGAAGCAAACCTTTAGAGTTTCTTCTTGTAGAACGCCTTGGTAAAGTTAAAGGTAGTGGAGTCACCAGATGATCTCAGTAAGTTTATTGAATTTACAACATTCATCAAACAAAGCGAAAACTAGAATGAAAACTTAAAAGTCGTATTTTGGGAATAGAAAGATTTATCCCTGACAACGGCATCAAAATGTTGCCGCCTAATTCGCACCTCGGGTCATGTGGCAGAAATCTTTAATCCACTAGGTGCGACCTTGCGGGCAAGCTCGAGCCAAGTATTGTCACCTGAAACTCGGCTCTTTCGTTTAGGCAAAATCCTAACGAAGCCAAGGGGGTTAGACCCTATACGTCACTAAGGCTGATTAAACTTTAGATGGTGGTTTGTGATCAAGTACGTTATTTAGGAGTTTTTTTTGTAAAATGACGCGAGAGATTGCAATAATAATTAAGACAACAACATGAATCAATATAATCAATCACCCCATTTATAAATTAAAGAAAACTACTCATGTGATAAAAACAAAAACTAGTGCTGAAATGGAGTGTTGTTGGAGTGCTGAATGTATTGCAATTTGTTCTTGGTCAATTTTAAGTTTATGAATTAATGAATAGATTATGAGGAAAGGGGATTCCCAATATACCAGGAAGGTACAGGGAATATGTAGTGTTAAACAGGGACTCGGCCCCCAGGATCGAGGGCATGCCCCCCTTGCTCCCTGCCCCTCGAGGGCTTGGGGGCTCCTAGGGAAACCTTTCCCAGCGTCCCCAAAATCCAGAAACTCTCGAAAACTTACAAGGGGGCGTGTCCCCCTGTTCTGCAGCGCGCTCCAGTGAAGGGGGGCTCCTACATGCCCCCTCCAGAATTTGGGGGGATCCTAAACACCCCCACGATTTTCCCAATTTTAGTTTAAAAAAACAAAATTTTAATTTTAATTGTTGTTTAGTCTCTATTTCAGGCTTAGTATTTAGTAATTTGCTATCTCACTATTTTAGCATGCAATATCATTGATTCAAGTTTTCAATTACAATGACTGAAATTAGAAATATGAATATCAAGATTCAAATGACAAATTTGAAAATTATCATGATGAATTGTATAACGTGTTTGTATTATTAATTTGCTATATTCTGATTTACGTTGCACAATGATAAACTTAGTATTTGTTATTTATTATTTACTTTTAGTAGTTTACATGGGATGAATCATTGAATTTTTATTGCTGGGATTTAATAATTTATAATATTAATTTTTATTAAGACCTGGACGTCCCCTCGCCCCCTGGCCCCCTCGAATTTCGCTAAAATTTGGGGTTGGTCTCCACACGTCCCCAATGTGTGTTTCCGTGCTCCCCCGTCCCGGAAACTTGGGGGAACATTGGGAATGTCCAAACTCATTAAATGTGGTAGCACACGAGGAAATGTGGGCTAAATGGAGTCACGAGGGGATGTCCAATACTACACCAACAAGGATGTAGCCTGACGGGGCTCCACGGTCACTTTTCAGCTGTGTTTATGGGGACGCGTCCCAAAGGATTGAGGATGCGTTTCAGCGTTTCTCGTGTCCCGAGGACTCTGAAACTCCATGCGAAACGTTTTGGGACGTCTCGCTTTCGGCGAAACTTGGCGAGATGCAGAGCGACATGTTTCGGTAAACGATGAAACTTGACGAAACTTGGGGGGACTTCTTGGCGTCCCGCCCGAAACTCCGAAACTTCCCTAGGATATTTTTCGAATTTTCTTAACCTACATTTAAAAAAAAATGAAAGAAGAGTTTAATTAAATAACTAATTAAAAAAACTTATATATTAAAATTTAAAATTTTAAACAAAAAAACAAAATATTAAAAATAGAAAACTAAATCTAATTTCTAACCTAATCCTAAGCTATCGAGATCAACTCTTTTGATATTTATTTATGATTTCATTTGGCATTAGAAACTTACAAAGCTATCTAGATCAATTCACTAATTTCTATTCTAATCCTAAACTATCGAGATCAATTCACTAATTTGCATGGGATGGTTTGTTATTGTTGGGATTTATATTTTTCATATTTTAAAATTTTTTATGACTATCGCGCCCCCCTGTCCCCCCTGAATTTATCTAAAATTTGTGGGTGGTCTCCGCACATCCTAAATGTGCGTCTCCCCGTTCTCGCGTCCCGCTGTCCCGGAACCTTGGGGGAACATTGCTTTTCAGTTGTTCCTGCTTCCTCTATACAATGTGCGCACACAAAGCAAAACACAACGCTGGATTTTCGTTGTTGGGAGGTTAATTCAAGTTGTGAAAGCTAATTAGATTAGTCATTTAATCCCTTTCTGGATATGACCAACTGATCGGTCAAAGCCGCAGAGATCCAGAGCATACCAAGGACTGAGTCTTGTTGGTTTTAAGTGTTTTTTGAACAATGTTTTCTTAGCTAGAAAAGAAAACCCAAGAATCTCTTTCCAGGTTCAGTACTCAGGCAAGCTCTTGTTTGTGAACCGTGCTCGAGAGAGCAAGGGGGTTTATTTTAAACATAAGAGTGCAAAAATGAAAGTTTTCTAATTACTACATTGCACAAATCTTTTCTCTTTCAAGAATTCGGTATAGCGCAGTGGGTTAGTATTTGTAATACTTTGCAATAAAATTGAAATATAAATTAAAATAGCGAAGTAATGAAACAAACTACACTAGCAAAAGAAAAACCATGAAAATGGACACCGACGCGAATCCCCCCTGTGGGGATGGGGAGTGGTCTCTGAGGAGCCTACTCAAAATTTTATTAATCTTTTTACAACATAAAAGAAATGCACTTTGGATCCAACGACTTACAACTTATTGAAAAAAATGATTTTTACGCAAGGGGGATCTCCGTGGGCCTTCCTTTTGTTCAATTTTGTGAAAATTCGCCAGAGTTTCCTCCTCTTTTATTATAAACCTACAAAAAACAATGATGAAAAGAATGTGAAAGACACCCAAAGACACTTTAAGAGTGTCTTGGGAAAATCTACAAGAAAAAAAGTCTAAAAAATTCTAAGTAAAACTCGCTGAAAATGACTAAGTAAGGCAAGCTAGGAAGCTTTCCTTCTTAGGATCTTTGCTTGCCTTCTTGAAGAGATTGGCAAGCAAATCTCAAACACTATATGCCAAATAAATGAATTGAAAGCCCTTTTATCCTCTTAACTAAGTACTTTTGAATTTCAACTTTGAACTTGTGAAAAGATAGCTAGATCTAAAGATTTAAAGAAGAACTTCTACTTATTCAATGAGATCTAGACTTAGGAATTTAAATCTACTTTAGATACTTCTTTGAAACATAGATCTAAGCAAAGTAATCGTAACCACAATAAACTTGAAATTTTTTTGGATCAAGAAGTGATAGAACCAGATGGAGCAAGAAATAGGAAGGGGATGGTGACGCCTTCTTTGGTGAGAATAGAGGGACGATGCCTCTTCATTGAAGTTACTTGAGAAGAGGGAGAGCCCACTCGCTCATCGGATGCTCCAGCTTGGATTTCCTGTAACAAACACTCAACAATTACAAAAATGATTAAAAACACCTCTATGAAATGATAAGAAGATAAGCAGCGTTATAGATCCATACAAGAAATCATATAATATCTTGGAGCCTAATATATTTCACAATAAGAAGTAACCTAACAAGAATCAATTCCTATTCTTACTGAAATGTAAATTTTCTTATAAAGACAAGTAATCCCCACAGTTGCAAATATGAAAGAAAACCAATACATGTTACCTCAATGCTTTAACAAAGACAACGTCAACCAAACATTCATGGATCCCACAATGAAATTGCCTCCAAACCCTTTTATTAACAATACTTAGAAAAATATTACAATGTATGGAAGTAGAGGTTCAACCTTTCGATCCTAAATAATGGAGAAGTGACCTGCTTAAATAGGAAATGGGAGACCCATGGGTTACTACCTACACTGGCAGAAAGAGTCCAGTTGAACTGAGTTGATCTGAGTTGAAGTGAGTTAGAGGGAGAGTGGAACTGAAGACGTGGATGACACCTCTCTCACCTAACTCACCCAACTCAAGGGGGTCTTGGGAAAATCTACAAAAAAAAAGTCTAAAAAATTCTAAGTAAAACTAGCTGAAAATGACTAAGTAAGGCAAGCTAGGAAGCTTTCCTTCTTAGGATCTTTGCTTTCTTTCTTGAAGATATTGGCAAGCAAATCTCAAGCACTATATGCTAAATAAATGAATTGAAATCCTTTTAATCCTCTTAACCAAGTACTTTTGAATTTCAACTTTGAACTTGCAAAAAGAGAGCTAGATCTAAAGATTTAAAGAACTTTTACTTATTCAACGATATCTAGACTTAGGAATTTAAATCTACTTTAAATACTTCTTTGAAACGTAGATCTAAGCAAAGTAATCGTAACCACAATAAACTTGAATTTTTTTTGGATCAAGAAGTGATAGAACCAGATGGAGCAAGAAATAGGAAGGGATTGTGGCGCCTTCTTTGGTGAGAACAGAGGGACGATGCTTCTTCATTGAAGTTATTGGAGAAGAGGGATAGCCCACTCACTCATTGGATGCTCCAGCTTGGATCTGCTGTAATAAACACTTAACAATTGCAAAGATGATTAGAAACACCCGTGTGAAATGATAAGAAGCTAAGCAACGTTATAGATCCATACAAGTAATCATATAATATCTGGGAGCCTAATATATTTCACAATAAGAAGTAACCTAACAAGAATCACTTCCTCTTCTTACCGAAATGTAAATTTCCTTGTAAAGACAAGTAATCCCAACAATTGCAAATATGAAAGAAAACTGAAACAGGTTACCTCAATGATTTAAGAAAGACAACATCAGCCAAACATTCATGGATCCCACAGCGAAATTGCATTAGAGAGAATTTGAGGTCAAAAAAGGGCCTCCTAAGAGATGTACTACAAAAATATAAGATATATTAAAATATTACGAGTTAGGGGTTTTATGGGGTAGGTATATATGACAACTCACCTCCTACACTACTTTTTATGCACAATATAAATAACCATGGTTGAGTTACTTTTCTAAATTGATTATAAATAAAATTAATAAAATAACTCTACAATGATGTGACTAAGATTCATTGTAAATTCCCAAAAAATTATTGTCCTTTGGCATTTATTTGTCTTGAACTTGCAAATAAAATTAAACAAAAATGAATTTAATTTTAATGCATAACTACCATATTTTTTTCATATAAATATCATTCATGAATTTAATTTATTTTAAAAGTACAAGATTATATATATATATACTAGTTTGACATTATGATATTAAATACAATTGAGTGAATATATAATTTAAAATTAAAAAACATGAAAATGACAATATATTATTTTATGAAAAAATGTGAAAAGACATTTTTATGAATTATGAGTACTTTACTTGAAAATGACAATAATATTATTTTATGGGAAAGTGAATTATGAGTACTTTACTTGAAAATAACAATAATATTATTTTATGAGAAAGTGTAAAATGACTTTTATTGTGAGTACTTCACTTTATGACTTAAAAGTACTTGTACCACTACCTTGGTTAACTATGGGTTTTCATCCACCATAGAAAATGTGACAAATAAACATTCTTAACTCATGAATTGCCACCTCAACCATGGGGGATGACGTCATCTACTAGAATGTAATTGGTTGATTTTTATAGTACATTTTGGTCCTTTTGAGGCCCATTTTTGACCTCAAATTCTCTCTAATGCCTCCATACCCTTTTATTAACAATACTCAGAAAAATATTACAATGTATGCAAGCAGAGGTTCAACCTTTCGATCCTAAACAATGGAGAAGTGACCTGCTTAAATAGGAAATGGGAGACCCATGGGTTACTACCTACACTGGCAGAAGGATTTCAGTTGAATTGAGTTGATCTGAGTTGAAGTGAGTTAGAGGGAGAGTGGAACTGAAGAGGTGGATGACACTTCTCTCACCTAACTCACCCAACTCTCCATCACGTATGAATCTCCGCCACCTTGGGCGTCACCCCCTCTCTCGCGCGAGTGTTTCTACCAACAACATGCGCCTCCTTATTTAAAGTAACCGCATGGTATATCAAACTTAAATTATATCCAAAGTATCCTTGCAACATATATATGAAGAGGGTTCCACCCCCTCATGTTATTGCAATACCCCATTGTAGTTGGCGTCAAACTTGGGTGAGTTGACTTCACCTTCTTATAACCATTTGCTACCTTAAATTAAAACCAAAGTTCAAATCACATACATGGAAGAGAGGTGCATGAGATTGGGGCTCTTATGCCATGTCATTTCACATTTAAAAAAATTGAATTTTGACTTATTCAATTTTGTCCCATAGTGCAGATTTGTTGCACTTTTAACATGAAAACGATGTTTTATTGCACTTTCAGAGAGATAATGCATTATGAGATGTTTTAGCCGCCCAAATCATAGGAAAAGTGGCCTCTGGATTAAAAGGGTTGCTTTGCTTTGAGTGTGAAAACGAGCATCTCCATGCCAAAACAGACTCCGACCCCATCAATTATTACATTTTGAAGTTTTTTAATTAAACCATTTAAAGTGGCTTAAAAAACGGAAAACAATTATTTTTCTCGGAATTAGACAAAACTCTAGGGGGACCTAGCACAGTCCATACGACTCAATGTTGATGCCTAGCATGCTCAGATACATTGACATGTGAACTTTAATAACCTCTTAAGGGCTATCCACCAAGACGACCATTCCAACTTTGGAGGAGCGGTGAAAAACTCAATAATTATACATCGGTTATTCAACATTGCATAATTGACAAGGGAAAAAACCAGTGTTCCACGGGGACGCGTCTCCCAGGGTCGAGGGCGTGCCCCCTGTGCTTTCCATGCCCCGGGGGCTGGGAGGCTCCATGGGAAACGTTTCCCAGCGCCCCCCATTTTGCGAAACTTGGGGAAATGCAGGTCTAGGAGTTTCCCGGGTTGGGGGGCTCCCACACGCCCCCTCCTGAAAATGGGGGGCTCCCACAGGTCCCCACCCCCCTCGAATTTTTAAATTTTTTTACTTAAAAACAAAAATGGTCCATCTTAAATTTTAGTCTTTTACACTAAATGGTCATTATAAATCGAAATAGAAACAAATAAAAAGAAACAAACATCGATATGATATGCTTGGCTACAACGATTACATTTACGTTACACTTAACTCTTCGGAAACATAAGGATGCTAGTATGCAAATGGCGATGGGATGAGGAATTGATACATTTATATGTTGGGTTTCATATATTTATTATTTTTCTATTTTTTTATAATTTGAGAGACCAACCCCCCTATGTTAGGGACTCCGGCTTCCCCCGCCCCCTTGTCCCCCAAAATACCCCAAAATTTTGGGGTGTCTCTACACGTCCCCAATGTGCATTTCCTCGCTTCCACGCTCCCGCGTCCCGAAAACTTGGTGGAACACTGGAAAAAACACCTTGGAATGATCGGATTGACGTTTAAGTCTTAGGAAGCCAAGTCCTTTATAAAAAAATTGTCATGCTAGTACATTTATTACAACTTCTGTGAAGGGGTATGAACATGTGGTACAAAAATTAAAATGCCCATGAGGGCCGAATGGACCTCTAAGCTCTGAGTTTGAACAAGTACTTTGTTCATCTTTGTTGGCTCACTTGAAAGTTCGACTAGATGCAACCTAGTCGGTAACAACAACTTAACCCCTCACTCAAAGAGGGAGGCCACTGTCACCTCACCAATCCTCTCCCACTCTTTAGGTAGGCCCAAACTAACACAAGGGAAGAATCCCTAAATGACCCTCTAAGCCAAAGATAATTAGTTGGTTTTGTTAAGGTAATTGACTTGAGATTATGGACCTTGTTGCCGCCTAATTCTCACCTCGAGTTACGTGACATAAATCTTCAAGCCACTGGGTGCGACCTTGGGGGCAAGCTAGACCCAAGTGTTGTCACATGATACTTAGCTCCTCCGTCTAAGCTAACTCCTAGCGAAGCCAATGGGGGTGGTCCCTAAAAAAGAAAATCTATGGTTGTTAATCTAAGAAAGCAAAAAAAACTATTCTAGGAGTTAATATTTTTTTCAACCACAACAACAATTATATGAGAATTGAAGTAGCTCAACAACTTATAATATCCATCATCATTATTTTTGCATGAAATTAAAGTACATGAGGAAGATAATAAGCAAACAGACTAGTGCCCAATATAAGTTGCCAAATTTAAATGATGCTGAATGTAAATGCTTCGTGGAGTGCAAATGTTGTGTTGTGAAAGGATTGCAGTTGTCTTGGTTAGTAAGTTTTAGAATTACTAATGAGTGTTAAGGGAGTGGGTTAATTTATGGTTTCGCCCACTAAAACTTACTTTCTTGAATTGAGCGCTAGAGAAACTTTAGCAAGTGTCCAACGGGGCGAGGCATAACCTGCTTGGAGTAGCCCCCTGACTACGTGGTAGTCAATCTCTTGTGACCTCTCGAGTTCTCAAAAGTAAGCTTTAAATGGATTGTCCTATTATACTAGTCACTTATATCCCTTTCTGGTGTGACCAACTGATTTCTATTGTGTTAGAAGTTGTAGAGATCTCATGTGTGGCTTATTATAATCTTGATTATATGCTTATATGTTATGTACGATTGAATTAACGTATTAAATCATTTTTTGCGAATAGAGAGATTTGTTACCGGGTTGAGATCTATGATTTACAGAGTGAGTAGTGATCTTTGGAAAATCTACAGAAACAATCACTGATGGAGTTAAAATAAATGAATTATTAGATGTGAAAGAGAAGACACTAGAGAGAGGAACCATTATTTCAACTAATTCTCATCCCAAGGTGAGAGATCATCTCTAGAATAGGTGGAGATAATAGATGATGAGAGATATGATCAAAATGGGTAAATGCTAGGCCAAAACCCTAGGCTTTGATCAATCAACCACTCCATAGGAGAGCACCTTCATAAAAAAAGCACGAAACAATGTTCCAAGCTCCTCATAATAGTGTTAACTTCTTACAACTAATCAATGGATGCTAAGCGTTCCAAGAAAAGTGGCACATGTCAGCTAGGAGAGGTCTCCAAGGTGCAATGAACCATCAAGAAGAGGCAACAAGTGAATCAATGTAGATGCCATGTGTCTCAAGGGTTCAAGACAAGTAAAAAATGTTAAAGTTTATGCAGCTGCGAGACCCATTCTCAGGGAGAATGGTACCCTAGTTAACTAGGGTAGAGTAACACCCTAGAAGGTACCCTGGGGCCCCTAGTAGTCTCCTGGGGTCTTTGGTCTGGGACTGTTACCAACTATTTTGTACAATAGTTGAACCTGCCGTTGAGCCTCCAGTAGATGAACATGATCCATGTTCATATCCAGTGTATCAGAGGTTCAGAATTTCATCCCTATCCAATTTTGGCTAGTCATTTTTATTTTTTTATTGAAATGACCATGCCCCATGGGGTTTTTGTAATAAAGTGTGCTAGTAGGGGTTTTGAGTGGCTTGGTCCTCTAAGACTTAATTTTCAACTAAGGTATTCCAGAGAGTTTTTTCCCTTGTCGATTATGCTTTTCCTTTAGCCGAGTATAATCGATGAGTTTTTCTCCCGCTTCCTGCAAAGCTGGAATGCCCTATTTTGAATTTTGGGCCTTGGGGGGTTATTAGAGTCCAACTAGTAAATATGCATTAGAGGAATTTTGAGGTCTAAAATGGCCCCCCTAAGGAAAATAATAAAATAATGGTTAAAATAATATTTATTAATTTTGGTGGAAAAAAGAAAAAATTACTTTTTGTGTTCGTATTTTCAACATATCTCCCTGTTTTTTAACTCAAATTTCGATCGGGAGAGCTCGTTCGATGCGGAATTTGATTCTGCATCCAACGAGTACCCACACTGCATACTTTTGACGGACCCCGCTACCCCAAAAACAAGAAATACCTGAAAGAACGTGATGATGACATTTTTTCAGGTATTTCTTGTTTTTGGGGTAGCGTGGTCCGTCAAAAGTATGCAATCTGGGTACTCGTTGGATGCGGAATCAAATTCCGCATTGAACGAGCTCTCCCGATCGAAATTTGAGTAAAACCACAGGGAGATATGTCGAAAATATGAACAAAAAAAGTAGTTTTTTATATGACAGATATGTCAATTCAACCATTATGCTTGACTCATTTTAATGGAATTCTATTGGTTCTTGAATTCCAACTCACAAGAACTTATTGTTGGCGCGTTTTCTTAGAAGGCCCATTTTAGATCCCAAATTTCCTGTAATGAACCTACTAGACACTAGTTGTATGTTTTATGGTCATTTCCTATGCCCAGGGATGTATTAAAACATTGTCCGAATTTTTTTTTTCCCGGACGTGTAGCATTTTTTATTCTTTTATTTTTTGACTATAGAGAAATAATTAAAATTTTCAATTAATTAAACCATTTTTTACTATGGTTTAATTGAAAAATTTCAAATTTTATGTAATGTTCCGTTTTTGATAAGAATGGAATAACTGAGGACTGATAGCACTAGGAGTAGAAAGGTACATCAATTCAGTATTATTAAGTCATCAGTGTAGAAAGAAGGCCATCAGAGTTTATATCCTAAAGCATGCTGGCCTTGTTTAGTCAGTGTTAAAGTCAACATCAAATTAGAATTGCATGCATGCAAAAGTCAAGCACAAACCCTAAAAGTGACATGCAAACCCTAAAAGCACATGAAGATCTATTTAGGGAGGGTTATGGGACTAAAAGAAATATCTATGATTATTGTTGATTGATTTGGAGCTTTTGAGCAGTAGCACTGTGTGCAGCCGCGACAGTTGGGGTTGAAGACGACGTCTTCACCTAGTGAGGGTTCGATAGTGAGATATATGCCCTAGTCTCTTCGGGATAGACCATCCGGGTTTATCCACAACATTCATCGTACACTTCAGTATCCGGAGATCCAGCACACTCCGAAGGATTATTGACAGACCCACGTTTTGCAGCTGGAAGTAGCGGGGAAACTATAGAAGGATTCGCTGGGACCACAAAACCCAGTTTTTCCTCCGCATGTTAGCTTCCTCTTTCTCAGCAAGTCCATCCTATGGCATCCCAGAATTATCAGCCATCAGTTTGCTCATCTGGAGCAGCTATCAACAAACAGAGAGCTTGGGGGGCGTGAGCAGTACAACCACAGATCAATTCGCTAGGGCTCTTAGAGGCAGTCAAACCTCCGCATGTGACAACCCATCTCTCCGGCATCAGCAGGCATACAATCCCACAAAGTTTCAGCCTGATCTGACCTCTCCTCCTACAAAAGCCTCAGCTTCAGTCTGGAGGGTGCTTACCGTATAGCGGAGTGGTAACACCAGAGGAAAGGAGCACTACCAGCCCACCTATCCAGATCTTTATGCATGCAGCTATCTCTAGAGTCATTATCAGCCAGGATATCAGTGTTAAGTGTTCATTTCTCTTTGCAAACCCTAGCCCTAATTCAGCTACATTTTAGGGCATTTTTGCATGCACAATTATTTCGTATTTTTGTATAAGATTGAGTGTGTAAGTCAGCACTACAATAGAACATTAGAGAATATCAGTATTTGGGATATCACATTTTAATAATTAAGTGGTCCGGGGGGTGTTTTTGGCAAATAAAGACTTGTTTTCTAAGACAAAACACTCATTTAACCCCTAGACACAATTATCCTAACTTTCGGACTATCATTTGGCCTTGTAATTAATATTTTCTCAAAAAACCCAATATTTGAGAAATATTAATTAAAATAATAAAAAATATTAAATTGGAGAAAATCAAAATATCTCCAAAAAATGCCAAATTTGATTTAATAAAGGGCTAGTTAGCTCGACACAGAGCATCTGTGAAGATTCCAATCAGCATTAGTCAGATCCACATCAATATCGAAGCTCCGACAATTAACTATTCATCAAGAAATTCGCCCACTCCCAGCTAAATCACAAATTGGTTGTGCTGTTGTGTTTTTCTTGGCTGGGTGATCAAACCGAGGAG
The DNA here is from genome assembly GCA_001517045.1 of Pseudotsuga menziesii. Classification (NCBI taxonomy): domain Eukaryota; kingdom Viridiplantae; phylum Streptophyta; class Pinopsida; order Pinales; family Pinaceae; genus Pseudotsuga; species Pseudotsuga menziesii. The sequence continues at coordinate 289,406 of LPNX010968108.1, read as the reverse complement.
AGATGAGGCCACCTCACCCCCCCTCATTACTCTAGCACTTAGTTATAGCTCAATTGCAGCTTAGTTCAACTTTGAATCAATTGCCAAAGCTTGAGTCTGATTTAGGGATTTAGCTTCTCTCTTTTTGTATAAAAACAGGTCTCTTGTTCTCTATATGGAGAATTTGTAAGAGAACTCTGCCCATTTTGTAACCGATATTTGTTAATGGAATAAAGTGACTTTGGATGTCCATGCATGGGTTCTTTGTGTTCATGATTTTCATCTTGTGAGGTGATCTCTTTCTTACCCTAATCTCTTTCCATTGCAAGTTATATGATCATTGCTAGCTTAGGAGGGCTATCAATCTAGCACGATAGGATATCCATTTATAGTTATAATTTGGTTATCTATGCAATATCTGGTGAATGTCTGAATCGAACGGGAAGTGGTTAGTTATACCATTGTTTTTCAGGAATTTATTTGATTATTACATTCTAGCACTTGATCTTGCTTGCTGTTGTTTGAATGTGTATTTCAGGTATCATCGAAGGAGGAGGGGTTGAAGCTCAACCATTTATTCCTACAAGAGTTTTTAATCTAATACTTTCACGACGCAGGGTCTACAAAACGCTCAATTCCAACTCAAAAAACACGGCTAAAAGGGGCTCTTTCTTATCCTTCATACCTCAAATCAAAATTTAAAACTTTTTCTTGGGTCATAAGATCCACCGTTGCTTCTTCCTTTCCGCTTTCTATTGCCTCTTTTTGTACACCATTTTTCACCTCTATTGCATCTCTTTTCTCCCTCATTGTTTTACCGTTTCTCCACCTTCTTTTCTTTTGCCTTTTTGCCCTCTTTCTTCACTCTTTTCCGCTCTCTTTCTCTCGATTTTTGCAACCACTTTTCTCCTTGTTGGATGCCCTGTTTTTCCTAGCTTTTGCAGCCCTCTTCTTGCTTAGTTTGCTGCCCTGTTTCTCACTTTTTTGTAGGCAACTATCCTCTTTGTTGGCTGCCCTCTTTCTTCGTTATTTTCAGCCTCTTTCTTCACTTTTTGCAGCCTTCTTTACTGCTGTTCATTCCCCTCTTTTCCCTCTTTTTCTCATTGATTTCAGCCCTCTTTTTGCTCCCTTTTTGCTCCACTCTACCCTCTTCCTCTTTGCTACTTTGCATGTAAAATTTTGCATCTAGTTTTACTTGAAAAAGACTAAAAGTTTGCATTTAAAAATGGTAGTTTTGCACTTAGAATAATCTGACTTTTTGAGCATCTAGATTAGTTTTGTTCATTAACAATAATGGATGCATGAGTGTTTGGTTTTCTTGTGTAGGTACCAAAGAGGAAGTGAATCATGAAGACAAGTCCAAAGACATGAGGAGATTGAAGAAAAGTGCAAAAGAACCAAGAAGACAAACCAAGAACACCTCCTTTGTAAAAGCCATTAAGGCTTCATTATTTTTCATGCTTTCTTTTCAAGGGTTAAATTCCCAAAAGTTGTAAATCATTAATAAAAAAGGCTAGTGGAATTAAGCCTCCCACATTTGTCCTACATCCCCTATTTGTGGGAAGTGTGTCTTGTATCTTTCCTTGCTTAGATTAGATTGCTTTTTAGACAGTTTTATTTTCACTAATTGCTAGATTAATTTCCATCACTTGCATGCTATACATTTCATGTTTATCTTTTGTTTTTTTAATTGATAATTCATAAAAGGAACCTAAAGTCTCTTGAACTTGTCATCAGACAAGTCAAGAGCACTCTGTATCGGAGAGCATTTTGCATTGCATTCTCATTGTAGATTAGATAAGACTCTTGAATCTCACCATAAGGTGGATCAAGAGCACTCTCTGTTAGAGAGCTGTGTGTGTTAATAAATTTTTCAATTCACATATCCCCTAAAATTGAAACTTACTATTCTACAGTGTGTATGCTCTACCCGTTCGGGATACCCAGAAGCACTGTAACTTGCTAATTCACACATCTAATTCCAAGTACAATCTTAATAAAATTTACCACCCCATAACTAACGAACCGACGTTGAACACGATAATATTCTAAGTGGGGAAATCTTTATTAGGGGCGTTGGGTAGCCCTCCTCGTTTGCAGTGGCTGGAAAGTTATCGAACGCCTCGCTGCAAACTGGACCATCCAACATAACTTCGAACGAGGCCACTTAGAATATTTTCCGGTTAGATTTCCAGTACCTTGCGTACTGGTTTGAAATTCCCCTCACCTGATAAACAAGATCATCTAAAAAATACACAATAAAATTAACCAAGAGCATTTGCAAAACGATCTCATGGACATCTTCGAGACTTGTATTTCAGCATCCCCAACACTTTGACTCCATTTTGGCACTGGTCTTTTAATTCTTCCGCATTATTTGAGCTGGACCATTTCTCTTGTTTATTCTAAGTTATTCATGTTGTGGATGCTTTAATTTCAGTGTTCTTATTTAATTTATATTGTGTTTTGCAATTAGCAACGTGGATTGCTTAATTGATTATTGTGTATATCATAAAAACTCCTAAACAACACTAATTCACATCTTCACCCAAAAACATTTTAAAATGCCTTAGACAACTCTTTTTTAGGGACTACCCCCCTTGGCTTTGTTAGGAGTTAGCCTAAATAGAGGAGTTGGGATCAGGTGACAGCACTTGGCTCTTTGCTTTACCCCAAGGCCACACCTTTCCCACTTGGGAAACAACAATGCAAAAGATTTCTGCTGGCGGTGTGCATTTGATGGACAACATCTCCGGCTCCGTTTTCGGAGACAAATCTTTTTGTTCCTAGACGAATTTAACCTTAGTTTTTTCTTAGTTTTCTACCTTTTTGATAGATTTATAGTCAAATCAACTCTCTGAAATTAGACTTCAATCCATATGGCGACTCCATTGTCAAATAACTTACCAAGGTATTCAACTAAAAGAAACTCTGAAGGCTTACTCAATTTCATCCCTAAGCCTGAACATGTTTATAGGAGGAGATTGAATAAGTTAGTTTCTCGTAGGATCCTTGAGTATCGTAGATTTGAGTCTGTTTTAGATATCCGTAGTTTGTTTGATGAATGTTTAGAGTAGATCTTTATTTTTCATCTGGCGGCTCCACTAACCCTTTTTTCCTTTTATTTTACAACGAAAAAAAAAGAAATTTTTGTGAAAGATTTATATGATGCATATTTTTCTTTTCACATGGCGACTCCATTGAAGGGATAAAACCCTGTTTCTCATACAACTTGTTGAGTTGATTGTGTGTAGATGCTCCCATGATCACTGATTCTCAATATGGATATTAAATTGAGGGAAATTGCAGCGCGGATTTGTTGTGCACATCCTTCGATTGATTTCTTTAAAATCTTTGGCTTCCCAAATGGTATTGATGGTGAACAGACATGTTGTCCCCTTCCAATCTTCCGAGGGCATGATAATAATCACTCAACTAGATTTCATGTTATGATTTTCCTTTCACGAATGAGTGATTTCAACATATGTCATGAGGATCATATGATGTTGATGTTTGCCCATTCTTTGCAAGGGATTGTAGCATGTTGGTTTTATGAGGGTCTTCCTAAGAAATCTATTACTTCCCTTGCAAATTTCTTTCAAATATTTTTGAGGTAGTGGCATTATGATGGAAATGATATTGAATCATTCAATGCTAAATCATTCATTAAGAACAATTTGAAATGCTTCTTTCCTTGGAAATAATTTCATATGGAAAATCTTGAGCTAACTAGTATCAACATGGAAAACAACACTCATTTTTCAGAATTCCATGATGATCCCATTGAGTTTGTGCATGAAGAGCCATTCATTGAAGATATTGTTGAAGACCCTCATATCAGATCAACAAAGAATATTGAAGATTGGGGACCCTCTCATGATTATTTTAGTGATGAGGATCACATTTGTACTCCGGATCTACCTCAGGATGTAACCATTACAGAGTCTTACAGTGAAACTTATGATGAAAACCGTAATGTGCATGATGGGACTCCTACTTGTTCTCCATATAATGATGACAGTCTGGAAGGTTTACTAAGTTAAGCAAAGATAAAAAACACACAACACATAGTTCCCCCAAATAGGGGAAGTAGGAAAAAACGTGGGAGGCTTGATCCCACTAGTCTTCTTTATTAATGAATTTACAATGATTGGGATTTTAACCCTTGAAAAAAAAGTTTGAAAAATAAGGAAGCCTTAATGGCTTTTACAAAGGATGTGGTTTTTGTTTGTCCTGTCTTCTTAGTTTTGCACTTTTTCTTCAATCTCCTCAAGTCTTTGGACTTGTTTTCTTGGTTCACCTCCTGTTCGGTACCTACACAAGAAAGACAACCACTCATGTACCCATTATTGTTAAGAAACCAAAATGCATTTAGACGTAAAAATGAAACTAATCTACATGCAAAACTACTCTTTTTAACTGCAAATTTTTAGTCTTTTCGCAGTAAAACTGGATGCAAAATTTACATGCAAAAGAGGAAATAGGAAGAGGATAAAGTAGAGCAGAAAGAGAGCAAAAGAAGGCTGCAAACAGTGAGAAACAGAGGGAAAAAAGGGGAGCGAACAGTAGCAACAAAGGCTGCAAAAAAGTGAAGAAAGAGGATGAAAATAATGAAGAAAGAGGGCAGCCAACAAAGAAAAAAGATGGCTGCAAAAAATGAGAAAACGGGGCAGCGAACTAGGAGAAAAGAGGGATGCAAAAAATGGGAAAAAGTGGGCAGCCAACAAGCAGAAAAGTGGCTGCAAAAAAGGTGAGAAAAGAGGGCGAAAAAGAGGTGAAACAAAGAGGAAAAAGAGAGCAACAAAAGCACGCTAGAACAGTGAGGAAGAGGAGCAATAGAAGAATAGGAAGAAGAGGCAAAAGTAGAAAACGGAAAGCAAAAGCAAGGGTGGATCTTGTAACCAAAGAAGATTTTTAAATTTTGATTTATGAAGGATTAGAAAGAGTCCCTTTTAGCCATGTTTCTTGAGTTGGAAGTAAATGCTTTGTAGACCTTGCCTGGTGAAAATGTTAGATTAAAAACTCTTGTATGAAGAAATGGTTGAGCTTCAACCCTTCCTCCTTCTGTGATCCCTGAAACACACACTCAAACAACAACAAACAAGATTGAGTACTAGAATGCTTAATCAAATAAACATTTGAAAAACAATGGTATAACTGACTACTTCCTGTTCAATTCAAATATTCAATTGATCTTGCATAGATATCCAAATTAAAATGATAAATGGATATCCTACCGTGCTAGATTGATAGCCCTCCTAAGCTAGCAATGAACATACAGTTTGCAATGGAAAGAGAATAAGGTTAAGAGAGATATCACCTCACAAGATGAAAATCATGAACACAAAGAATCCACGCATGGACCTCCAAAGTCGCTTTTATTTCATTAAACAGATAAGAGTTACAAATTGGGCAGAGTTCTCTTGCAAATTCTCCATATCAAAATGGGAACAAGAGACCCGCTTTTATACAAAAATAGAGAAGCTAAAACCCTAAAGAGACTGAAGCTTTGGCAATTGATTCGGAGTTGAACTGATGCCTGGCTGAGTTGTAACTGAGTTACCGAGTAATGAGGTGGGGTGAGGTGGCCTCAATCCTCCTTGGTCTTATCACCTAGCCAACCACAAGCATCCACAAGAGGCAATTCGCCCACATGAGGAAGAGGCGCAAATCCTGAGGGAGAGTTAACTGTTGCACTCTGATATAGACTCAAAACTGATTGATGATGATTGGAATCTTCATAGATGCTTCGTGGCGAGCTAATTAGCCCTTTATTAAATCAAATTTGGTCTTTTTTGGAGATATTTTGATTTTCTCTAATTTAAAATTATAGTGATTATTTTAATTAAATATTCCTTGTTTATTAATTTTGAGTAAATATTTAATTGAGAAAAAAATAATCATCCAAAACCTAGGATAAGTGTGTCTAGGGGGTAAATGAGTGTTTTGGCTTAGAAAACAAGTCTTTATTTGCTAAAAACTGCCCTCAGACCACTTAATTATTACAATTTGAAAGTTTTCAATTAAACCATTTGTAAAAATGGTTTAATTAAATGAAAAATTTAATTATTTCTCTATAGTCAAAAAATAAAAAATTAAAAGTTCCAACGCGTCCGGGAAATTTTTTTTCGGACAATGTTTTAATGCATCCTGGGACTTAGGAAATGACCGTAGAACATACAACTGGTGTCTAGTAGGTTCATATTCATCAGTTGGACTCTAATAACCCCCAAGGCCCAAATTTCAAAATCGGGCATTCTAGCTTTGGAGGAAGTGGGAGAAAAACTCATTGATTATTACTCGGCTAAAGGCAAAGCATAATTGACAAGGGAAAAAACTCCCTGGAATACCTTAGTTGAAATTTAAGTCTGAGGAGACTGACCCGCTCAAAACCCCTACTAGCACACTTTATTACAACAACCCCATGGAGCATGGTCATTTCAATACAAAAATAAAAATGACTAGCCAAAATTAGCTAGGCATGAAATTTTGAACCTCTGATACATTGGATATGAACATGGATCATGTTCATTAACTAGCGGCTCAATGGAGGGTTCAACTATTGTACCAAATAGTTCGTAACAATTTGTACAAAAGAGTTTTATGACTCATTGATGGACGTGATCAAGGATTGTTGGCACAAGGAAGATAGAATTTATGATCATTTAAATATCTTGGATTATGTTTAAGAAGTGCATACTCAGGCTAAAAGGTTAGTGGCATAGAATGCTTAACCATTGCTTATGATCCATCAATTAATGAGAAGCCTAGAGCTTAATCTCTTGTCTAGGCTTATGATTTAGATTTGTGCCAATGCATGTATACTGTTATAATGTTGATTCCTCTATGGGTACATATTCAATGTGATGCACAATATGATTTCTGCATAAGAGCAGATATAGGGAGGACTTCCTATCCCACTTCATGTTGACTCTTAGTATTGTCATATCTTGTGGATTTGCTCTTGACAACTTTAAGATAGCTGTAGTGTATATATATGAATGATAAAATCATGCTAGTTTGTGAAATTGATGACATTCAATCTTAACTTATACAGGAGGATGATGTGACAAGTAATGAATGCTTACCAATTCTGTTTATGCTTAAAGTTATCTGTACAACTCAAGAGGGAGTTGAGTACTCATGTACAGAGGGAGCAAGAGGCTCCACAAATTGCAGGATTAGTTATGTTAGATGATCATACCTCAACTAAACTACCAGGCATTTGTTATTGAAATAATTGATAAGTTCAGAGATCAAGAGGGAGCCAAAAGACCCCCTCAATCCCTAGCAGAATGGGGTTGCAAAGAAAAGTTGTGATCTCCCTTGAATAAAGCTTTCAGAGAACCATCCCCAGTTATATAGACATGGAAGTAAGCCCAGTCCATGGGTCATCTCTCTTAGATGAGTAGAGGGAGGAGGTCAAGGAGTCTTCATTTGATCTATTTGAGTAACCTATTGAGAGGTTCATGATTGCTCTGGTTTGATATCTCAGATGAGCCACATCACTGGTTTAGAAACCGCTATTTATGAGGTATGAGGTGGCAACCTGACATCACGTTTGAACAGTGGTTCTCAGCTGGAAGTCAGTTACAACTTCAAAGTAGATCTATAAAAGATCAAGCTCTCAGAAAACCATGTGCTCTATGACAGGTAGGTACACATCAAGAGGAAGGTTAACCATGTCTGTGACATGATGTAGTCTGCTTTGTTAAGTACACAAGTTTACTGATGTGTTGACTAAGCCTTTGTCGAAGTCTAAGAACTATCAAGACAAGCTTAGTGTTGCTGAGAATGCCTCTCTTGCTGAGAGGGAGTGTTAAAGTTTGTGCAACTGCGAGAACCATTCTCAGGGAGAATGGTACCCTAGTCAACTAGGGCAGAGTAAGACCCTAGAAGGTACCCTAGGGCACCTAGTAGTCTCCTGGAGTCTTTGGTATGGGACCAAGCAGGTTGAAGCCAAGGCAAAGCCCCTAGCATGTGGCTAGGGCCCTTATATACTTCTAGGGTATTTTGGTCTATGTCCAGGGACGCAATGTCCAAGTAGAGCCTGCAGATAGAGGCAAAGATATATTTTGGTCTGGGACCAAGGTCACGATGTCCAAGTAGGTCCTGTAGGTAGTTGATCAACTTTCAGTGTGAGATTAGAACTCAGCTTAGTACTTGTTATCACCAAACTTGTAGTTGCCTCTATCAGGTGGATCCAGGATGGACGGTAGAGGGATAAGCAACTAAAGAGGTGGAACCAAGATAGCCTCGACTCCCAAATGGATGGTTGTCACGCAATTTGAGGCAATCTTCACTTGATGTTGTCTTAGCCCAAAGGCAACAATGAGGGAGACCCAGATCTACTCTCGACAGGAGAGATCAAACGAAAACACCAGATCAAATCAAATGGAGTCGAAGTACGTAAGGTGTAAGGTGGAGTAAACCCTAGATATATGGATGAAGTCACAAGGTGAATTAGGGCTTGGATCAGGGGTTTATGAGATATGAAATTTAATCCAAGTTCAAAATACAAGTGACCTATAAGCTTATTACTAGATCCGATATTAAGGTACTAGCAAAAGATGACAATATCCACTGCCTTGGGAAACGTGACCAATGCATAGAGGGTAAGAACAAGATTGGGGCTACCTAGTACCAAGGGGTAGACTTGAAAGAAGGTATTACAGTATCAAAGCACCCGAGCCACAAGGAAAAGATCAAATCGCAAGAGAAGGCAACATGAAGGGTAGCGCTAGGGTTTGGAGAAAAGTGCCTTGGGATTTGGGCTAAATGGAGTCACTTTCGCAAAACGTTTTTGAAGACCCACTTAGGGTTTGACCCGATCTACAAAACCCAGAAATGGTTTGCCGAGAGATCAAGTGGTTTGATCCATAATATTTTTTGATTTTTTATATTTAGGGTTTTAACATGAAAATGAAGATGCCAATGGATTGAGATCTAGAAAAGAAGAACTAACCTGTAGATCTTACCTGGAAAACCTTGTAGATGCGTTGATGATGATGATCTATGCCGTCCCGAACAATTTGAGAAGATTTGAAGGAAGCCTCTATGTGAAATGATTTGCCCAAGGAAGCCAATGCGCCCTCTCTCTTGCACAACAAACGTCAGCCATATCAGATTTGATGTGTCACGAGAAAAGAACAACTGCTACAGAAAAATAGCAAGATGAAATCATAGATCACAATGATACTAATGAAAACCCCTTGATACAAGCGATGCCAAACAAGCGAGTTAAGGAAGCCTTGCAAAAACGACCAAGTGAATTCGCCCTACTGTAGACAAAACAATGTTTCCAAAAAATATAGATCTCACAACAAATACCCAAATGCTAGGAAACAATAGACTTTCCAATCACCATCGAAGAACACCAGATGCAAAGGAGATCCAAAAAATTTCCACAAGAATAGTTTTTCTATTATCCAAATCCAATATCCAAAGACCCCTTTTAGAATGAGAAGCTCCCTCCTTTAAATAGGAATGAGAGAACCAAAATCATAACCACTTTTCAAATGGGGGGCTAAGATTAAAAGATCAAAATGTTCTAATCAACGGTTGAGATGAGCTCAACATAAAGTACATGGATCCATATAATAATATAATATATCAATGGACCAAATCACCGTAGGAGAGGGGATCCCACTCAATAAAAAATAAATAAAGCTCATGGTGGGTCCAGGGGGTATTAACTAACTCCCCTATTGTGTCCCCGTGGCACAATAAAATAAATATAATTTTTAAAATGCAAAATAGTGCTCCTCTGAGGAATCGTGAGCCTCCAAAAGCTCCAGAAAATAATAAAATATGTCGGAGAGATGTATGTGGGTCCATACAAGTGCTGAAACTGCTGGAGGAGGAGTGGAAGACATCACACTAATCATCAAAACTCATCCCATGCCATTTCCTTGCCTCAGTAGCCCAAATCATATTTTTCAGTAGCCATTTTTACTATTTTTGATCAAGTAATCAACAATATAACCCAGGCTAACACCCATCTGCTACAAGTGTTCAAAGGTTAAGACATGCTTTACAAATCATTCAAATAACAATTATAACAAGTAGCAATCATCTCTCTGGCGATCTATCAACCAAATATAGAGTCTCATTAATTAACTATAACCTGGACCAGTCTTTCAAGACCATACCCACTTCATAGTTGTAATCAATTTGCTAATGAAGGGTGAAAGCTAAAAATCAAATGGTTAGGATAAAGGGTGACTACCAACTTGGCACTATGACACTTTGGATATGGAAATGGGATACTCACTCTAGCATATGCAGGATAAGCAACAACACAGGGGATGACAGTGTCTCACAAATGGATAAGTTACGTTCGGAGGTTCTTATTCACCTTGACAAATGCTCACAATCCAAATCAAATACAAGTGAGGCCAATAATCTTTAGGTATAACTTTTTTAAGAGCTTTTTGGGCCTTCGAATTTCCATAGCCTTGGTTCATGCATTTATTACACGGATTTTTATTATTGAGGCTGCATGCATTCATGTATGTTTGAAAACACTACTTTTCATGAATGTTTTAAGGTATTCATTTCAATATACTTTACAGCCAATTTCATTAGGCTTGCGTTGCATTCATGTATGTTTAAAAACACTACTTTTCATGAATGGACTTTTCATTTAAGATATTTATTTCATTTCTAAATACATTGTATTGATGGCAGCGCTATTTGCTTCAGGTTTAGCCAACACAACCTAGGCAATTCAGAGCCGAGACACAAATAAACAGGGCAGCTTTTCCAACACAGAGGCTTTAGTGGGGAAAGGTCCTCCATGCCACAGGTCAAGTAGTAGGTCGGGTTGAAAACATAACTGGAAGGCAATGGATGGGTGGAGATAGTGAACAATGAAACCAACACTAGCAAACTAAAGTATGGCGGGAATAATCACCTCTATTCTCCCTAAGGAGGGTAAAACCAATGAGTATGGGTCAAGAACTTCCAGGTCTAAGTAGGGACATACATACATAATATCAATACATCCAAGTCCACATATTTATATGACCGCCAGATCATGACACTAGATGCTAAGACATGTCACAAGAATGAATATAAAAGCATTATAACCATAACACAAGATAATATCCGCTGAGTCATGTACCTGTAAACCATCAATCTGAACCAACATTTGTCCAATGAAAACTACTGATGCAACTCTGGGCACTACTGACTGCTCTGCAAATGGCTAAATGACTACATGAGTCCTCAAATCTGAGGGTCTTGAGTTTCAGTCATGGCATGGGAGAGTACTATAGTCCATCATCAAATAATGATCCATCATAGATGCTCATCTCAGCATCTCATATGTAAGGGAACTTGCTGAAAAGTGTATTGAAATCTTAAAAATAGAAAATGGTAGCCCGGCTACTCTATATGTGATAACATCTGGCTCCAACTGGGACAAGTACTCTGCTGAATAGAGCGCTTGAGAACCTCAGAATCTCTTCTCCTCGCACTCTGCTGCTTGTATCCTCGATCTGTCCTTCCAGCTCTGCAACTGCTGGTAAAATGTCACCAACTACTTGCAAAAATGTCCAGAGCTATACCAAACTCATAGATTGGTCGTCAGAACACTGTGTGGACAAAATAAAATACTCAAACTGAAATGCATAAAACTGAAAAAAATAAATCTAATCTATAGACATAAAGAAAAGTTTGATTTTATTGTGCAGGAAAATGGCTAAAACTCAAGACTACACTAGGAGCTTTGAAAAGAAGCTTCATGGAAAAGACAAGCAGTGCTAGACTAAAAAGCTAAAATACTACCCAATAGAGGCTTATTCAGGTCCTACCTAGTCTAACCAATTTAGACAAGTGTTAAGTAAAATCATAAATCTAATGCAACGACTTGCTGAATGAATCTATTGAGCTTTCTTTACAGTTAATGATACAACAAGTCAAAGATGGCTGGTAAGTTATGTGAATGAAAATTGAAGCCATTATAACTTGTTGTTTGAAAATCAAAGAACGATAAAGAGAAATGAAATCATGCCACGGATGAGATTGATTGTTGCAAATTTTTTCCATCCATAGATCGACAAGATCATAAAATTTATTAAAGTTTGAATTTGATGAAAGAAAAGAATACGATACATGATTCATCCCTCCTAGGCCATCATAGTTTCCTTCATCTTTCTGATTGGCGCACTCAATCATACTCACATTATGATCAATGGTGAAACAAAACAAGGACAAATTAGAGATCAATAAACCAAAAATTGAGATTAACCCCATTTGTTGTTTAAAAAATGAGAAATATGGAATTGGTTTTTATAGAGCTTTTCAATCACCCAATCAAAGAAATTAGCAACATTGAAATCATTATGCACCAAGGATGAAAGGAGATGAAATGTTTTACCATTGACCACTTGGCACTTTCAAGACTCTGTATTGAAAATTTTGCATGACATCATACAAAAAGACTTCAAAAGCTGGGATGGGAGGGTGGATTGAAAAATTAGAACTTGATTTTAATCACCTAAATGAGCTAACACCAGTCTTGTATGCGATATGGGACATTTGTTAAAGAAATTGGCAAGATTAGCACTAACCTCCCAAGAACTAGACTCACTAGGATTAATCTCCTCAACCAAATCACCTTGACCAAAAATCTGATGGGGAATAACAACAACATTACAAGAATAATTCCTTGGAGGCTCTTGATGACTATTTGGACATAGATTCTAGCTTGAAAGATGTGACAAAAAATGCTCTAGGTAAAGTTCGCTCACTAGTATATCATAATCATGTGGTTGTTCTTCTTTAGATTGTTCATTACATTCAACTGAGGATAAATTATCACCATCATTCATTTGATAAGGAAAAATATCAAAATGTTAATTTCTAACTTCCTTATCATCCTCAAAAAGTTGGTCTTCAACCACAATATGACCACATGATTGCTCCTCAATGGAAATTTGATTAATTTCAACCTTTTCTTCTTCTGTAGAGACATAATCAACGTCTGAATCCAGATTCAGATAGCTTGAATTATCGTCAATTAGGCGATGACTATGGAGTTGCTCTTCTAAAGGCTCTATAATGGACTCACAAATGGAAGGTTCAACTATAGATGTTTCCTGATGGTGATTGTTAGGTTCCCTTCCATGGATTAAATCCAAGATTTGCTCTATGACTGCTTCAGGTAATAATAACAGAGTATCTCGTATGATTTGATTGATATCCCTCTTAGTTTCAGCATGAGGTTTTGAAACATTATTCTCAAAGTACTCTGTAACATTCTTATGGATTGCAGGCATGCTCATAATTTGGAACATTTTTGAAGAGGAATGATCCAATTGAGAAAGCAAATTGTTAATATACTGATTATCAGCTGCACAATCATTGCTAGATTTACACTCTAAAGAATTATCAGTGTTCTTACCCCACTTATCTATTAACAGATATATGAACATGTCATACCTAGTGATGGATTCTGGCGCTAACTGATCAAACCATAGTTGAACATCCCCTTGCAAGGATTCTCCTAAGTCTCGCATATAAACATCTTCATTGTCCGCACCTCTAATTTCCATGTAATTCTAGAGAATATCCAAATGACTTTCAATAGATATATCCTTATTTCCATTAAACTAGGGCAACCTCCTAGTGTAATCATTTGGCATAGGATGAGGTGCCCCAAGAATTTCAGAGAAGTCAAACGGAGAAGGTTTAGCTTCTTTTCTAACAACTTTGGTTATTTGAGTTGGGTACCTAGTAGGATTACCAGGATCAGTCATTCTCGGCTTTGTTTGGGTTTGATACTTGCTCATCGGCTCACTAGAGATGGTTAGGCATTCTATATAGCGCGGGTAAGGGAATTGGTGGGTACCATAAGGATCACGATAATTAGACTCATACCCATAATCATGGTCAAGATCATCCTCATACCAAGAATCTGACCTCCATTTATCCCTTTTGTTTATTTGCCTTTTAGCTTCATTTATGTTTTCATTTAATTCCTTCATGCGTTTTAATAATACATCTGAATTCATTATGATTTATGTGATGGGTTTGCTTCTCAGTCGAGTCGCGTTGTGGAGTCGCTAGGTGAACGAATTGCTGTGTTCACCAACGGATGATGGCGTAGGAGAGGTAAGTGAAATTCATGCAATGATTGTAAATATTAACATATAAAATGCAATCATTGATATTAGACCGAATGTGATATGAATGATAAAAGATGTAAGTACATTCACAGACACCGAAGGTAAAATAGATGAACCAAGGTAAGCCTCTACCTCCCCGGCAACGGTGTCAAAATGTTATCACCAAACTTGTAGTTGCCTCTATGAGGTGGATCCAGGATGGACGATAGAGGGATAAGCAACTAAAGAGGTGGAATCAAGATAGCCTCGACTCCCAAATGGATGGTTGTCACGCCAATCGAGGCAATCTTCACTTGATGTTGTCTTAGCCCAAGATAACAATGGGGGAGACCTAGATCTACTCCTGACAGGAGAGATCAAACCAAAACACCAAATCAAATCAAATGGAGTTGAAGTACGTAAGGTGTAAGGTGGAGTAAACCCTAGATATATGGATGAAGTCACAAGGTGAATTAGGGCTTGGATCAGGGGTTTATGAGATATGAAATTTAATCCAAGTTCAAAATACAAGTGACCTATAAGCTTATTACTAGATCCGAGATTAAGGTACTAGCAAAAGATGACAATATCCACTGCCTTGGGAAACGTGACTAATGCAGGGAGGGTAAGAAAAGGATTGGAGCTACCTAGTATTAAGGGGTAGACTCGAAAGAAGGTATTACAGTCTCAAAGCACCTGAGCCACAAGGAAAAGATCAAATTGCAAGAGGAGGCAACATGAAGGGTAGCGCTAGGGTTTGGAGAATAGTGCCTTGGGATTTGGGCCAAATGGAGTCACCTTAGCAAAACGTTTTTGAAGACCCCCTTAGGGTTTGACCCGATCTACAAAACCTAGAAATGGTTTGCCGAGAGATCAAGCGGTTTGATCCATAATATTTTTAGATTTTTATATTTAGGGTTTGAACATGAAAATGAAGATGCCAATGGATTGAGATCTAGAAAAGAAGAACTAACCTGTAGATCTTACCTGGAAAACCTTGTAGATGCCTTGATGATGATGATCTATGCCGTCTTGAACAATTTGAGAAGATTTGAAGGAAGCCTCTATGTGAAACGATTTTCCCAAGGAAGCCAATGCACCCTCTCTCTTGCACAACAAACGTCAACCAGATCAGATTTGATGCGTCACGAGAAAAGAACAAATGCTACAGAAAAATAGCAAGATGAAATCATAGATCACAATGATACTAATGAAAACCCCCGATACAAGCGATGCTAAACAAGCGAGTTGAGGAAGCCCTCCAAAAATGCCCAAGTGAAGTCTCCCTCCTGTAGACAAAACAATGTTTCCAAAAAATTAGATCTCACAACAAATACCCAAATGCTAGGAAGCAATAGACTTTCCAATCACTATCGAAGAACACCAGATGCAAAGGAGATCCAAAATATTTTTACAAGAATAGTTTTTCTATTATATAGATCCAAGAGCCAAAGACCCCTTTTACAATGAGAAGCTCCCTCCTTTAAATAAGAATGAGATAACCAAAATCATAAACACTTTTCAAATGGGTGGCTAAGATTAAAAGATCAAAATGTTCTAATCAACAGTTGAGATGAGCTCAACATAAAGTACATGGATCGATACAATAATATAATATATCAATGGATCAGATCACCCTAGGAGAGGGGATCCCACTCAATAAAAAATAAATAAAGCTCATGGTGGGTCCAGGGGGTGTTAACTAACTCCCCTAGTGTGTCCCCATGGCACAATAAAATAAATATAATCTTTTAAATGCAAAATAGTGCCTCTCCGATGAAATTATGAGCCTCCAAAAGCTCCAGAAAATAATAAAATATGTCGGAGAGATGGATGTGGGTCCATCCAAGTGCTGAAACTGCTGGAGTGGAAGACATCACACTCATCATCAAAACTCATCCCATGCCATTTCCTTGCCTCAGTAGCCCAAATCGAATTTTTCAGTAGCCATTTTTATTATTTTTAATGTGCCTCGAGAAACGTGATATGGCCCAAACTGCCACCTAGAGTGCCAGTGTTGTCAAACTGAGCCCTCTAGGCTCTCTGGGAGGGGGGTAATATGGTAAAAACAAGTGGCTGGACCACCCCCTTCTAATACAACACCCTAAGTGAACCAATCAAATCACCTCTCTGCTCTGATAGGCCATTCAGCATGGCAAAACTGCACCAGAATGGTAACTGAGACAAATCATCACCGTAACTTCTTGGAACTAAAAAAAATAGCTGTCTCATTGGACTTAGGGAGTCCAAATCCATCTAAGGTGAATACTCATACACCCCACAGATCTCTGCATGATCAAGAATAATATCCAATATGCCTAGACAAATAAAATAATAATCTATAAATGATCAAGTAATCAACAATATTACCTAGGCTAACACCCATCTGCTGCAAGTGTTCAAAGGTTAAGACATGCTTTACAAATCATTCAAATAACAATTATAACAAGTAGCAATCATCTCACTGGCGATCTATCAACCAAATATAGAGTCTTATTAATTAACTATAACTCGGACTAGACTTTCAAGACCATACTCACTTCATAGTTGTAATCAATTTGCTAGTGAAGGGTGAAAGCTAAAAATCAAATGGTTAGGATAAAGGGTGACTACCAACTTGACACTATGGCACTTTGGATATGGAAAGGGGATACTCACTCTAGCATATGCAGGATAAGCAACAACACAGGGGATGGCAGTGTCTCACAAATGGATAAGCTACGTTCAGAGGTGCTTATTCACCTTGACAAACGCTCACAATCCAAATCAAATACAAGTGAGGCCAATAATCTTTAGATATAACTTTTTTAAGAACCATTACTTTTTGGGCTTTCGAATTTCCATAGCCTTGGTCCATGCATTTATTACACGGATTTTTATTATTGAGGCTTCATGCATTCATGTATGTTTAAAAACACTAGTTTTCATGAATGTTTTAAGGTATTCATTTCAATATACTTCACAACCAATTTCATTAGGCTTGCCTTGCATTCATGTATGTTTAAAAACACTACTTTTCATAAATGGGCTTTTCCTTTAAGATATTTATTTCATTTCTGAATACATTGTATTGATGGCAGTGCTATTTGCTTCAGGTTTAGCCAACACAACCTAGGCAACTCAGAGCCTAGACACAAATAAACAGGGTAGCTTGTTTAACACAGAGTCTCTAGTGAGGAAAGGTCCTCCATGCCACAGGTCAAGTAGTAGGTTGGGTTGAAAACATAACTGGAAGGCAATGGATGAGGGGAAATAGTGAACAATGAAACCAACACTAGCAAACCAAAGTATGGTGGGAATGATCACCTCTATTCTCCCTAAGGAGGGTAAAACCAATGAGTATGGGTTAAGAACTGCCAGGTCTAAGTAGGGACATACATACATAATATCGATACATCCAAGTCCTCATATTTATATGACCGCCAGATCATGACACTAGATGCTAAGACATGTCACAAGAATGAATATAAAAGTAATTATAACCATAACACAAGATCATATCCGCTAAGTCATGTACATGTAAAGCATCGATCTGAACCAACATCTGTTCAATGAAAACTAGTGATGCAACTCTGGGCACTATTGACTGCTCTGCAAATGGCTAAATGACTACATCAGTCCTCAAATCTGAGTGTCCTGAGACTCAGTCATGTCATGGGAGAGTACTATAGTCCATCATCAAATAATGATCCATCATAGATGCTCATCTCAACATCTCATATGTAAGGGAACTGGCTGAAAAGTGTACTGAAATTTGAAAAATAGAATATGGTAGCCCGACTACTATATATGTGATAACAGTAGTGAGGACCATTCTCCGAGAGAATGGAGGACTCGGTCAGGGTCCAAGGGTTGATCAACATGATTCAGTGTGAGACTGAAACTTAGCCTAGCGCTGAAAGCCATTCTTTAAGAATGGAAGTTAATGATGTGTGATGTTCCCTCTCCAAATCGGTTATTGCTAGGTTGCTTCTCAAGGGACTGGCCACCCCTTGACGATGTCACTAGCACCTAACCCTTAGGAGCAGTGTTGAGGACCTAAGAATCGTACCATTCGGTTTGGATCTTTCCCTTATACTGTGATGCCAAAAATATATAAAACAATGTACCTTGAGAGAGGGAAAAGGTTACTGGTCTTGTTTGTCCATCTTTTCTGATCTTGTGGGTTTGTGGTTTGTTCTTATTGTGACCCCCTTTGTTGAATCATATCTTACCTTGTCCTAGCACTCTTATTATTATGATGACTCTCACCTTGTGGTTTTTATTTTGTGGTACATCATCCTAAGTGCATTTACTTTATGAAAGGACCTTTGGACCCTTTATTGTTATGGTTTTATTATAAAACCTTTGGTCTATTTATTTTATGGTTTTATTATAAAACAATTGGACCTTTTACCTTTTGACCATTTACACCTTTTACCTTATGATTTTATTATAAAAGGTTACTTTATTGTTTTATTAATAAATACCATTTTTTTATTGTTTTTTTGGACCATTTTACTCTATCCTAAGTCAACCTCAACCTAATGTATTTTGTGACTTTTTTGATTTAGTTCACTAACCTTATAAAAGCAAGGTTATCCTACACGGAAGTATTGTATTTTTTTTGTGGATCCCTCCTGCGACTTATCGTGACCGAGTCTCCCTGTTGTTCTTGGCATAAACATGCTTCGCTTAACTTGATTCCGCGAGCATGACTTGGTATCTAACTCCTTCTCCTGCTCAGCATGAGCTACCTCTGCGCGTGACTTACTTCTCCCTGCCCGCATGATCCTCTCTGTTGCCTTCGCATTATCCTCTTTGCTACCTCTGCGTGATCACCCCAATTTGATTGTGGCTCTCTGTGCGGTCTTTCTACTCACCGTGAGTCCATCTCTCAGTGACTAGCTTGATCGTGGCTCTCTGTGCAGTCTGTCCACTCACCATGAGTCCATCTCTCAGCATCCGCGTGCCTAGCTTGATCGTGGCTCACTATGCGGTCTGTCCGCTCACTGTGAGTCCCTCTCTCAGCACCTACGTGCCCAGCTTGAACGTGGCCCTCCGTGTGGTATGTCTACTCAGCGTGAGCACCTGCATTCTTCTCATGACTACAGCACCATTGTGGCCCTATCCCATGGGACGATCTGCTTTGCATAATTGGGCCCATTGCTTTTGTGTGACTGGAATCTTTGACCAGGCCTTCGCGTGGTCTACCTTCCACTTGCATGGTCTTCTATTCTTTCATGTCTCTTCTTCTGTGGGTTCCTCCATGTGGTCTTGACCTTGACTCTATCCATGTCTTCCATATCATGAGTGTGGGTAGATCTTTGTAATGTTGACTGTGGTGTTTTCCTCCACCGTGATCATGAGTCTATTTCCTTGGGTGAACTGTGGGTCTTTCCCCATTGTGATCTGGTTTCTTGTATGGACTGTGGGGTCTTCCCTAGCATGACCTTGAGCTTCACCTTATGTGTGAACTATGGTTATTCAGCATACCTGTACAAAGTATGAGCGCTTGGCTCTGCACTATGTTTCTGCATCCTTACTCAATAAAGTATGACTGTTTGTCCTTTGTCTGCATGACTGTACTGGGTATGACTATGCTTGTTAACTAAGAGGTTTGGGTCAGTATGCTTCTGCTTTACACCTCTTAGGATCTCTCTCAAGGTACGTAAATTGTTTACCTAGTTGACTTGTTCCTTCGGTGACAAGATCAAATCTGAGTATAAGGCTGATTCAAATATTGGTTATGATTCGTTACTGCTGATATTTACTGTCCATTATGTTCTTACTGCACATGTCATTTGATGATTCTCAAGGACCAACGTTAACGCAGTGACTAATGGAGCGTTAAGTTGAAAGAGATGAAATTTTTTTTTTTGTTTGTTTTATTACAGTTTAAATTTTATTAAGCAATACTATTCCGAATCTAAGTTTATATGTTCATGCATTAAAGTTTTCTACTTGTGTTAAAACTCCTCTAACCCTAAAAATCCAACAAAAAATCCTAGAGTGCTCGAAGGAAATGTGCAACGAACTCCTCAAGAAGTGTGCCAAAGGTCCAAACGTGGTCAAACCTCATGCCAACTCATCAAAGGCATCAATATATCGTGAAAAGGGTTTGGCCCCTCTCACATGTTCCAATGCGCCTCAAGCTTTCCATGTTTGCATGAAGAAGTAGGGGGCATCATCGAGGAGGGGAAATCAAGTCAACTATAGGATAACCAAGTATTAGACAATATAAGCTCTGACTTAGGAAAAATACCATTTAATGTGCAAAACATTAACATAAAAGGATTTCAAGTGCTCTTTTCTAATTAACTAATTTTTTATTACTTATCCCAATAACCTTAGAGTTACCATGGTGCAACTATAATTGATCCAGATTTTCATGTTACACCCCTAAGACTAAGTGCATTTCCTAAGTTTCTAAGTATGATGAGGGTGATGAAATGAATGTGATGTTAGGGAAAGGTGTCCGTGAATTAACTATCATAGAAATTTGACTGGGTTGTAGGTCTACCCGTTTGCTTCCAAGAGCTAGGAGTTGGTGATTTGGAAGGGAATAATTTTTTTTTTCTTGAGTTTCATGTCTAGTTGAAGTTATAGGAGTAATTGAAGATTTGCAAGTGAGACTCACTGCATGTTCAAATATTGATCTTCCCATGAATGTGCTAGTTTTGGATATCCCTGATGCATGGGGAATGTTATTGTCCCGAGAGTTATTCAGTTAAGTTGGGCAATAGTATTCAAATGGATCTTTCTTTCATCGCCATCCCTATTGGAAAAGATTACTATGTCACTTTAATGAATGAATCCTCCATGCTATATCATGTAGAAACGTTAGAGTACCTGTTTGAGGAAGCAATGTGTTCTAGTGATCAGATTGGGAACTTCATGGTGCTTGCAAATTATTGGGAAGATATAAGGCGACATCTTTTCCCCCATAGTCAAATTTGGAATTTGCACTTTGATGGCTCCAAGTCAAGATATGGGGTTGGAGTAGTGTTGACATCACCCAATTGGGAAAAAACTTTATACTCCTTCAGGTTAGGATTTGATTGCAATAAAATGTAGTAGAGTATGAAGCCTTGCTTTTAGGTCTAGAAATCTCCAGAGAAAGAAATATAAAGTCAGTAAGTGTTATAGGTGATTCAGACCTGGTAGTCTCCCAGGACAAGAATCAATTTGTTGCTAAGAATAGTAGAATTAGAGACTATAGGAATGTTGTTTGGGATGCAATTGAGTCTTTCGATGCTTTTGGAATTAGAGCGGTACCTAAAGAAGAAAACACTCTTACTGATGAGTTATCGGTTTTCGTGAGCACTTTTGAGGTTTCAAAGAACTTATCTCAACAAGAATGTAAAGTGGAAGTTGTCTTTAGACCTTTCGTCCTTTATAATCAGGATCATTGGCAAGCTTTTGACAATGATGCTCAAATCATCCATTTCTTTAATTCCTCCCACAACCCTATGATCAGTTTTGAAGTTCATCTTGAAGGGAGAACCATCCTGGACTAGGATATAATGGAAATAACAATTCCTCTTGAGAAAATTTTTAACCGGCATGATGAGTATAAGGGAGGTAGGGCTCAATCGGTTTCTTCAATAATGATTAAAATTGGTAAGAATGCGTCTAAGGAAGAACGAAATAAAATTGAGAATTTGATTTGAGAATATAAAGATGTTTTTGCTTAAACGTATGACAAGCTAAAAATGTATGATAAGTCTGTTATTGAACATACAATTGCTCTAAAAGAGGAAGCAAAACCCGATAGACAAAAGTTGCGAAACATAAACCCTAAGTTAGCTCCCTTAGTGAAGGAGTTGGAGAAAATGTTGGCGGCTGGGATCATTAGACCAGTTAGACATACCACATGGGTATCAAATCCTGTAATTGTGCGGAAAAAGAGTGTCGAGATTAGGATTTGTATTGACTTTAGAAATTTGAATCAAGCCTCGCTAAAGGATAATTACCCATTGCCTAATATGGAAAATCTCTTGAAAAGTGTTACTGGTGTTGGCATGCTCTCCATGTTAGACGGATTTTTGGGTTACAACCAAGTTCAAATCAAGAAGGAAGAACGAGGAAAAACAACTTTTACTACACCTTGGGGAGCATACGAGTACATTCGCATGCTATTTGGCTTGTTAAATGCTGGCTCAACATTTTAGAGAGCAATGAACCATGCTTTTAGCGATCTTATTGGCAAGATCATTACTTTCTACCAAGATGACTTAACCGTGTTCTCTAAAGAAAGGAGTGATCATGTGGATCATCTAAATTTTTTTTTTGATAGATGTAGAAAATTTGGTATAGCTCTGAACCCCAAGAAGTCTACTTTTGGCATAGACGAGGGAAAGTTGTTGGGACACAGTATCTAAAGAGGGTATTAGGATTGATCCTGAAAGAGTACAAGCCATACAAGCTATTCTTGTTCCTCACAATGTAAGTACTTTAAGATCTTTCTTTGGAAAAATTAACTTCGTAAAACGATTTATTCCTAATTTGGCTGAGATTGCTAAATGTTTAAATGCGCTTCTAATGAAGGATGCTAAGTTTGTCTGGGATAAGGAGTGTGCTTCTTCATTTTCCAAGCTAAAGAAAGCTATCTTCACATCCCCTGTCCTAGTGAGCCCAGACTACAATAAATACTTCTTAATCTACTCATATGCCTCTGAAGATAGAATGGCAGGAGTACTTACATAAAAGCACGAAGGCCATGAACAACCAATTGCTTTTATGAGTAAGAATCTGAGAGATGTTGAATGGAATTACACCTCAACCGAAAAACAAGCCTATGCCTTGGTAAAATCCTTGAAGCATTTCAGAACATACATTGGATACTCAAAGGTCATAGCGTATGTCCCGTTTCAGGCAGTTAAGGATGTTCTTTCTCAACATGATGGTATTGGAGTAAGGGGTAATTGGATATCAAGGATTTATGAGTATGATTTGGAAATAAAACCCATTAAGATTGTTAAGGGACAGGGCCTTACCCAACTCATTTCAGAAGGAAAACCACCGGTTGAGGTGAATCCCGAAGGAATAATGGTACTGTATATAGACGAAGAACATTAATGGTATAAGGACATTATCTTCTGCTTGAAAATTTTTAAATGTCCTGACTATCTGGTTGACCACCAGAGAAGAGCCCCGAGATTAAAGGCGTCATGTCTTAACACGAGACAGATTGGGATCGAAAAACTTTGATGGGGTAATATTGAAATGTGTGAATCCTCAAGAAGCCCAAGAAATTATGAAATATTTGCATGTAGGTGTGTGTGGCAGTCACTATGCTCCTAGAACTATTGTATCCAAAAGTATGAGAGCAAGATATTATTGGCCCACATTGCTTAAAGAAGTGCACTCTTTTGTAAGAATTTGTGAAGAATGTCAATTATTTTTTGGGGAATCTAGATTACCTACCTTACCTTTGTCTCTCATAATAGTAGAAGCTCCTTTCCAATAGTGGGGAATGGATTTTGTAGGATCACTTGACCAACATCCGAGTAATGGGTATAAGTACATTTTAACATGCACATATTATTTTACTCAATGGGTTGATTTTGTCCCCACTAAGAAGGCCACATCAGAAGTAATAGTGAAGTTCTTGGAAGAATACATTGTGTCTAGATATGGGTGTGCCATGAAGCTTACTACAGATAATGCCAAGGATTTCTGCAAATGTGAAATGACTGAGTTTTGTGTAGATCATGGTATTGTGCTATCCCATTCCTCAAATTACTATCCCCAAGGAAACGGATTGGCCGAATCTAGCAATAAAAACTTGCTAAAATTATTAAAGAGCATGGCTGGAGAAAACAAAAGTTGGGATACCAAGTTAACGTACGCTTTATGGGCAGATAGAACAACGGTTAAAAGGATAACAAGGAAGTCCCCATTTGAATTAGTATACGGGCAACATTGTAGATTACCAATCAACCTCCAGATACCAATTTATGAATTGTTACAACAATGTGTCTAATCAAGAAGCAATGCAGTTCAGAACGGATAACTTAGTTGAACTTGATGAGACTAGGAGAGAAGCTTTCAATAGGATGGTTATAGAACAGGAACGAATAAAGGGTACTTTTGATCAGAAAACTAGAAGTGTGATTTTTGGAGTTGGAGACATAGTCCTTTTATGGGATAAAAACAAGGAGAAACCTAGAAACCGTGGAAAACTAGATAAATTTTGGATGGGTCCCTATCGAATAGGAAGGATCGTTGGAAAGGGGTTGTTTTGGTTAGAAACTTTGGATGGGGATGAATCGGAATTTCCCGTGAATGGGATACTCCTCAAACACTATTTCCCTCCATACGAGGATATGACTTAGCGAGACCTTCCTCTCTTGTTTAGTTTAGAGTAGGAACTTGAATAAGCTCTTTTGAGTAGTAGGGTTGAGTCTTCAATGTTGCATGGTCTTAAGTCTTTGAGTCTTTTTGTTTTTCGTCTAAGTCTTCCAGGTCATTGAGTTTGGCCCTTGTTCTGTCTTTTGACTGAGTCCTCCTTAACAGACTCTACAACTGCTTGACAATTCTTAGATTAGATGTTTTATTTCATAACTTTACTTTCCGCATTTACTGTTCACTCTTCAGTATTGTATTTCCAGCATTTTATTTTATTTCGTATTATGCCACATGTATTGTTGGGTAGTGTTGTTTCCATGATGTGCAGAAATAGGTTTTACTAAAGATGGAGAAGTGGATCGAGTGCATATTAGATGATTGGATGAGCGTTGCTGCATACCAGAGATATCTGAGGTTCTCATGTGCTCTCCCTTAGAGCATCCGTCCTAGTTGGAGACATATGTTGTCACATATATAGTAGTTGGGATACTACTATTGTTCTTGAGCAATACTGAGAAATTCTTTGACCTAGTTCTTTACAATGATATCAACAGATGATAAGCCACTAGTTGATGATCTCCCACTTTCAGCAGATCCAGAGCATCTAGATTGAATAGCTCTATTCCACGACTGAGCCTCATAACCCCATATTTGGTGACTAAGTTATCCATATTTCATGACCCAAAGTAGAGGTTATTACGGTTCCCATGATACATAGCAGCAACGGTTGTCTCAGTGCCCTTCAGATTGTTCAGATTTGGTGCATATATATGGCCCAGGTGATATTATGGATTTGTGCATATGGACTATGATGTTGCTCTATTGTCTATTTTACCAATGAGACTTAATTGATAGTGGTTGTATGTTGGCGATACTTTATTGATCTTACTGAATTCTAAAGCATGAATGATCCAGCTGTTATGTCTATAAGAGATTCCCGTGTCTACTCGTTGGTCATGCCCTATTTATAGTATGGATTTGGTCACTTCCCTTAGGGACACAACTTGCTAGTCTTGGAACCATATTCACTGTCTCCATCCATCTGTTGCCTTTCCCTTGTTCTCGTTTAACCCTGACTTGTAACTTGACTAGTGACATCTAAGATTTTCCCCCCACCTTCACCTCTATGTTGGAATAGGTCTCCATGTTTAATTGGTGTCTCGGTGTTGGTTTATGTGACTCTTGTGACAGGGATGGTCTACCTCTAGGTCTTGAACACAAGTAGTCTTACTAAAAGTGTTTTTAGACACTAAGGCATTGGAGCTTAAAGTTATTATAAATGGATGCCCAACCAACAAAACAAAAGTGTCTTTAGACACTATTGCAAATAAAAGTAAAATTAACCAGTTGCCAAGAGATGAGGATTCATCCATTATATGATGTAAAGCTCATTTGCCCAACAAGGCAATAGGTTGAGGCAAACATGTCGGGGCTATGGATGATCGTTGGCAGCGAGGCTAGGCCTTAGTCATTTTCTAGGGCCCAAAATGCTTACCAGGGCACCTGCCTCTAGAGGTTAACTAGTGCATATTGCTGTGCAAATAAATTGCTAAAAATGTTGCTTGTCTAGAGTCTAGTGGATCCTTCTCATCATTCCACCCATTTGTGAGACACTGCCATTCCTTATTGTTCACCTAGTCCAACTTATGTGTTGTGTGGATTCCCTTGTCCTTTAGCCTAGATGCTTACAGTGCTGAGTGTCAAGTCATTTCCTTGGCCTTACCTGGTTTCATTCACCTTCACCCTTGACTAGTGTTGACGCCTAAATACACACTTGACCGTGGAAAACTCTTCCAACCACTAAGTGTGTTTCCGAGGGAAACTATGACTTTAGAACCCAATGTCACCTCAGTTCCTAACTCCTCTGTTTAGACAAGAACTCCTAAAGGCTAAGGGGGCTAGTCCCTATTTACTAAGTTCTATTTTTCAAGAATGCTTTCTGGGAGTTGTAAATTACAAAAAATGACAATCAGCGTGTAGTGATGCAAATATTTCAATGTCAAGTAGACCCTATAACAATCAACCAGTAAAGTATGAAGGAGAGAAACAATCAAATAATCAAAATGACCAGTGCCGTCTCTACTCGTGCTATGGAGTCACAATAATCATCTTCAAATAATTTTCCTAAAGCATCAACTCATTTACCTTAACAAATATACAAGAACATGATGACTTCCAATAAATGAGTAAGTTAAAATAAAGTGATTGCAAAGTAAAGAAATGTAACTGATTGTAACAATGTTATGCAAGTGCTCCTGTAAGTTTTAGTAAATTTTATGTCTCTTTTTGACTTTGGGAATTAAGGTGTTAGTTGCAAAGAAATGAACTATTCTAGATGTCTACCCCAAGAGACTATCTCCTTCGATTAGAGAGAGAATGCCAGGTGCTCAACATGGGAACACAAGGTTCCCACCTAGCTCCATGGGTCAAACTTGAAACTTGCTGCGTGTTCAACTGGAGGACACAAAGTGCCACGAAGCCCCCCACGACCTCTACCACACAAGCTCCGCAGGTCAAGCCTCTTTTTCTTTTTTCTAATGAAGATACTTATTTGGGTGCCTATTAAACTAGCCAACACAAATCTTTGCCCTATGTCGTCACACTAGATCGGTCGAAACGACGGGGGAGAGGATACGGGGCAAAAAACGTGGCTTGGTTTATTTTAAACGAAATGAAGAATTTAACAATTATTAACAATGCAAGCCAGCATGATATTGCAAGGATGGCAAAGCTGAATCAGTTGCAAGGTGTGGGCAAATAAAAATGAAGGTAAGAAACATACAAGCCAGCATGATTTCATAAGGATGGCAAAGCCGAATCACTTGCAAGGTGTGGGAAAATGAAAATAACAAAATAAAAAAACACTAGTCGGCACGATTTTGCAAGGATGGCATAGCCAAACCACATGCAAGGTGTGGGAAAAAATAAAGAAGATAATAAAAACAAAATGAAACTCTAACTAATCTAAACTCACGCCAATCAACAATTGCTTATGCAAGGGTGGGAAAGCCCAACTTCTATTGCTAGCAATGGATGGCAAATAAATTAGACTTGACTTAACTGAAAATGCAAAGCAAGAAATCAAGACCAAGAGACTCTCTTGGACTTGTTACAAAGGCTGAAATTCCAGTGTAAAGAAAGAGGTAAAAGGAGTGAGAAAAACCGTGTTTTTTCCGTTTCTCGAGATGGCCTTGAAACTATTCCTTTGGGGTGGCCTTAAAACTCTTCTATGGCTGAAATTTGACATAGTTTTGCCTTGTTTTGTTATACAAACGGAGGGCAGGCTGGCGACTGGTAGGTAGGTGTGCAACAGAATATCCTGAAAGTGTGCAGCAGCAATGAAGGAGCAACATCAGGCAGAACGTTGCACTCCAAACAAAGCGGACGAGCAGAGGATGGACAAATTTATGAAGCAGCACTCTGGCAATGGACTGGCATGCAGGCAGCATACCAAGACTGGAACGCAGCAGCGAGAGTTATGGTAGGTGGCTTTGATACCACTGTCAGGTGGAATAACTCCCGAATTCATATTATTTCTCCATAGAAATGCCTTTATTTATACATCTACGATGACTCTTGGGATCACACATTCGAGAGTCTCTTCATATTCCTAATATTTACAATAACGTATAATCCCGACGGATTATATTCCAACAAGTATGTTAGTGCAATATATATGCAAAATTTACACAAAGTTGTAAACGAATAATTTTGAAAGAACTTGAGTATATAAGAGTTAAAATCAGATTTAAAACACTCAACAAACTAAAATTAAAATGCAGAAATTTTTATGTAAAGAAAGATAAAATTGGTCCTTTGTTCTTCAAGAGGTGAAGCAATGGAGCATCCAACCGAGGAATCCCACTCTTCAATCCAAATAACCTGCAACTTATAAGATTTTCACTACACAACTACTAGAAGGTGAGAATCAAATAATGAGCAAAGAAATAATAAACTTCAAGCTAAAAAATATATGAACTTCTTTACAACAAGAAGGAAAACTCACAAAATTTATGGAATACAAATACCATAAATCTTACCAAAGCAAATTAGTATGCTTTCTTGGCCAACCAAACTTGTGTAGCTCCTTTTGCATGGAAGCAAATCATCAATGGGAACAATAGACACAAGATTCCTCCAAAGATTTTGATTACCAAAGCCAAATGGCTGAAAATTACAATGGCCAAAGCAAGAGCCATGGAGTGAGAGCAAGAGAAAGAATGAGAGCTTGAGCAAGAGAGTGGGTAAGTGTGTGTTTGTTTTTTCTGTAACCCAAATGAGCAGGGGAAGCCTCCTTAAATAGGAAAAATGAAAGAGAGAGGCGCTTTGCATGCTAGACAAGTGTCACAAGGGAGAGAGGGGGCCCAAGAGAGGGGGTCGAATTTGCCGAAGAAGGGCAAAAGGAAGGTTTGAGATCTCAAATATGGGGAGAGAAACCTCCAATTTAATGCTTTTAACCTTATTGTTATGTCAAATGGGGAGGAAACCACCATGGTGGGGCCCTCTCCATTGACTTTAGCTCACCCAACCAATCAAAGAGAGAAGAGGGCACCCCCCTAGATTCAGCAACTCAAAATTTGTTACATGCTTGCTTGGGGTCCCCCCTTTGGGTCTTAAATTTGTTTTAGGAACATAATATAAACATTAGAACCTTTACTTCGGCACCCCAAGTGACTATAGTCACTTTTCCAAAATTTGGCTCTCTAATTAAATGCCCAATTTTCTGATTTCCATGACTGACCTGTGAAAAAATGACCAAAACCATAGTAATACTTGTTCGAATGACTTCAAACTTGGCCCAATGGTGTAGGGGGTCTCATGCCATTTGTCTTGACTACCCATACCCCTGTACAACAATAAAAATGACCAAGTAACCCTCTTTTACATTACAACAAATTATCATGAGTGACAATTTTTTAGAACCAAAAATTAAAAAAACCTATGCAAAACTTAATGAAATTCCGCAAGACTCTGGATAATCTCTAGCATGGTAAAATAGAACATTCCTAGCCCCAATCACCCCATGGACTCGATCACTAGAACACCTTTCACAACTTTGGAGGTAATTTTGAGTGAAAAACTCAAATAATTAAAATCTCTAAAAGAAAATTTTAATTATCCACGTGAAAAAACACTCGATGAAAGGACTTCCCTAATGACTAAGTCTTAGGCGATTCGGTTACAAAAAACAAGACCTTTATGTTGACATATCCTTACAAAATCCCCTGGAGGGGTGAGGAAATTTCATAGAGAGAAGAAGCAAAGAAGAGCCGCCTCGCTTGATATAATCATTAAGTACTTCATTCTTATCTTCAAGGCACATCCAACATGTGCATGGTACATTGTTGTCCACCTAGTTGGTTTTGGTGGTCAACATTCTGGCTCCAACTGTGGGATGTGTGCTCGATCTGGTCTTCAGGCAAGGAGAAGATACGAGAACTCCAGAATCTATGGTTCTTATAATCTGTAAAAACATCTCAACTTGACAAGAAAACCTTAGTAGCACAAGTTTTATGAAAAATTCCAATGAACTATAGGTTGCTTTATTAGAAACTAAAAGAAACCTAAATACAAAAAGGAAATGCAGAAAGTAAATGCTCACTTTAAGGAGCTTATTTTCCTATCCTAAGAAAAATAAAATAACATCTTAGGTTGCTTTATTAGAAACTAAAAGAAACCTAAATACAAAAAAGAAACGCAGAAAGTAAATGCTCACTTTAAGGAGCTTATTTTCCTGTCCTAAGCAAAATAAAATAACATCTTAGGTAAACTCAAATATCCAATGCAACCACCTAAGCATTTTATCGACCTTAAAAATATTTGTCTTGGCATTAGTTACTAGCCAAAACAAGGACACATTTATTAAGAAATGCAAACCTGCATGATGGTCCAGAATAGGAAGGCGAGATGGGGAATCATAAGCATGGATAATGTTACCGAACTACTTCCCAAAATGGCAGGTGTTCCCACATGTTTTTTCTATCCAAGATTGGATAGGACTAATGTACGCATTTGTCTGATGAGGCACATCGATTACTCCATCGCACTGTTCAACAAGGCTTATCAAATGATAATTCTCTGTATAAGCCCCAAGCTGCTCCAAATCATAAGGAACCTCTATATGTGAAGATGAAACCTGAGATTGTTCTTCCATTAATTGCATCCAATCTAGATCTTCATTGTACTCTTTCTCCAAGTCTTTATTACTGCTACTTGTGTATGGTTCTGAATGACACGGCTCTGAATAATCATATGGAAAATTTGAACATTCACCTTCCATACCAAGATCCCCCAAAGTCCCAGGATCCACACACCCTTCTCTAGGCATGTCATATATGGGATTCTCAAAAATATTTTCAAAAGTCTCATATATTGGATTTTCAATAAAAGTCCAACAATCATTATTCCCATCTATGTCAGTTGTGAGAGAGTCTTCATCTCTGGTATCACATTCTTGGATATAACTAACCTCTTCATGTTCACAATGATCATCCTGAGAAGTTTTGGTTTCAAAGGTATTACAAGTAGTAAAACATTCCAAAACTTCATCCCTAAGTGGTGAACATGGAGGAGTGTCATCATACACAATACAAACTTAATGAATTTCTTCATAAGTTTCAATGGTTGCTTCTTGATGCGGGTCTGGGGTGCAAATGTGATCATCATCACTGAAATAATCATGAAAAGATCCCCAATCTTCAATATTTTCTGTTGAGGGCTCATGAGGAGGATCTTCAACAATGTCAGAATTTTGAAAAACTTTTTCACTAAGATCATCATGGAGGTGTTGCTCAATTTGTTCTCTTATCCTTTTTAGTTGGTCAAAGCCCTTCTCTAAAGCAGTCATCATATCTTCTTCACCATTGTGCCACCTCTTGAAAAATATTTCTAAGAAATTTTTAAGGGACGTAATGCTTTTATCAGGAAGACCATAATACCACATCCAAGCATCCTTACTTAATGTACTAACAAATGCTCGCATCTTACTATCTTGATGAAGTATGTTGACATCATTTACCAAAAATGACAGAAAATATATGATGTGACAGACAGTTGAATCACCATTTCCAAAAACAATAGGAAGCATAACACTTCCCTCCTTTGAAAAACATGGCTTATGGTTTGGAAAGCCCAGGATGCCTGAGAAGTCAATGGGAGGATATGCATTTGAAATTTCTGCTCTGGATTCTTCGTCATCCATAATGGTTACTAATAGCACATATCTAAGTTAATCTTGCTTTTCGAACTGGACTGGAGCTATCAACAATGGGCTCATCTACAAAATCAATCTCAACAATTTTATGACAAACAGGGTTTTATCCCTTCAATGGAGTGTCCATGTGAGAAGAAAAATCTGCATTATAAATTTCTCACAAAAAAAAAAAAAATTTGGTTTTCTTGTAAATTACAAAATAAACAGGCCAGTGGAGTCGCCAGATGATTAATAAAGATCTACTCTAAACATTCATCAAACAAAGCAAAAGCCAATAGCAAAGAAAAAGTCGTACTCCGGGAACAAAAAGACTTGTCCCCGGCGACAACGCCAAAAATGTTGCCGCCTAAAAACACACTTGACCGTGGAAAAGTCTTCCAACCACTAAGTTTGTTCCTGAGGGCAACTATGAGTTTAGAACCCAATGCCACCTAAGTTACTAACTCCTCCATTTAGACCACAACTCCTAAAGGCTAAGGGGGGTAGTCCCTACTTCCTAAGTTCTATTTTTCAAGAATGCTTTTTGGGAGTTGTAAATTACAAAAAATGACAATCAGCGTGTTGTGATGCAAATATTTCAATGTCAAGCGGACCCTTTCACAATCAACCAGTAATGTATGAAAGAGAGAAACATTCAAATAATCAAAATGACCAGTCCCATCTCTACTCGGGCTATGGAGTCACAATAATCAACTTCAAATAATTTTCCTAAAGCATCAACTCATTTACTTTAACAAATATACAAGAACATGATGACTTCCAATAAATGAGTAAGTTAAAATAAAGTGATTGCAAAGTAGAGAAATGTAAATGAGTGTAACAATGTTATGCAAGTGGTCCTGTAAGTTTTAGTAAATTTTATGTCTCTCTTTGACTTAGGGAATTAAGGTGTTTGTTGCAAAGAAATGAACTATTCTAGATGTCTACCCCAAGAGACTATCTCCTTTGATTAGAGAGAGAATGCCGGGTGCTCAACATGAGAACACAAGGTTCCCACCTAGCTCCATGGGTCAAACTCGAAACTTGCTGGGTGTTCAACTGGAGGACACAAAGTGCCACGAAGCCCCCAATGGCCTCTACTCCACTAGCTCCACAGGTCTAGCCTCTTTTTCTCCTTTTTAATGAAGATACTTATCTGGGTTAACCAACACAAATAGTTGCCGTTTGTCATCACCTTAGATCGGTCGAATCGGCGGGGGGAGAGGATACGGGGCAAAAAACGGGGCTTGGTTTATTTTAAACGAAATGAAGAATTTAACAATTATTAACAATGCAAGCCAGCACAATATTGCAAGGATGACAAAGCCGAATCACTTGCAAGGTGTGGGCAAACAAAAATGAAAGTAAGAAAGATATAAGCCAGTACGATTTCACAAGGATGGCAAAGCCGAATCACTTGCAAGGTGTGGGCAAATGAAAATAACAAAACAAAAAACAACACTAGCTAACATGATTTTGCAAGGATGGCATAGCCAAACCACTTGCAAGGTGTGGGCAAAAATAAAGAAGATAATAAAAACAAAATGAAACTCTAACTAATCTAAACCCACGCCAATCAACAATTGCTTATGCAAAGGTGGGGAAGCCTAACTTCTATTGCTAGCAATGGATGGCAAATAAATTAGACTTGACTTAACTGAAAATGCAAAGCAAGAAATCAAGTCCAAGAGATGTTGAATTATTGTAACTTCGAAGAATATAGTAAATGTATTTTATTGGTCCCTGATGTTCCGATTGAGAGAATCATTTGTATTTCTTTGTAACCCGATGTTCCTATCGGGAGAATTACTAAAGAGTCATGAGGAAGTCCCCTCCATTGTAAGTTGGGTCATTAGTACCCTTCGTAATATATTATTATATTAAGTTAACCCAGTTATGGTTACTCGAGCCTACAAGCTTACTTGAGCCTACATGACAGGGTTAAATGTGAAGTGAACGAAAGAATATAAATAGAGTGAGGCGCCTCTCATTTGAGACACACACACTCACTTGTGTAGCGCATAAGAGAGAGAGAGAAAGAGTTGTAGCTGGAGGAGGAAGAGGATCAGTTTTGGGTTTTACCTTTTATCTTTTGGGGCATCTATATTGAGGAAGCTTTTGCTGGGTTTTTCCCATTAGGGTTTTCCCAGGATAAATCTATGTGTTCCTCTTTTTTGTGTGGTTGTGCTTGTCTATTTTTCAGTGATCTTTTGGCTTATGGTTATGTTGTTATGATGCTACATGTTTTAAGATCTGATATAACTATTAAAACTTAACTTGGTATTAGAGCCATCCTGAAACAAGTCATTGTGCAGCCGTAACAGTGCTACAGCTATAGCTATTGAAGATTAGCTTTTCATGGTTGAAAACCCTAAAATACTAAAACTAGTAATTTTGGTAGATTTGCTATATCTCGAGATTGGAGAAGGCTCAGGAGCCAAAACTTTCACAGGCCGAAGATAAATTCTTGATGTACAATGTGTAAAAGTTTCAGCCTTAGATTCGCTATATTCTAGGAGATATGATTCCTCCAAGTTAGGGTTCTAGCCTCTCCCAGGATTCAGCCTTAAACAGGTGACCTAGGGAGAATTGCTATAACTCGGGCTACGAAGGTCCAAATGAAATTTCGCAAGATGTTCCAGAAAGGGCATGCACTGCACTTGTGGTAGAAATTTCAGACCCTGAAGATGAAACAGTGACACTTGGCAGTCCGTATGATTTCTCTCTTCTGAACAGTCCTGAAATGAGTCACCTTGGGAAACCGCGCATAAGTCCCAATTGGTAAAACCAATTCTGCTCTAACCTGCGGTGTTGGAAAGAGGACATGCAAGGCTACCCCAGTACAAAATTTTAGACACAAAGGAATAGTAATTTCGGAGATATCACAGAAACAATATCAGGCATTCTACAGAAGAAACTGAAGAAAACTAGGGCGTCAGATATTTTGCAATTCTGATCACAGTTTTGGGAAAATCAATATGTTTCTCAACTCGCCTTCAGGAGGCACATCTTTCTATCCAATCGGATCTAAAAGATTCAAAGTTTTGAAAATTAGGGTTTCTCTGACAAACCCTAGATCAGCCAGATCCGGAACCAGGATGAACACCTCAAACCGATAAGATCTAATCTTTTGTTATTTACATTTGAGGTTCTCATTTCAAAATGACCTAGCACCCCAGCTTGATGACAAGCTTGGTAAAGCTAAAAAACTTCCGAGCATGGAAGCATAGGATTTCACTGGTTCTTGAAGAAAATGAATTGGACACCTACATAAGTGGAGAGGTTCTAGTTCCAAAGGGAGATGAGGCTAAAGCCTTACACAAGAAGAATCTCAACTCATAATAAGAGAAGAGAAGATGGGAGCAATTGAAGATCAAGCGTTCACGATTCAAAGAAGATCCCTCAAGCGATGAGGAATATGAAGAACTCAATTCTTGAAGAACCTCTTATCCATCTTAGCATTTGGATAAGAAATGATGATGTCATGAATGAAGAAGATGATGAAGTAGAAGGATCAAGAAAGAGTCTACCCACGAAACAAATAAAAGATAAGTATTCAATTGTCATTTCATGATATTGTTTTAATTTCAGTTGATGTGTTATGCATGATAGAATGTTTGCATTAATGATAGTATACTATTAATATGCATGTGATGGGTAAGTAGCTCATGGTGCTATACAACTCTCCATTGCTACTTATCTAGAATGAAACCTCTTTGCTGACATATTGGATTAGTGCACAATTTCAATGATGTCATGGTAGAGATGGAAGGCATCTAGAAAGTTTTCGTGAGATATGGATGGATGTTGTATTGGCTAAACAGTTGCAAGATGTATAAGAATTT
Organism: Pseudotsuga menziesii; assembly: GCA_001517045.1. Lineage (NCBI taxonomy): Eukaryota > Viridiplantae > Streptophyta > Pinopsida > Pinales > Pinaceae > Pseudotsuga > Pseudotsuga menziesii. Next base: position 253,947 of record LPNX010968108.1, on the reverse strand, counting down.
GTCGTGATGCATATGTTCTATGAAATGGTTCTAACCATGCAACTGGTGCATTTGAATTGTAGGAAAGGTTCTGTACAACCGCCTACAAGAAAAGGAGGATGAGACTTGTTCCGAAGAACAAGTGATGAAAATTCAAGATTCACTCCAATAAACATGAATCTGAAGCTCCCAGGGTCAGAGACACTGTGACGGAAGAAAGAGCTTCAGAGAGCGGTAGATCCACCTCGAAAGATGAAGACCACCTTGGGTACGAGAGATAACTCAAGATGAAGATAAGTATGGCGAGACTTCCAAACCAAAGTAAGAGGCTTTAGACATACTCTAGTTGTGTAACATAGTTGGGTGACATCATTGATGCAAACCCTTCCAGCTATGGAAGAAGCTATGATCAAAGAGTAACAGTGGATCATGAGGAATGATGTCTACGATATGGTTCCGAAATGTGAAGAGAAGTCTGTAGTGTCTTCCATATGGATCTACAAGAACAAGTGTACAAAGCAAGGGTTGTGGTTTGTCTCAGAAAGAATAGACTATGGCATGACATATTCTATTGACCAGACACACTTCTTAAGTAGAAGTATATATCAAGCAAAGAACGACCTGTACAGAATATGCTTTGTACGAGCTCAGAAGGCACCCATAGAAAAGCACATCCAGGAGCTTGACAAATCACCTAAAGTGATGCATATTTTAACCTTTGCTACAAGGTTGAATATGGAAACCTATAGAAGACAACAAGCTCACAGGTGAGTGCAAGAGGAACTTTTCGACAAAGTTCAAGATAAAGGGATCTTGGTATCTAGTAACCTGAGATGGATACATAGTAGCATAGGATGCTACCTGTCACTCCAGTAAAGAATTAAGAAGGAAGATGATGCTTTGCTTCAGGGGGAGTGACTACAGAATATATCTGAGTTCGACATGGTACGACATGATGGACAGCTTCCTAATGGACCTAGATTTTACCAAGAGTAAAGTGGGTTCCAACCTTCAAGGTTGAATGCAGAAGACTAGGATATGTTGATGACCTAACATAATGAACTCATGGAAGATGCAATGATGGAAGAATACCACAATGATGTTTGGGATATAATACTTGAACTAGAAATCAAGAGTGTGGTATCTTCCAAATGAATTTGCAAGATAAAATATGTTGCTGATGGAAGTAAGGCAAGATTTGTGGCTGGAGGATTCTCTCAGAGAGAGGGAATTGATTATGAAGAGACACTTGCTCCAGGAAGAAAAGTACACTTCCATTAGAACTATCATTGAACCTGCGTCCATGATGAAGTGGGATCTACACCAGATGGATGTAAAGACAACCTTCCTGAATGGTGTGATTGAGGAAGAGGTTTACATCGAACAACCACAGGAATTTGAAGTCGAAAAACAAAGTGACTCACGTATGCAAGTTGAAGAAGGCCTTGTACGGCCTGAAGCAAGCTCTTAGAGCTTGGTATGGAAGGATAGATAGTTTCCTGACGAGCTTGGATTTTACCAAGAGTAAAAACGACACTAACCTTTACTTCAAGGTTATAGAAGATGAACCTGTAATATTATTACTATATATGGATGACCTATTTTTGACAAGGAATGAGAAACAGATCACATATTGCAAGAAGAAGCTAGCTGAAGAATTCGAGATGAAAAGATATTGGATTGGTTCTTTATTTCCTTAGGTTGGAAATGTGGAAGAATTCAGAAGGAATCTTTTCGAACCAGGGAAAGTATGCTGTGGAAATCTTAAAGAAGTTTGATATGTTGGATTGTAAAAGCCATGGCCACACCCATGGATACCAACATGACGCTGTTGTTTGATGAGACATTAGAGTTAGTGTATATGACTTAGTATAGATAGATTTTTTGAGTCATTAATGTATCTGACGAACACAAGGTCAGATATATGCTTTGCTGTGAACACCTTGAGTCAGTATCTAGGTAACCCTAGATGTGTTCACCTGATAATTGCAAAGCATGTGATGAGGTACCTAAAAGGTACGACAGAATTGGGACATTACTATGATAGAGATCATGACTACAGATTATATATACGGATGCAGATTGGGCTGGAAGTATCTCAAACAGAAGAAGCACATCAGGTGGATGTTATAGTTTGGGGTGTGTTATTATTTCATGGTTTAGCAGAAAACAATCCAGTGTTTCTCTTAGCACGGTTGAAGTAGAATATATAGCAATTTGCTCTGCTAGTTGCGAAGCCATATGGCTTCGGAAGACGATGTCAGGTTTATTCAACCTAGAGTTGGATACTACCGTGATTCTATGTGATAACCAAAGTTGTATAAAGATAACGGAGAACCCAGTGTTCCACGATAGGTCGAAGCACATAGAAATACAGTATTTCTACATTCGAGATATGATGCAGAAGGGAGCCATAAAGCTCCAGTATGTGGATACCGATGAACAAGTTGCTGATGTGTCGACGAAGCCTCTGTCTTAGGTAAAGTTCGAACACTTTCGAGACAAGCTTGGTGTTGTTCAGAAAGACCTTCCTCGAAAGGGGGAGTAGTGATGTTGTAGTGGGATTGTATCATCCTTGGACACTTGTCCTAAAGTGATTCGGTGACTTCGGTCCTCTAGAATGAAGCGGGATTGTATCATCTCGGGACATTTGTCCAGAACGGATCCGGTGACTTCGGTCCTCGAGAATGTGGTAGGATTGTATCATCCTTGAAATTTTGTTCAGAATGGATCCGGTGACTTCGGTCCTCGAGAACATGGTAGGATTGTATCATCCTTGAACTTCTGTTCAGAATGGATCTGCTGACTTAGGTACTCGAGAACGTGGTAGGATTGTATCATCCTTAAACTTTTGTTCAGAATGGATCCGGTGACTTCGGTACTCGAGAACGTGGTAGGATTGTATCATCCTTGAACTTTTGTTTAGAATGGATCCGGTGACTTTGGTACTCGAGAACATGGTAGGATTGTATCATCCTTGAACTTTTGTTCAGAATGGTTTCGGTGACTTCAGTACTCGAGAACGTGGTAGGATTGCATCATCCTTGGACTTAGTCCTAAAGTGCCAGGGAGTGATCATCCCGTAATTGTATCCGGTGACTTCGGTTGTCGAAAATGTGGTAGGATTGTATCATCGTTGGACTTAGTCCTAAAGTGACAGGGAGTGATAATCCAGTAATTGTATATGATGACTTCGATTGTCGAGAATGTGGTAGGATTGTATCATCCCTGGACTTAAGTCCAAAAGTGATCCAAATACTTTCGTCTTCGTATTGTGGATTGCAGGTTGTTGCTGATGATGATGATGTTGCTGATTGAAAGCTTAGGGTGTGATGACAATATTGCTCAGATTGTTGCTGATGATGATGTTGCTGATCGAATGATCAGAGTGTGATGATGATGTTGCTGATGATGATGCTACTGCTGATTGAAAGATCAGAGTGTGATGATGATGTTGCTCAAAGTGTTGCTGATGACGATGACGATGTTGCTGATCGAAAGGTCAAGGTACTATTGATGATGATGATGTTGAAGACCAAAATGCTGACGATGATGTTGTCAAAATGATGCTGTTGCTGAAATTGAAGATAAAGTCTATATGTCAAAGACGTTGAAAAAGCTTCCAATGATCTATAGATGTATCACCTTGACGATGTTGAAGATGCTCTCTCTCCTTCTCCTACTGCTATTGTTGTTGTTGTTGAAGAATACCCTTCTCGTTAAGGGGGAGTGTTGAATTATTGTAACTACGAAGAATATTCTAAATGTATTTTATTAATCGTCGATGTTCTTATCGGGAGAATCACTAAAGAGTCATGAGGAAGTCCCCTTCGTTGTAAGTCGAGTCATTAGTACCCTCCAGAATATATTATTATATTAAGTTAACCCAGTTATGGTTACTTGAGCCTACAAGTTTACTCGAGCCTACATGAGAGGGTTAAATGTCAAGTGAACGAAAGAAAATAAATAGAGTGAAGCACCTCTCATTTGACATACACACACTCACTTGTGTAGCGCATAAGAGAGAGAGAGAGAAAGAGCTATAGCTAGAGAAGGAAGAGGATCAGTTTTGGGTTTTACCTTTTATCTTTTGGGGCATCTATATTGAAGAAGCTTTTGCTGGGTTTTTTCCATTAGGGTTTTCCCAGGATAAATCTTTGTGTTCCTTTTTTTTGGGTGGTTGTGCTTGTCTATCTTTCGGTGATCTTTTGGCTTATGGTTATGCTGTTATGATGCTAAATGTTTTAAGATATGATATAACCATTAAAACTTAACAAGAGACTCTCTCGGACTTGTTACGAAGGCTGAAATTTCAGCGTAAAGAAAGAGGTAAAAAGAGTGAGAAAAACCGTGTTTTTTCCCTTTCTCGAGATGGTCTTGAAGCTATTCCTTTGGGGTGGCCTTAAAACTCTTCTATGGCTGAAATTTGACAGAGTTTTGCCTTGTTTTGTTACTAACCTGCTAAAAACCAGCAAACAGAAAATGATAAAATGTGCCTAAAATCACTTTGGGGAAGTTAGTATGTTAGTGCAATATATATCCAAAATTTACACAAAGTTATCATACGGATAATTTTGAAAGAACTTGAGTATATAAGAGTTAAAATCATATTTAAAACACTCAACAAACTAAAATTAAAATGCAGAAATTTGTATGTAAAGAAAGAGAAAATTGATCCTTTGTTTTTCATGAAGTGAAGCAATGGAGCATCCAACCGAGGAATCCCACTCTTCAATCCAAATAACCTGCAACTTATAAGATTTTCACTACACAACTACTAGAAGGTGAGAATCAAATAATGAGCAAAGAAATAATAAACTTCAAACTAGAAAATATATGAAATTCTTTACTACAAAAATGAAAACTCACAAAATTTATGGAATATAAATACTATAAATCTTACCAAAAAAAACTAGTCTGCTTCCTTGGCCAACCAAACTTGTGTAGCTCCTTTTGCATGGAAGCAAATCATCAATGGGAACAATGGACACAAGATTTCTCCAAAGATTTTGATTACCAAAGCCAAATGGCTGAAAATTACAATGGCCAAAGCAAGAGCTATGGAATGAGAGTAAGAGAAAGAATGAGAGCATGAGCAAGAGAGTGGGTGAGTGTGTTTGTTTTTTTTGTAACCCAAATGAGGAGGGGAAGCCTTCTTAAATAGGAAAAATGAAAGAGAGAGGCTCTTTGCATGCTAGACAAGTGTCACAAGGGAGAGAGGGGGGCCCAAGAGGGGGGGGGGCGAATTTACTCAACGAGGGTAAAACCAAGGTTTGAGATCTCAAATATGGGGAGAGAAAACCCCAATTTAATGCTTTTTATCTTATTGTTATGTCAAATGGGGAGGAAACCATCATATTGGGGCCCTTTCCATTGACTTTAGCTCACCCAACCAATCAAAGAGAGAAGGGGGCACCCCCCTAGATTCAACAACTCAAAACTTGGTACATGCTTGCTTGGGGTCCCCCCTTTAGGTCTTAAATTTGTCTTAGTAACATAATATAAACATTAGAACCTTTACTTGGCCACCCCAAGGGACTATAGTCACTTTTCCAAAATTTGGCTCTCTAATTAAATGCCCAATTTCCCGATTTCCATGACTGACCTGGGAAAAAGTGACCAAAACCATAGTAATACTTGTCCGAATGACTTCAAACTTGGCTCAATGGTGTAGGCGGTCTCATGCCATTTGTCTTGAGTACCCATACCCCTATACAACATTAAAAACGACCAAGTAACCCTCTTTTAGATTACAACAAATTATCCTGAGTGACAATTTTTTATGACCAAAAATTAAAAAAAACTTAAGCAAAACTTAATGAAATTCCGTAAGACTTTGGATAATGTCTAGCATGGTAAAATAAAACATTCTTAGGCCCCAATCACGCCATGGACTCGATCACTAGAACACCTTTCACCACTTTGGAGGTAATTTTGAGTGAAAAACTCAAATAATTAAAATCTCTAAAAAGAAATTTTAATTATCCAAGTGAAAAAACACTCGATGAAAGGACTTGCCTAATGACTAAGTCTTAGGTGATTAAGTTACAAAAACCTAGACCTTCATGCTGACATATCCTTACAAAATCCCCCTGCAGGGGTGCGTGAATTTCATAGAGAGAAGAAGCAAAGAAGAGCTGCCTCGCTTGATATAATCATTAAGTATTTCATTCTTATCTTTAAGGCAAATCCAACATGTGCATGGTAAATCGTTGTCCACCTAGTTGGTTTTGGTGGTCAACAACTAGCAAAATGTCTAAATCTATAAATGATTATACATTGGAGGTTCTTGTTTAAAGCAACTGATAATTTTGATTTAGATTATTTATATATATGTATTGTGCTTATGATTGCAAACATAAGTCATTTGTACTTGAGTCTCACTATTAGCATAGATAATTGAGCATGCATGTCCATTTGTGCCTTGCAATATCAGAATTTAGCACTTTGGTCATCATTTGATCAGTCTTGACCTGGTCAACCCAGTGTTGACCAAGCTAGGAGCAGGGTCTGGGATGAGTTTTAGACAGTTGGTTGTGAATGATGATTATTTATTGTTTATCAATGCCCATTAGACATATTCATGCTTCAGATGGTGGTTTACTATGATTGCTTGTATTATTTTTTATGATTATCAGCATTAACAGGCTTTATTATTATTATTATGGTTCTGACATGGATGGGCCATTTGACGTACCTTTGTGATGGACATATGGTGTATGAGTACTCATTCCTAGTTCATTTGGACATTTTGAGTACATTGGTGTAACCGATTTTTAGTTTCAGGTAGTTACAGGAGAGATATGGATCTTTTAGGTTTTTTGTAGCAGTTTATCCCTAGGAAATAAAAAATAAAAGACAATGTAGATGATGATGACTTCTCCTAGGGCGCTAGAGGGAATCATGAGGTGCAACCAGTCGATTGTACCATATTGCTAAGGTGCAAAACTTATCTATGCAGTCAATTGGCTTCAGTTTTTGGTCCTCGGTGAGTTATTGGAAGTTTTATGTTCCCGAGGCAACATTTTGATGATAATAAAATGGCTAATAAGGAAATCTATTTGGACAAATGATGCAAGGAAATGACATGGAATTGGTTCGAGGTATAGTGTTTGGATCACCTTCATCATCCGGCATCAACTTCACTCTACATGGGGTCCACACGTCCTTGATTTCTTCATTTTGAGGGCGTTTTGATGTATTTATGAGGGGGATGTCCTAGTGATTTTGATCACTTCATGATATTATTGACCATCACGCATTGTTATTGTGCCATGGGGCCCTGCTAGTGAATGATATTATAAACTCCTAGCCCCACCATGTGCTATCTTATGATTACTTGTCATTTTTTATGTGGTGCGCCCCCTCCTTGGGTTTTTTTAGTGATGCGCCCTCCTCTATTATTGAGTTGATCCATGTATGATATATCCGACTAATCTTAGCCATAGATTAGGATGTTTCTATCTTATGATCTTGACCCTTGATATTTTTGGATCTAGGTTTTGTGTACTTGAGGGATCTATATATTGAGATGCTCTCTCATTTGTAAAGTGACTTTTGGATCTAAGAATATTGAATACAAGAACACATTTGTAGAAACTCTTGGAAGCTTTGTGAATGTACTTGGATGTGATTGTTATGCTTCTTTCTTAGACATTTCAGTGGATCTTGCATGCAAACGTTATCTTTCTGTGGAGGCCGTACTGATCTTTTGCAAGGTAGCGAATTGGTTGGAGGAGATTGCTAAGGCGCCTTGCATCATCTTCCGGGAAAATCGTTTTATCTTCAGGGAGTTTTTCAATTGTTACTTTGTGCATTGAATTTTTCTCTGTAGATGACGTACGTAGCTTATCTTTTTCATCCGTGAACAAATCTCATTTCGGTTGTTTGATTTTATAGGTGGAGAAGAGGGGCGCACTACCTTCAATTGGCATTTTTCATTTGCTGCTTTCCAGATCTCACTCGTAATCGTAACTAAGTGGAAGGATCATCGACGTACAAGGCGATCACAAGTATTTTCAGGTACAATCTGCAAGGTTAGTATTGTTTTTCATTATTCTCATCGAATTGTTAAGAAAAACCCTTTCTTTCAAAACCTAGTTTTGTAGATTTGATAGATCCAATGAGTTTTTTATGACGACCATCAAAACCCATTTGGAGATAATTGAATAAACCCTAGATCTCAAATTTCATAAATTTATGACTCCATTTTCCCTGGGATCTAGCACTAGTCTCTCTAGGTGGGGGTTCCCTCCTTGGGTGGGTGGCCATATCTTCAGATCTATTTGTTGGGTATGCTTGAACCCACTTTATTTCACAGATCTATCCTTCAAGCTACTAGATCTAGCCATTTACTACCTCGGTCTACTCTTTTGGGTCCATGTGCTCTTTTGCATACACCCTAGGTGGGTCTCATTAGGGTTTTCTCACATGTGGCTAGATTTCTCTAGATCTACGTTACTAAACTCGTTGTGGTATTTTTTAATCAAGTTGGGTCATTTTCACTATTTCCTAAGCCTCCCCAACTTTTCCCTAACTTCTATACCACATCCATTCAATAGATCTAGACTTCCTCACTCATTATCCTTCCTCTTTCATTCATTGCATGACCCTAGGAGTGTTTTGAGTAGGTGCGCTAGCCCTCGTAGGCTAATAGGGTCTCCCCCTTGATCATTCTTTGGATTGATCTAAAGTGACAAGATCTCGTCTGGTGTGATAACTACCCTTCATCCGTAGTGGACGAGGCCCTTGCGGTGTCACCGGTTAGCTATCTCACCTCTACCGTCTTGGATAGGATACCTTTAATGGCTAGCTACACTTTGTGTGATAACATGTCCCTAAGGCACCCCTTTTGATGTATTACCATGTTATATCATTGGAACTTTGATGTATAACATCTTATTAAGATGTCCTTGGGAAAAAGTGCGCCCCATTGACTTAGTCACTACAATACAAGTATTGATTTGTGTAAAAGTGATCTCCACCATTGATGATGTTATATCTCAACTGTTGGATGATAGTTAGTTGAAAAGTGGACACTCTCTCGATTTATTTAAGAGATGTGATCCCCCCATTGTATCCCATCCAGAATTTTGGCTCTTAGCTTATTGGCATAAAGAAAATTCTCTTGTGAGAAATACTTGTGTTCTTGTGGATTGGATGTGGTAATTGTGATTGAAACTACTTTTCCTTTGCACTGAAAGATCTTTGAGAAGAATCTAGCATATTTTTTGTGGATTATTATCTTATTGCAGGAAGAGAGGATGTCTTGGGAGAGGCACATCATTTGGGGAGACCCACTCTTTGTTTCTATTCCGGATTTGTTCCAATCAGGGATTGATTTTGTCTATGACCAATTATTTCCCTTATCTTTATCTCTCATTTGCAATATTTCATTTTCTTGCCGATCTGATTGAGTTTTCCTTGGCTTGGTAGGAAGAGGGGCACACTTCTCCACTTGGGCGTTTAGCTAGATCTTCAACAAAACTTTCGTTTGATCTCCGCGGAAGTAATCTCACATTTTCGACATTCATCTACAATTTCCAGGTACGTTTTCATAAGCTATGTTCCTCTATCTCCATTTTTTCAATCCACCTAGGCTTAATGAAATTAAAACCCCAAATCTTAAAACCCTCATCCTTTAGATTTATAGGTTATAGTTTGCGGCAGTTTATAAAACATAAAACATGTTGCCACCTAAAATACACTTAGACACGGGTAAGTCTCCTAACCACTTTGTGCGTTCCTAAGGGAACTCATGCATAAAACCCTAGGGTAAATTTGGGGCTTTTCACACAAACACTCATCTTATCTTAGTAATTGTGCAAAACTCTAATTAACTAACCTACTAAGAGATGTAATCAAGTTTCCCTAGGTTACCCAGGCGTTCCTTATTTTTAGGGTTATCTTGGTTATAGGGATTGCCCCTAGGATTAGTATTTTCACCGAGTCTAAAGTGTCGGTATCCTTGATTGGTGTAACATCTGGGTTCTTTCAGAAGTCTTGGATATCGTAGGTCATGATTTTAGTTTCCTTCCGCCTCTGCCATCCTAGATAGGATCACCTTATGGGGCACTACAAGCTTTGTGATAACAGAGACTACTGGAAAAGGACTTGATGCTGATAGAGGATGTGGTCGAACAACTAGAGGTAGAGGTAGAGGAGGAAAATCTGAAATCATTTGCTTCAGATGTGGGATGCCAGGTTATAGGGCATTTGAATGTCCAAAACTTGTGAAGGATGGAAGATGGCAATAAGGGAGAACACATCTTGCTGAAACTGAATCAACAGTAGCATCACATGAGGTGGTTGAATGGCGGCCAGAGCAAGGGGAAAATTTGATGACGAGGAAGTTATTGTTACAGCTCGAAAAGATGGTTGAGAAAGAACTAGAACAAAGAAAGACGCTCTTCAGAACAAAATGCAAGATTGAAGGTAAGTGTTGTAATTTGATTATTGATGGTGGTAGTTCTGAAAATTTAGTGTATACAAAGATTGTTAACAAATTGAATTTAAAGTGTACCCCTCATCCAGAGGCGTAGTGTCATGGTTACAAGATGGGCAAAGGGTCACTGTGAGGGAGCAGTGCTTGATTACTTTTAATATTGGGAGCTATAATGATAGTATTTTATTTGATGTTCTGTGCATGGTTACATGACAGGTTTTATTGGGAAGGCCTTGGCAGTTTCATAGAAGGGTTATGCATGATGGGAGAAAGAATACCTATTGTTTTGAGAAAGATGGAAAGAAATTCAAATTGCAACCTTTAAATAATAAATACAAAAGTGGAGAGGGAAGGAAAAGTGATGATTTTGTCACATGTGAAGGGAGTGGAGCAGCAACAATATATGCAACGGTTGGTTGAAGAAAATATAGAACAAAGCATGGGTGCTACAACAAAGGCACTTTCAAACAAAGAGCAGATGGGATTGTGTCATTCCCATAATGTTTTGTGTGAGGCTATGTTTGTAGGTAATGCAGCGGATGGTGTGGAAGATGTGGCTATGCAAAAGACATCAAAACCTGAAGTTAACAGAAACAAGAAAGGTTTGTTTGTGCAGTTGATACAGCGGGTAATGATGCCTAAGGAAATGAATAATAAGATAGTGAATGTCAATGAGAGGACAGAAAGGGAAGAGTTGTTTTAGGATGGGGAACATGTGGAACATTTTTGGGTCAAAATGTTAAAATAAATGTTGTGGATGTTTGCAGCAGAGATGGGCAGAGGAGGATGTCCAAATCTGCACATGTTTTCACCTCCCTTTTGAGCAATGATGCTCAAATTTTTAACCTGGGGTGTCTGATGCAGGAGCATCCCTGGTGTAGCAAGCTATCCTACACAGTCATTTTCTTGAAGAGTAAGCTGGGCGTTGATGTTGTTACTTGCAAGTTGCATGGTTGTTGTTATAGTTGCAGCAGTAGGGCGCTGCTATGGGAGCTGTTACACATAGTGTTGCAGCAAAAACTATATCAGATTCCACAGAAGACAATACTATGCTGCTGCTACTCGTGCTGTTACTCATAATGATAATATTGATACTTGTGCGGAGACAGGAAGAGGACGGAGGCTTGGTGCGTTATTTCTACAAGTAGCATTTCTGTCCATAGTAAAACTGTTGAACCTGCAGCAACAACAAATAATTAATAATATGTTAATTAAATGTTACGTTATTATATTTTCTTATGTTGATAATAATTTAGGTTTAGGTTTTATGCACCATTAGTTGTTGGAATAAAAGGGCTCTCATTTATGAGTGTAATTCTCATCCACTGGCAACTGAATTGTTGCCAACTGCAAAACGGCTTGGTGGGAGTTCAATGGTTTGCCTCTTTGTATTCTCAATAATGCTTATATCAATGTACATGGGCTGGAGGAGAAGGGGGAGTGTAGGTAGAAGCGTGAAGGAAGAGAACGCAAGGATGCGTAGAAGAGAGGAGGAACTCTGGGAATGCTGGTCCAGAAGGAGAGTTGCAGCAGAGCCTGGAAGTGTGCATTCAGTGGGTATGAGAGTGATTTCCCAAACGTGTCTGATACTCAGAGCTGAGTGCTGTGAATGTTGAAGTCTGTAAGATATTTCTCTAATGAATAAAATTGCTGTATTAATTCCAGTTAATGAATGTGTGATGTATATTGTTGTTTCTCTGCTTGTTTCCATCTATTATTCGATCTCTGGTTATATGTCTGTTGTGCATCTCTGATTGAAATTAGTATGAATTGATGAATTAGACCAAGGTTCACACAATCTTGGGACTGCCTTGGTTTGTAAACAATTACTCCTTTCATAATGCACCCCTTAGAATGTATCTTCAAGATCATAAATTGAATCTGTAAATTAGCTTCCCTAAAGAAAGTCATGAAGCTAGATGCGAAGATTATAAACTTTTTGAATGCAATAATCTTTCCACATGTTTGCTAGGGAATCAAAGGCCAATTACATGTGAATGGGAACACTTTCTAGTTAGGATATTATTTATTATTTCTATCTACTTATGTAATTCATAAAGGTACTCACGTGAAATATCTATATCCAGCTATATGGTTATTGCTCTGTTGGTCAAAACTGTACTTGTAGAGCACATTGATAAGGGTGACTGAATTACTTTGCTACCTTATGTTTACATCAGGTTGGAAAGATTTTAAATATTAGAAGGTAGGCAACAACAGAAGATGTGGATTGCGTAACGTGGTAAATGCTCAAAGCAAAACATGTACTCAAGAAAGTGAGGAGCAAAAACCCATGATAGAATGGCTTGCAGCCAAATAGCTTTGAACAGGAGCAAAAAGTAGGATAAAAGAATGTGACTATCATTCATTCCATCAATGAGTGTTGTCAAACCATGTCAGGAAGTGAGGACTCTGGACTTTTAGATTAGAGAGTTGCATCAAACGGAGATCAAAATTTTCCTAAGCATTGCTATTTAAAATAGTCGTTAATAATCAAAATCCATCCAGGGGATATTCACTGTAGTATCTTCTCCTTTCTTTCTATTCTCCTTGAATATTGAATGGGTCTCCTGTTCCTCAATATTGTAGTTTCAAAAATCTTGGTTCTAATTTGGCTTTCATGAGGCTTTGGAAAAATAGTTTATTTCTATTTAGCAAACTTTTCAATTATAATATCTTTGTGAAATATATGTTTTGAATTGGACGAAATGGTTTTGGTGGATAGTATTAAGTAAGTTAGTTGAACCATCACCAACATCCTAATTCTCTGTTTATTATTTGTACTTGTAGGCCAATATTCTGGTTCTATCTTTCTTTTTTATATCTATGTCGCGGCCTCTATTCACCCAACTGAGCATGAGGAAGCGAGAATCTGGTAAACTTGAGACAATGGGGCACATATTAGGAGTCCCAGACAGCGGATTGCTTTTTCCAACCAGGATGCCTTTGAATTTGAATGAACCTCTTGAAAAGCTGCTTCGCCAGAAAAAATATCGACATTCTTTTATGGCTTTTGCAGATAGGTCAGTTTGCGTTTACTGCGATTTTTGGAAACACTCTTCAGAATGTTCTTTCATTTGATATCATTTGAAGCATTGTATTTTAACACCATTCTTTCTCATTTTATTAAATTATACCAATAGTAATAATTTGATTTTTTTCCTAGCAGTCGAATGGCTGGGGAGAGTGTACATTTTTATGACGAAGTACATGAGTTGAATAAGATCCCTATTTGTGACACAGCACGCAGGATCTATATGGCAGGGCATATAATTGAACAATATATAGCTGTTGGTATGTAGCATCTGAATCAAATTTGACAGGAATCCATATAATTAATTTCCACTCTTGATACAAGCTTTCTTTGTAAACCATTATATATGATTTGAATCAAGTAACCAAGGAAAGTTGGTAAAATTCAATTCCCGTTAATATGCCTTTTCTGTAGATTCACTTATGGAGATTAACATATCACATCAGATGCGCCAAGAAATTTTGAACACAACTGATCTAGCTCATCCTGATCTCTTCAGAAATGCAGCCAATGAGATGGTGCAAATGATGCAAATGGTAATATAGTACATCTTACTAATTTAATTCAGTTAGATTTGTGTTCTTTATAATTTAGAGATTGTAAATTGCCGCTTTCCATAAAACAAGTTTTGAAGAAATAATTTGACATCAATTGACACTCGTCTGCAATTGTACCAATAGAATCTGGAGAAGGACTACTGGAATTCCACTTTCTATTCACAATTCAAGGAAGAGATCAAAGATGCAGCTGAAGCAAGTGAGCTTTGGGACAATACAACTATTTGGGATTATTCTCCAAAAGTAAGTTCTGTCCATGGTACGGATGATCCCTTTGACCAGGACAGCCTTTGCAGGAATTCTGAGGGATCACGGCAATCTTCCATGCAAAATAATATTGCCTATGCATAAAACTCAAGTTCTATAAAATCTTCAGATCCATTTTTCTTCTAGATGAAGCTACTTTTCAACAGTAATAGATGAAGTGACAATGCAGAACTCGTTTTACTTCCAACTTAAAAAGCACATATTTTTAGTTTCTTTGATTGTATCTATTCATCCAGGTTGAAATTAATATGACTGATTTCAAGGATTAGCTTATTGCACTTAAAGTTAGTTCTGTATCAGTTATCCAATGCTGCATTCAGCACATTTGTAAATAAGAGACGCATTGCAGTACTTATGATTGATAATGTCTGCCAGCAGTCTGAAATTTTCATGAGTTAATTTTGATCAAATTCATACTGTAGTTTATAAATTCGGATACTTGTCTCAGTAAAGGAAGAATAACCATTTAAAAATGTCTCAAATTTTCTTTGAGACATTTACACATTAATTTTCATGGGGACATATCTATGACATGTAATCAGAAATATAGCTGAACACAGGTTCAACTTATAGCGTCTTTTATGTTGATGTCATCTCAACGTTATTTGCAAAACTTGAGATATTTTCAGTTTATGTTTGTCCCTGTGGTTGTAAATATTGTCAAAAACTGGATAATAGTTTGAATTCCAAGTTGCATAAAGTAAGGTAGCTGAACTTAATCTTGGGAGCGGGAATAAGGCTGTGGGAAGAGAACCTTTTCTGTTTCTCAAACCAGGAAGGTAGCATTGCAAGAAGAGAGAGATAAAATTACACCGGAGGGTTCTCCAAGAAAGAACTCTGCAATAAGTATCTATCTGGTTTGTAGAAATTAGTGTCAAGCACTTTTTTGAGGAGGTTTCAGAAGAGAAGAACCAAAAATAACAAAGAGGTATGGCAACTTTTATTTAGAATGGCACAAGTTTTAAATTTGTTGCCTACGTTGGACTTCTTTGACATTCAATTGAAAAATAGAACAGAAAAACGATGCTATAAGCAGCCATTCTTTACAAAGGAACATTGGCGACTCTATGATTCTGTAGTCTCAAAAGCAATTTCAATGGTTATTGTTAGTTTGGAAAATCTAAAAGCTTTTTACAATAAAATTGTTGGAATATTCCTAGAAAAATATATAGGACTGAATATCATGAGTTTAACTCCAGACCATGACCTAAATGCTAAGTCACCTGACACGAGGACACGGAAATATGAGTATTTTTATCACCAACCTTGTAGTTGCCTGTGCGAGGTGGATCCAGGATGGATGGTAGAGGGGCAAGCAACTAAGGAGGTGGAACCAAGATTGCCTAGACTCCCAAATGGATGGTTGTCACGCCAATCAAGGCAGTCTTCACTTTATGTTGTCTCAGTCCAAGACAACAATGAGGGAGACCCAGATCTACTCCCGACAGGAGAGATCAGACCTAAACACCAGATCAGATCAAGTATGGCTTTGAGGTATGTAAGGTGTAAGGTAATCATAAACTCTAGATCTATGGATGATATTAGTAAATGGACTTGGGCTTTGGATGAGGGCTTCAGTCATATGAGGGTTGATCCAAAGTGACCTATGGGGGAAGATACTATATCTAAGGTTGAGGTACTAGAAACAGATGAAGATAACCACTGTCTTGGGAAACGTAACTGAGACAAGGTGAGTAAGGATGGAGTTGGGACTATCTAGTACCAAAGAGATAGACTCAGTGAAAGATATGAAATGCCAGGTTACCTGAGTTGTCAAGGAGAGGTCAACTTTCAGGAGAAACAAGTCAAAAAGGGGGCTAGCGCTATGTTTGGAGATCAGTGGTTGTTCATCTTTGGGTAATGGAGTCAACATCAACACAACGTTTAAGTGAACCCACCTGGGATCTGCCTTGATCTATGGACCTAGAAAAGGATTTGGCCCGGAAGATTCAGGTTACAGGGAAATCAGCAGAAGGAGGGCTAGCGCTAGGGTTTGGAGAGGCAAATATGTAGATCTAGAGCCACCAGGAGACTATTAGTTGAGCGTTGGAGTGGAAGTGAGATCAAAATGGCCCGATTTACAAACCCAAGTTGGAAAATTTCAGGAAAAATCAGACTTGGAAAAGTCAAAATCTGATGGAGGATAGGAGGCTAAAAGTCAGTTTTTCATATCTAGGGCTACCTGGAAGGAACTAGCTCAGCGTTGTGGGTGTTTTGGAATGAGGAAGACCTGATCTACAAACCCATGTAATTATTTTTCGAAAAAAGTCAACTCTAGAAAAAGTCAAATTTTCAATGGGGCGCTAGGGTTTGAGCAGTCAAAAAGTCAGATCTAAGGAAAACGAGTCACAGTTAAGGAAACATTGAGGATGATTCACTAAGGGGGAGGGCCGATCTACAAAACCCAAAAATGGTTTGCTCAAAGATCAAGCGGTTCCCCGATTAAATATTTTATGTTTATTTTTTATTATTTAGTAGTTTTTTCAGAAAAAATTGAAGAAAAGCAGGTACAATGGATTTAGATCTGAAAAAAAGAGAGACTTAACTGTTAGATCTTACCTGGAAATGCTTGTAGATGCCTTGACGATGATGATCCCCGCCATCCCAACCAATTTGAGAAGATTGAAGCGAGTTCTATGTCCGGTATTTTCCCGAGGAAGTCAATGTGCCCTCTCTCTTGCACAACAAACGTCAATCATATCAGATTTGCTATGACATGAGAAAGATGCTATATGCTGCAGAAAAATAGCAAGAAGAAATCATAGGTCACCACAACACTAATGAAAACTCCTTGATAAAAACGAAGACAATCCAAGCGAGTTGAGGTCCCCCTACAAAAACGCCCAAGCTGAAGTCATCCTCCTGTAGACAAAGCAATGATCCCCCAAAAATATAGATCTCATAACAATTTCCTGAATGCTAAGACGCAAAAGACTTTCCAATCACCATCGAAGAACATTAGATGCAAAGTAGATCCAGAAAATATCCACAAAAAATCTTTCTATTAATCAGATCCAAGAGACAAAGACCCTTTACAAATGAGAAGCTCTCTCCTTTAAATAGGAATGAGAGAACCAAAATCTTAACCACTTTCAAAACGAGTGGCTAAGATTAAAAGATAAAATATTTTAATCAATGGTTGAGATGAGCTCAACATACAATACATGGATCAATATAACCATAAAGTACCAAACTGCACTAAATCACCCATAAAGAGAGTACCCCACTCAACAAGAAATAAACGAAGCACATGGTGGGTCCATGGAGTGTTAACTTACTCCCTATGGGTGCCCCATGGCACAATAAAATAATATAAGATTTTAATTCTTTGACTTTGTGCTTCCTTGAGGAAATCTTGAGCCTTCCAAAAGCTCTAGAAAATAATATAAAAATGCCCAAAAGATGGGCGTGGGCCCAATCAAGTGGTGCAACTGCTGGAGAAGGTGCGGAGGACATCACTCTCATCATTATGACTCATCCCATGTCATTTCCTTGCCTCAGTAGCCCAAATCGATTTCTTCATTAGCCATTTAATCATTTTTTAATTTGCCTTGGGAAATGTGAACCTGTCAAAACAGCCTCCTAGGGTGCTTGCGTTGTCCAACTGAGCCCATCAGGCTGTTTGGGATGGGGGTACTATGGTACAATCAAGTGGCTGCTCACCAGAATATCATCATCATGTGGTTGTTCTTCTTGAG